>OV651827.1:7348365-7413639 GCA_927349885.1 Psylliodes chrysocephalus | reverse complement strand
TGAAATAAAAAGACTTGGTAGGCCTACTCCGAATTTAAAAATAGAACAATCTGTGTCTTGCAAAAAAAGGACTTTTACCAGAACATGTAACCCGGAGCTTTATAATAAACATACAAGGTTAAACTTATTTTACAAGTAAATGCCACATGTTGACTTGTTATTTGGTAAGTTTCAAAGAAGACAAATTGACGCTGTTATCGCAAAAAAATTTATATTATCATTTGAAACTAAATTAACAGAGATTAGAAATAGCATCACTTTAGATGACGTTGAGCCGACTTCATCTAATTCAAAGCGGCATAAGCTGGATGACTCTGCGGAATTTTCAAGAGAAGCAAAAGAAGTTTGTGATATTATTATTTGTCAAGCAAAAGAACGATTCAGCTTCACAGGCCACCTAGTCGCAGACAGTCTCTTCTTTCCAGAAGAATATGGCCAATATAGTACCTGTTTTCCCGAAGAAAAATTTAAAGAGAATAAAAAATTACCCATTTTTCATCGAGTAAAAACTCCGTACAGAATTAACCGTCATTTATGATACAGAAGAACTTAAATCAGTTTCGGGACTCCTTGTGCTTTATTACTTTATCTCTCAAAATATCGAGTTAAGTGAAACTTTTAGTGAAACTCTAAAACTTATAAAAATTTTAATTACCATTCCTATGGCTTCTGCTGAAGCAGAACGGCGCTTTTCAACCCTTAAACGAATTAAAATATTTTTAAGAAATACCATGTGCCAAGAAAGACTTTCTGCATTGGCAATGCTTTCTAAAGAAAGAGATCTTTTAAAAAAGCATACCCGATTTCAATTAGAGGGTTATTGATAAGTTTGCTACTGCTAAAGATCGTCGTATGGATTTTCTCTTTAAATAAATCCAATATTAGATCATTTAATTTACATGTTCATTTTGTATAATATGTATTACCTTATTATTAGTTGGTTACCTATTTTTGTATGTTAAATTTTTTTCAATTTTTCAATCCAATTAAACGGAAGAATTTCCTAAGGAAACCCACATTTTAACGGGTTTTTTTTACTTATGCAATTTTCTACTTTTCATCTAAGGTATTTGACCTTGAAATGTGCAAAAATTTTCACCTGCGGCGCTACTTTCTTATTCTAAGGTTGTGCACCCCCCAAAGTATTAAACTACAAGCCGCCACTGCTTTACACACTTCGTGGAGTGCGTAAAGTACGTACTTTAGGCACGGTAGTAGAAAAAATATATAGTTGCCTTTATTTTCACCCAATTTGCGACGTTGCGACTTTTCTTTTAAAATGGCGAAATTTGTACCCCAGGTTGGCGACATACGTAACAGAAATCTGGTCACATTGATTGTGCGTGTGTTAATCTTTCTCCGTTCAGTTTAATGGGACGCCTATCTTTCTCGGTATTCATCTCCACCTAAAACGCGGGCTGGCCAAATTTTTCGGTATATTGTAACTATTGCAGGGGCGGTTTCTCCATTGGTTCATTTGTGCATTGAACACCCAGTTAAATTTCATAAAAACATATTATTTTAAAATAATAACATAAAAATATTTATTCAATTTTAATAATTTTATTGTTTTTATACGTGTTAACATCTATTTTTAGGTACGCCACTGCGCTCTGGCACGCTTTTATAAGTAAGCCCGCGGGAGTGAAAAACGTTCTTGAAAATCTTTAGCTAAAAAGAGATGTCACACGATAATAGATCCCTGAATTGTAGTGAAACAATCATAAAATAACTTAAATCAGCCTAATTTGCGCAACGCACACCGTGACGTCACAAAGTAGGCGGAGCCATACCAATCTTTCAAATTATAGATATAGAGAAGCAATGACGGTACTAAACGTATCACTTTTGTATTACTTTTCTACGACATATGTCAAACTCGAGCTAGTCAGTTTTGGTGATAATAAATTCCCTTTGTCCACGACCACTTAATAATAAATCAATATTCTACCTCCTAACTAAGAGCATATAGTACCCATATATCACGGAGTGATTTATAATAATTCACGCTTTTGTAATTCTGGCACATTCCGATAGATAACTAAAGATAGGAGATACTTTTCATAACGATATTTTCTAGATCGAAAAATCTAAAAATCAAAAAATCGAAAAACCAAAAAATCGAAAAAAAATTTGAAAAATAGAAAAAAAATCGGAAAATCGAAAAAAAAATTGGAAAAATCGAAAAATCGAAAAAAATCGAAAAAAATCGAAAAATCGAAAAAAATCGAAAAATCAAAAAACCAAAAAATCGAAAAAAAATTTGAAAAATCGAAAAATCGAAAAAAAATTTGAAAAATCGAAAAAAAATCGAAAAATTGAAAAAAAAATTGAAAAATAAAAAAAAAAACCGAAAAAAAAAACGAAAAATCGAAAAAAAAAAAACGAAAAATCGAAAAAAAAAAAAACGAAAAATCGAAAAATCTAAAAAAATCGAAAAATCAAAAAAAAAAATCGATAAAAACGAAAAATCGAAAAAAAAAATCGAAAAAAAATCGAAAAAAAAAAATCGAAAAAAAATCGAAAAAAAATCGAAAAAAATCGAAAAATCAAAAAATCGAAAAACCAAAAAATCGAAAAAAAATCGAAAAATCGAAAAAAAATTTGAAAAATCGAAAAATCGAAAAATTGAAAAAAAAATCGAAAAATTGAAAAAAAAAAACGAAAAATGGAAAAATTGAAAAAAAATCGAAAAATAAAAAAAAAAAACGAAAAATCGAAAAAAGAAATCGAAAAAAAAAAATCGAAAAATCTAAAAAAATCGAAAAATCAAAAAAAAAATCGATAAAAACGAAATATCGAAAAAAAAAAAATCGAAAAACCAAAAAATCGAAAAAAAAATCGAAAAATCGAAAAAAAATTTGAAAAATCGAAAAAAAAATCGAAAAATCGAAAAAAATCGAAAAAAAAATCGAAAAATCGAAAAACCAAAAAATCGAAAAATCGAAAAAAAATTTGAAAAATCGAAAAAACAACAGTTAGTTACCTATGTTTAATAAAAACTTTCCATTCACACTTAACTTTTATTTAATAAAGAAACCATAATGGTCGTGGACAAAGTATAGTATTAGACTCGCAATTTATGGCCATTGTTCACTCGGGTGACTTGCGCCCCTCGCCTACGGCTCGGGACGCAAACGTCACCCTGCGTGAATAATGGCTACCATAAATTGCTCGTTTAATAATATACTATTATTTAAAATAGCGTGATTTAAATAATATAAAAACATGTTCATTCCGTCAATCTATAAATATAAAATTATTAACTTAAAATTAATCAAAATATGACGCAAAGTACATCCACTTGTCATGTCACAAAATAGTCTTTATTTCGTTGTCTACCTACTTCATATTTTATCTTCTTAAGGTTTAAAATCAAGCTGTCAAATTCTAGAAATCAACATGAGACAATTTTAATTGTTAATCGTTTTAAAAATTAAGTTTAAATAAAACTGCGACTTTAACAAATCGGAAGTATGTGTGTTAATTCAACGATTGTCACCGAAAATCGTCAGAGGTAAAAAAATTACTATTATTTTTGGGGTTATGTGTAGGTACTTCCAAATTATAGTCTATTTTGTTTTTTGTTTCAGAGTCTACAGATAATATTCAAGAATATATATAGAATATACTTAATAATGCATTGAGCAAATTTTTTTGTTTCCAACAAAAGACAAAAAGTATGAAAATTTTATTATTATTTTATTTTTTTCACCAAGTTGAAAGTTACTACTTGGTTAAACTTTAGGGTTATTGTTTGTTAATATGTGAAGTAAACCTACATGTAACTTTACTTAGAGGTGAAAAGATCGACCCTTTAACAAGGATAATTTCTTGACTATATGAATAATTGTTTATTTTGTAGGTTGTTCCTTGAAGTTATAGAAAAATGCCCTATCTATAAATGCCAGAGGTACTGATAAACACTGTCAGATGTTTTATTAAAGACGATTTAAAATATAAATATTGGACTGGCCTAAATTGATTCAAGAAACTTAATAGTTTTGTCTATGTTAGGTACGTACACCTAATTCATGAAGATTGAATTAAATATTTACCGATATCTATCTGGGAGGTAAACTATGTAGACGTAGTGCAGTGTTTTAAAGGTTATATTTTTAAAATCGGCCCATCGAGACCTTTTCAGTGGTATTCTATATCATGTATAGTGATGTCACAATATAAGTTGATTTAAAAAAAAAGATAATGCTATGTTCAATGTTTAATAAACTTACAAATCGTTAAACAACACTGTTAAACAACACTATTTAACTCTCACGTTAGTCGTACTATTTATATAGGGATGTTGGAGGTAAAAAATTTGTTGACAGAACATAGAAATATGTTACAAAAACCAACAATTCATGTATGTTAAAAAAAAGTTTTAATAATTATTAGTAAACCATACATATTGTGACAATAATAATAAAGAAGAGATAAAGCCTATTGATTCTGAAAATGATTGAAAATGGGGGTTAAGAGGGTCTGTTAAGCTGTGAAAATTATAATTTAGAATGTCTCGCATTATATATCATTCTAGTTTGTATCTGTGTAATATTATGTATTGTGATGGGACTGATCTTATAAAATACACATTTTAGTTCACCTGTTTTTTGCCAATAAAGAGTGTTTAAAATAGTATATTGTTTCACGAGTGACGAAAAAATTATTTTCGACGAGTAAAACACTATACTTTTTCTACGAACTCTATTATGCCATGTAGGTACCTACTAAAATGAAAAAAAAACAAACATTAGCAAATGCTTTATTTTGTGTTAGAAATAACAAAAAATTAACCAACAATGAAATATTTCAGAAATATTATTTATTATTTAAATATTGATTTATTGTTATATTTGAACAATTGTTCAAAATTATGGGGGTATCACACTCAAGCTTTTTATTTATTGAGGTAGATGCCGACATATTTGTTCTACTGTTAAATGTCATTTCAGATGATGATGCGCCATAATCGGATGAATTAGTAGTTTCCTTATTTTGTACAGATTGTAAAATTTTGGTTTGTATTTGGTTTTTACTGTTCGTGGATTCATCAACATATCCTTCCGCAACACAACTAGATTTCCAACCACCGTGCTTTTTTAACAGAAGCAAGTCACCTCCTGCATCCACTAATAGCGTTGCGGATGTTCTGCGGAAACAGTGCCCACTGTAATCTTGAGGATTCGGAAGCGTTAAAAACTGAGCAATTTCTTTAGGAAATTTACTGATTTTATTAATTCCAACAACCTGTCTGCTACACTTTTCATTCTGATAGTTAATAAAGAATCTTGAATTAATTTGATCCATGTTTGCGAGACGTAGGCTCATATATTTTTTAGAAATATCATAAAAGGTTCCAGAAATATGAAAAGAACGCGGAACTTTTGTTTTTGTATTACGGATTTGAACTAACAGAATACTTCCAGTATCCTTTACATCGCTTATTGTTAAATCTTTTAGTTCGTGGCAACGACAAGCGCCAGATAATCCAAAAACTAATGCTACCTACAAATATTAGTAGTTATGTATTAAGTATTTGTTAAAATAAAAATAATAATTCCGTTACCTTTGTTATTAAATATTTATAGTCAGGTGCATTCTTTAGGAAAGTCTTTATGTCTTCAGGCGAAAAATTTTTGGATTTTTGGCTTTTAAAACCATTTTCTTTTCAAAAGCGAACGTAATTTTGGATATTTACTAATATCGACATCATTTTTAACAGAGAGTGTAGTTCTTAGCATCGAATAAATGGACCATAACGTCGACGGTTTAAAATTTGAACATATTTCTCCAAAGTATGCTAGTAGTACAGTTTCCGAAAATGATTTCACTTTATTTTTTTCTCTCCAGTTTAAAAATTTGATATAAATTTCTTCATATTTCTTTTTTGATTTGGCCAGTAATAAATCTGAAGAGGTTTCTTCAGCTTTAAAAATAATTTCTGGGGGAGTACAATCGCTTTCTGACTCAGACATCATGAAAATGTGTTAAATTTAGGACGAACTGAAACTGACAGTTCTCAAAAGTGACAAAACTTCAAATAAACAAATGAAAACCAGGAAACTAGATGTAGATTGGTTTAATTTGCACTATTTTTATACATTTTTATTTTATCTTTAATTCATTAAAGTTTAGGTAAAAACGCATATAGAATTTAATGAGCATCTTTTTATTTCATTATTAATAATTATAAGCTGCCAAAATATTATACGAGGCGACTGATATATGAAAATATGTAACAATTTACTTTCGTCACTAGAGACGAAAGTGAACGTTATGGGATTTTTTCTCACTAGTGACGGAAATTAAGTTTTCGTCGCGAAAGATGTCGTTTTGTAAGAGTTCGTAGAAAAAATATATTATTTTATTTAACATATGTGACAAATAGCGAAAATAATTAAATTTACAATAAAAACTGATAAAATGGTAGATTAAGTTTCATGTAATATTTTTTACACAAAAATCAATGTCAATTTAAAAATAATCTCAAAATATGAAGAAAAGCTAGTTGACTAATAATGTTTATAGATGGTTTTCAACGTATTAAAAACAAAACAAATATTACAATAACTAAAATATTCATTTATTCATTCATTAATAGTTGTAGTGTTTGAAAACATTGATATTGATAAAAATAACTACACTTGTACAACGTTAATCCATCGACACAAACTTGGCTTGTTTTATGACAAATACCTCAGAGGTCACCCATCAGGGAGGGCAGATGGATGTAGTGTACACAGACTTTGCCAAAGCCTTTGATAAAGTTGATCATTCTATTTTATTGCGTAAATTAACAGCATATTCATTTAGTAAGCCTTTCATCAAGCTATTGTCTAGTTATTTACTGACAAGGAAACAACTCGTAACATTTCGTGGGAAATATTCTAGAGAATTTTTGGCAAAGTCAGGAGTTCCACAGGGATCAAACCTCGGCCCTCTACTATTTTTGCTTTTTATCAACGATTTGTCGGATAACATGCTAAGTAAGTCCTTACTTTATGCTGATGATTGTAAAATATTTAGGAAAATTAATAATCAGAATGACCATGATCAACTACAACAAGATCTTGATAAATTATATAATTGGACAATAAGAAACAAACTGGACCTTAATTTAAATAAATGCTTTATTGTAAGCTATACAAAAGTAAAAAATATAGTTAAATACAGATATATCATAAATAATCATAACCTTGAAAGAAAAACTGAAATAACTGACCTTGGGGTAATTTTTCAAAATACATTAAATTTTAATAAACATATTCAACAAATCGTACATAAATCAAAAAAAATGCTTGGTTTTCTCAAAAGAACTACGTATGATTTCAAAAATATAGAAACAATTAAAGCACTTTATTCTTCTTTAATACGAAGTAGGCTGGAATTTGCAACAATTATATGGGATCCTGGGATATTAAACTTGAAGAAACTTCTTGAGACTGTCCAAAATAAATTTATTGCCTATCTTCACTATAAAAAATTCGGTCGTTCACCTGACCAAACCTCTTACGAAATAATAAGAAAGGATTTTAAATTAGTCAAATTGGAAAAACGAAGAATTAACCATAAGTTATTGTTTCTGTATAAACTGCTAAATAATAAAATAAACTGTGAATTTTTACTATCTGAAATTAAATTTTATATCCCAGGTCATGTCGTTCGGCCTAAAAACAAACTTTTCTTTATACCAAAACACATGCTGCTATTGGATAATATCTGCTGCATATATAATAACCACAATACATCTTTAAATCTGGATATATTTAATACATCACTTAAAACTTTCAAATCCCACCTGTTAAAATCAGAATTTGCATAGAGATTTAAATATTGTATATATATAAAAAAAAAGATTCATTGTGAAACATGCTTACCTAATTTATATTGATTATTTTAAGATTTTCCAGATTTTGATTAATTCAATGAATATTTTTTATTTTAACAATCTTATTTATATACTATTTTTAATTCTAATGGAGCATTGGTAGATGCAAGTAGTTATAAGTTTCGTAAATTATTTTTGTTTTTGTACTTATACTCGTATATATTTTTTATTTCTTTCTTCTTTTATATTAACTTTATTGGGAGCATTGGTAAATGTATTTAGTTGTAGTTTCATTTTTCTTAGGAGAACATGTAATGAGGTTATAAAACCTGTTTGTTTTCTGTTAAATAAATAAATAAATAAAAGATTTTGAACCGAACTTATAAATGATAAAATTATTGGAAAAAGTGAACACCCATTTTAAATTACCACAAGCCGCCAGTGGTAAATTCACAGATGGTGTGTAACACGGATTTAAAATTATTATATAACTACAAATTAGTAAAATAACCTATATACTTTTATTTTCACAAGAATATTGTAAAAGTCACTTTATTTTCTATTATTATTATTGTTATAATTTTACAGAATTATTGTTAGATTACAAATGTAAAGCGAACTTATGGATATTGTTAATTTACAAGGCATTTGTAAATCAACCAATATCTTTTAACTTTTATGAGGTTGTTGTCGAAACACTTTTATCATTTAATTTTACATATTTCTTGTAAAATTGCAGGGTTAAAAAGTACCAAAATATTGTAAATCTACACGCGATTTGTGAATTAATTCATATAACTAATATTACTAAAAGTTCTGTGATTTCACCTATGATTATTCCTCCAAAACTATAAAAATGCAAGTAAATTAGGTATACGTCAAATAAATTCGTATTTTTACATTAAAAAAAGTATTTTTAGCAATAAGTTTGTACTTTTGAGAACAATCGAATCCTTTTTACAGTAAAAATCATTGTAAGTTATTGTTATGTGAGCCATTTCATTATTCAGTCATGCTCTAACCCTACAAGTCCCTCTCTGTCTTATTTGGCTTTTGAGGCTCAATTTATCCGATTATTATACATAATTAAACCCCTTAAGACTAAACCTATGGGACGACTATGGTGGAGACACTTTCGTGAACATTCCAGAGTCAACGAGATACTATTTCTATAACGTGATAACGTTTCTGGTACATACTGGCAATTTTGGTGGATGAGCATTCTAGATCACCAATTTATATATAAATTGGTGGAGGAGAGCCATCAGAATCAGTTGATATATGGACAGTGAAGATAAATAGTAATTAGTAGATAGACAGTGGTGAATATAAATAGTGATCAGTTTAAAGACATTCGAAGTATATATAAATTAAAATAGTATTGTTTAAAATAAATAAGTGTTTAAATAAATTATTAATAAATAAACTGTTGTTTGAAAGTAAACAAACATTACATTATTATTACAATCATTATGTTGCGAAACTTGAAGTTATCAAAGTTTTTTTTCAGTGTACAATGGTTATATGCATATAGTGTATTGATATTCCTTCATTAAAATAAACAAATACTTCAAAATATTAGGCATAAATAAATTCATCAAATTGAAAAGAAAATTGGTCAACAGTCTTACATATGTATTGTTTCAAAACTATTTAATTAGCTCCATGAAACATATAAGATTTATCTTCATAGTATTAACTTCCCAAATCTACTTAAATATAGAAATAAAACATACTTACTCCTTAGAAACAGAGAAGAAATACACAAATATATAGAAAATACTAAAATTTTATAAAATATACTTAAAAAAATTATTAATAAAATAAAATAATTCACAGTATACTTACATACTTTTAAAAATATTAGGTTACTTTACATGTATTTTGTAACGTTTTAATTAATTATACCAACTTTGTGTGTTAGTTAAGATTACTCTGATATGTGTTTATGAAAATGTGTGACATTTATTCTTTTTAACTTCCAGCACGTTCTATAGATCCGTATAAATATAAAACTTTCTAAGATACTTTTCCACAGAAGTCACATTCCTTTTGACAACACTGATGAAACTTGCTTTCTACCACACCGTAAATCATAACCCACCCAAAATACAGATCCATAACGTTATTGTAGGCCACTGTAATTTTATGGTTTGTTTTTATTGCAATAGAAAATTCGTATTAGGATTAAAGTTGACAATAGAACGCTATGTATAGGGTAAATAAAACGTTGGCCACCGTTTTATGGCCAGGTTTCACTTCCTTGCAACTTTACACCAGTTTTATGATTAAAATGGTCCTTTTTTCGAAAATTTGGGTTACTGGTTTAGGTTTATTGAAATTTATGACCTATATTTTGGAGAACCGCATGCGGTCTAGAATGATTGTAGTTTTTAAGTCAAGTGACCAAGTATTTCAGGAAGGCTTCTGGTTTGTATTGTCTTTTAGTTGTGACCTATTTTTCTTTTAGCACGGTATAAAATCCCATTCTTGAATTTTAATAACCGTACATATTGTTAACAGCGTAGCGTGCCACCAATTCATTCTATATTTTAAAAATTTAGGGCATTTACAATCAAATATAAAATTATTTAGAACAAAATTTGTTTACTTAACTTGAGACATTAAAAACTTTTAATTTAATAAAAAAGTACTGAATGGTCTAAAACTTTGAAACATAAAATAAAACAAATAAACATGGTTTGTTGATAAATAGAAGTACTAGAATAAAATACTTTTATTTTTGACAATATTAAAAATTATTATTTTAAAAAGTTGTTAAAAATTTTGTATTTTTATTGAAATTTGGTACAAAAATTGGATTTTAAGGTTAATAAGCACTCTAGCCAGTAACCTTAAATGTTTTCAATGTTATTGGGAATAGTGTGGTCAGCCTTAAAACTCACTTATAGTTCGAATTAAAAAAAATACCCATGAAAAATTTTATCTACATAAAACACATGCATGAGATTTGTCTAAAACCTAAAATACGAGTAAATAAAAAAATTATATTAACAATAATTTTTCTCAAATACAGATGTAATTAAAATAAAAAAATTGTATATACGTAATTTTTTTATTAATTTCTATAATTTCATGAACATAAAATAATAAGAACAAACATATTAGGATTAAAAAGAAATACATTTAATAAAAATTTAATATTATTAAATAACAACAATAAAAGTCCCTAAAAAATGTTTTATTTGGGACAGAAAGCTTTGAATAATAGAAATAACGTTTTGTTAAAAGAGTTTAAGAAACGAAATTGGATAGTACAAAGTTCATCTCCAATAGTTTAAATTGAAAATAATTTTAAAATGAAATAAATGTGGATATTGTGCTAATAACATATCTACGATATTTGCATGACTTTTATAAAACTCCAAAATGTAATTAGTTTATTATAAATTTGATATTTGGATTAAAAAGAATGAAATCCAAAATATTTATATATGGGCAGAGCATGCAAGGGTTTCGTAGTATCCGACTTTTAAAGTTTAGTTTTGACTTATTTTAAAAGAAAAAAATATGTGTCTGTAGGTAAAGGTTAAATCTGTGCTCTGGAGATACTTTTTAAAATTTCATTGTTTTTTTTTTTTTTTAAATTTCAATCTTTTTTTCAAAAAAAAAAAAACACAAAACTCGACTTTTTTTATCCATTTTCTCAATTTGAATGTTGAAAAAGTAGTTTCTAAGGAGCATACATTTAACCTTTTTCTGCATAGTTTTTCTTTTAAAAATAGTAAAAATAAACTTTAAAAGTGGGGTAATACGAAACCCTTACATTGCAAGAATTTTCGTCTGGCAAGTGGCGCCTCTGTTAAATTTTTAAGAAATTAATATTTGTAAATGAAAACAATTTACAATATATTTTACTGATGTTTTAGGAAGGATAAATAAATTTTACGTATTTATACACCCTATTGCTTTACGTAAATCATTTCTGTAATACTAAGATCGACATATTTAATAATAATAATAATAATAATAATAATAATAATAATAATAATAATAATAATAATAATAATAATAATAATAATAATAATAATAATAATAATAATAATAATAATAATAATAATAATAATAATAATAATAATAATAATAATAATAATAATAATAATAATAATAATAATAATAATAATAATAATAATAATAATAATAATAATAATAATAATAATAATAATAATAATAATAATAATAATAATAATAATAATAATAATAATAATAATAATAATAATAATAATAATAATAATAATAATAATAATAATAATAATAATAATAATAATAATAATAATAATAATAATAATAATAATAATAATAATAATAATAATAATAATAATAATAATAATAATAATAATAATAATAATAATAATAATAATAATAATAATAATAATAATAATAATAATAATAATAATAATAATAATAATAATAATAATAATAATAATAATAATAATAATAATAATAATAATAATAATAATAATAATAATAATAATAATAATAATAATAATAATAATAATAATAATAATAATAATAATAATAATAATAATAATATTTATTCAAGAAATAACACAAGTTACAAGGTAACAGAACAACAATTTCAAATAAATAAATATTGATACTCAATAAGTGCCAATAAGGCACTTGTTTTGAGAACAAATATAAATATAAAAAATAAACAAATTTATACATATAAAATAAAATTAATGCATTACAGGAAAAAAAAAATATATATATATACATTTTAGATAATAATATTTTATATAGGAGACAAACACAATCAAAATACCTACACTTAATTAAAAAGATATCGAAACTTTGACCATACAAAACGCAAATAAATATCAGTTAATTAAAAGAATATTATTTATTACCTCCATTTTCTCGTTTTTGATAAATTTTTTTAAATTATTTTTAAATATGGACAAGGTATTACATTTTATGTCGACTGGAAGAGTATTATATAATTTTGGACCTAGATACAAATACGATCGTTGTCACAAATACGATCGTTGTCCTACTGATTTTTGAGTACGAGGCACAGTATGGAGATGTTTTTTTCTTGTGCTATATGGCTGATCTGGTAAGTTGAATAGTTGTTTATTTGTATGAAATTTAATATTAATATTATAATAAAAAAATTGTTTTAGATTCATAACATTTGCCTCAACAAACAATGAGTTAGAAGGATACCTGTAGGGCCTTTTGAGCATTATTTTTAAAAATCTTTTTTGCAGAACTTAAAGTGGTTGTAAATGTGTTTGTAAAGTACAACCCCACACAATGATGGCATATCTCAAATGACTTTCTACTAAGCTATGGTACAATATTTTAAGTTGATGTGGTTGTAGATAATCTCTTATATTTTTAAATTTATATATTATCATTCTTAATTTTTGGCATGTAAAAGTTATGTTTTCTTTCCATTTGAGATATGAATCCATGTAAACCCCTAGATATTTTATCTTGTTTTCAGGGAGAATGGTAAGTGTTTGCCCAGAAGCAGTAAAAGTTACTTTGTCAAATGGAGGTCTTGTTATAATATTATTACTGAATGGTAAGTAGTGGGTTTTATCTACATTTAATGTCAGTAACTTACTGTCAAACCAGTTTTTCAGATTTGGAAGGTCCTGTTCAACTTTTTGCTTTAGTTCTAGCTATGAATTAGCTTTATAAAATATTGAGGTGTCGTCTGCGAATCCTAAAACTTCCCCTGAACTCTCGATAGAAAATAATCCGTTGATGTAAAGATTAAATAGAATAGGACCGAGTACCGTACCTTGTGGGATACCGTAAGATATGGATTCTAGATCACTGTAGACACCATTTACTCTTGTAACTTGTTGTCGGTTTGTGAGGTAACTTTCAAATAATTTTAGTGATGTGTCCCTTATACCTGCTTCTTCTAAAGTATCCAAAAGTAAACGGTGGCTGACAGTATCAAATGCTTTCAAGAGATCTAGATATACACAGAGACATGGACTGCTTTCATCTAGAGCAGTTAGTATTTTGGTAGATAGTGCGATAATAGCATCTTCCGTAGAGACATGTTTTTTAAAACCATATTGTTTATCAGATATTATATCATATTTTGATGTGAAATTTACTAATCTATTTTTAAGAGCTTTTTCAAAAATCTTTGATAAATGTGTTATTAATGAAATTGGTCTATAATTTGTTGCCACTGTGTCATCTCCTTTTTTATATATGGGGACAACTTTTGTCTGTTTAAATATATTAGGCCATACACCAGTATCAAAAGTCAGGTTTATCAAATGATTGAGTGGTGTTACAATAAATTTAGATATATCTTTTAATATTTCGGCCTTAATATTGTATGCAAGGTTTTCATAGTAAACCAATTTCGCGGATTCTTTTATTTTTATTACAAGAAAAATTACGCAAGTACAGGTAAAGGATCATCCCTTACCCCTCTGGATTGTGTTAAAAACTCTTTAATCTGTTAAACTAATGTATATTTTTTCGATCAAAGTAAATCATTTTTCTTTTTCGTACGTGGCTTTGATCTGTCGCACTTCTTGATACGCGTTGCAAAAGATTTTTTTTTTAAAAGTTTGCCAATGTCTATAGATAAAAAAAATTAATGTGACACGAGGTCAAGCTGATTATGCATTGTGGCAGAGTGAAAGACGAAAACATGTCACTACTTCTAAATTTGAAGACACGTCTTCTTTAAAAAATTTCATAAAATCTTATTATTTTTGGATAAAGCCACCCAATATGGCATGGACAATAAATCCAGAGCAAAATAAGATTTGGAAATTAATTTGCAAGAAAAAGTTTTTAAATGTGGACTTCCGAATTTGATTATGTTGCTACCAGACCGGATGGAATTTAAACAAAACTTTATGATAAAGTTCATATGGAGCTAGAGTGATGACTGTAGAAGAAAGAATATGCAGTAGAGAAATCGCTTTTTGAAAAAAGGAAAATGCCATTAGGGAATACTACAAAAAAATTATATTTTCATATTCAGGGCTAGCTGCACATTACACAAATGTATTTTTGCATTTTATCCGTTTGGACTCTTCGAGGAATAAAAGTGGAGAACATTTCTCATAATGACAACTTTTGGGAAGAAAAAATGCAAAACAAAATTCTAAATTGGAATTGGAAACCTTTGCTTCAAAATTCCAAAAGTTCTTTTAATTACAGGTTTTGTAGAAATATGTACTTGATTATAAAGCTCTTGAGCAAGTGTGATAGGTGTCATTAAATAATTTTTCACTGCATAACCACTATCTCCTAACAGAATCATTTCACCAAATTCTCTATTTTTAAATCGAGCTTTCAACATTGAATTATTGACAATATGGCTATCATGGCAAGATCCAGGCCACATTTAAAGAAAAATAGCCTTTTCCTACGACCACTTAGGAAAGTAACACATATCACACTATATAGTCCTATGAAAAGTGCGTATGAATAATAATTTACTTTCCACCCGTGTGCGAATATGCTACTTTCCGCATCAGCTGTCACAAAATGTCAAACGCATCATTTCTATTTTGATCTATGTAATGTCCATATTAATACTAAAATATTTATCTTTAACAATTAATATTAAAATAATTTTAAAATAATTAAGTTACGTTTGCTTTTTATTCTGGTTAAATACATAACCGATTAGATCATTCAATTGATGAAAGACCTATTAGCTCATGTGATAGACTATCAAACTTTATTAACTTTGCCATTTGCGGGTGCAGAATTTTTTTTTGGTTTTTTAGATTTTTTTTTGTTTAGAAAATATGAAAATTGAATAAATACGATTATTATTGATTGTTTTTTTTTTAATTCATTTTATTTATTATAATATAAACCTTGCTTTACATTTCCGCAACAGCTGTCACATAATGTCAAACGCATCATTTCTATTTTGATTTATGTAATGTCCATACTAAGAGTTAATTTGATATGATGATTGTTATTAAAACTGACGATTAACTTAGATCCTAGATATTTATTTTTAACAATTATTAAAATAGTTTTAAAATAGCTATATAATAATAATAATAATATATAATAATAATTTATTCACATAAAAACAATAAATACATACTTATAAAACTTGTGATACAAAAGAAAATTAATGGTACCTATGTGAATAAAAGAAAACTTAAGAGACATAAAATGTCTGTGTGTAAGCATGCTTTTGCATAATAAAATAAAATAAACAGACATATATAGATTAATGATTAAAAACATATTAAAACTAAAACTAAAAACTAAAATTAAAATCAAATTAAAAACAATTTAAAAATTAATTAAAACAAATCAAAAACAATTGTAAGAAATATACTATTTGTTGGAAGATTTCTTTAATTTTTTTGCGTTTTTTTTTTATACGTTTAGATTGTTGTTTTTTTTTTATTTTTTGTGTTTTCGTTTTTTTCCTATTTTATTCCTAATCTAACAATTTTTTTATTTCTTGTCGCGGTAGTTGCATCAGAACTTGTTGAATTTTTTTTTTCAAGTTTTTTGTATTTACATTATCTGTATTTTTTAGAAACAAATTTAAAACTTTAGGACCCAGATAATTAAAACTTCTTTGTCCTATAGACTTGAACATAAAAGGCAAGATAATGTCCTCCCTTTGTCTTGTGCCGTACTTATGTGTTCCAGTTTTGAGGGAATGTTTCGTCATAAACTGAGTATTGCATGCTTGAAGAAAGAATAGCTGACGACAGTCTAATATATTTGTATCTTTATATAGTTGATCATTTGCACACAAAGCCTCTCTATTTAAAATAATACGTAAAAATCTTCTTTGAAGAATTTCCAAAGAATTTAGGTGAGTTCTAGTAACACCGCCCCATCCTAAAATACCATATCTAATATGCGGTTCAACTATACTTTGGTATACTATAATTTTTTGTTTCTTTTCTAAAAAATCAATATGTACGTTCCATTTTAGCATACTATCAATGAAAATACCTAGATATTTTATTTGGTTTGCAGGTTGAATTTGAATTGTGTTTTGGACTGTTAACTTAAAATTTGGAAGAGATGAGTCTAGAGAACTAAAAGGTACATACAAAGTTTTTTTGAAATTCATTGAAAGTAGTCTGTGATCGAACCAATTTTTAATTTCGGATAAATGGACCTCAGCCTTTTGTTTTAGTTCAAACCAATTTTCAGCTGTATAAAATATTACCGTGTCGTCTGCAAAGCTAATTATTTTGTTGTCTTCTTCTAATAAAAACAAATTGTTTAGGTAAATTATAAATAACACTGGACCCAACACTGTTCCCTGAGGGACACCACACATGATAGTTTGTTCACTACTTAGATCCTGCTTGATTTTTACTTTTTGTTTTCTACCTGTTAAGTAGCTTGCAAACAAATCATTAGGAGTACCTCTCACTCCTATGTCTTCTAAAGATGATTGAAGCAGGCTATGGTCTACAGTGTCATCAATAAATACTCCAATTGATGGTTTATTTTTGTCTAATGTTTCATAGATATTTTTTGTTAAGCACTTAATTGCATCCTGGGTTGATATTTTTTGTCTGAAGCCAAATTGCGAGTTTGATAATATGTTATGTTTTTCCAAAAAGTTTGTTAGCCTAATTTTTATTATTTTTTCAACAATTTTAGCAATATTTGATATGAGGGACACAGGTCTGTAATTGCCCATTTCAGACTTATCTCCATTTTTAAATATAGGTGTAACGATTGATAATTTAAGAGCTGTAGGAAATTTTCCCAGTTGAAACATTTTATTTATTATATAGGTTAGAGGACTAGCTATATATTCTGAAATTAGTTTTAATGTCTCTGCTTTCAAACCGTCATCTCCTGGTGCTTTTTTGTTTTTTAAGTCCGATATTATTCTTATTACCTCTTGATTATTAGTAGGAGAGAAAAATATCGAGTGGGCATTTATGTACCTTGGTGGTTTGTAATCCTTATTACACTTTATTTTATTTGCCAAGGACTTACTTACATTAACGAAATATTTATTAAAACTCTCTGATATTTGCTGCGTAGATGTAATTATTTCATTATTTTCATTTTTTTACGCTACTTTTGTCGGTTCTGGGATTGTTAATACTTCATTTATTGTTTTCCACATTTGTGTTGAGTCATTTTTTTTATTCTTGATTTGGTCCTTATAATAATCTATTTTTGTTTTCTTTATGAGTTTCTCTACTTTTTTTTTTAATTCGAAATATCGATCCTTGATTTCCTCGTTTTTAGGATTGTGTTTAAATGTCTTGTACAAATTGTTTTTAATATTTATAGCTTTAATTAATGATTGCGTAATCCATTTTGACCTTTTCCTTATTTTATTTTTAATTTTTAAAAAAATTGTGCTATGTTGAACGCTAGTATTTAGAATATTAATAAATTTGTTTGTTGCAGAATCCAGATTACATGAAATATAAATTTCATTCCAGTTGACAGATTTTATAATGTTATGAAGTTTTTTACAGTCTAATTGTGTAAAACAATTTGAATTTGTATTATCAGACTGATTTTTAGTTTCCGGGAAAATGATTTGTGAAAGTGTAGCAAAGTGATCAGTTATATCTGTTTCCACAACAAGTGGAATAATTGTATCATATTGATTATTTTTTGATTTAATAAAGATATGGTCAATACATGTTTTTGAATTATTTTTTTCTCTTGTAGGTATATTTATTGCTGAAACATATCCATATTCGTAAAATACATCTAAGTACATTTTTGTAGCATCTGTGCTTGCTAAAAGGTTAATATTAAAATCTCCAGTGTCATTATTTTGGCTTATTATTCTGTTTAAACTTAAAATAGAATTAAAAATGCATTTGACATAAGACCCATTAGCTCAGGTTATAGGGAGTTGCATTTTGAACTTTGACTTACACGACGGGTCCGCGGGCCCGCGTCCAAAACTTGGTGGTTGCAGATTTTTTTTTGTTTTTTTTTATTTTTGTTTTAAAAATTATGAAAATTAAATAAATACAATTATTGTTGAATATTTTTTAAATACATTTTAATTATTATAATAATAACCTGATTTTACCTTTTTTTAATGAAATTATTTTGTGGTCGTAGGAAAAATATTGTACATCATTTGTGTGAAAAGTGGTTTTCCACACTCGCAATGTAATATACTATATCGTCGGTTTCTAAATGCCTCTGCATTATCTCCACCTAAAAATAATATTTATTAATACATAAAGAAAAGATATGTGTATTTAAGTTTTGACTGACCTGGAGATTGTATAGGAATATTTGTAGGGCTCCAACAACTTTGGGAAAACGGGCTTCTCTGTAAAATGTAGCCATAGTATTTTGTTTTTCTTGACGACTTGGAAGAAACTTGATAAATCTTGGACCCAATTAGACAATTGCATTGGTTATTCCTTTTATAATCCGTCCATCTGTACTGTTGTGTATTCCTACAAAATCTTCAATAGAGATGTAAACATTTCCAGTTTCATAGAACCTAAGTGTATGTAGCAGTTCTGTTATAACATCAACTTCATGATATCTTAAAAAAAGCAATTATGCTTTTTATATTTAACTGCAATTTCTTCAAGTTCATAGGTAAATAAATCTATTTGCTTTTTACAATAGCAGTTATATTAATATATTAAAATAACATTTACTGTTTATTTTCATGAGCTGAAAATTATTTCATTCAATTTCTTTTGATAACATTATAGCAGTGTTTTTGAAATCCTAAACCTTCTATAAACAGTATAGTTCCTAATATTATTAACAAAATTAATAATGTCCTCGTCATTGTCGTCGAAAAGTTTATTCAGTTCTTCTAGCTTCATGTTTAAAACAATAATAACTAAAATGTCAGGTTAGAATAACTTCAAACAACGGACCTTGACTGATTTAATTTAACAACGTCCTTAAGTCATTTTAATTATGATTAATACAAAACAGGTGCTGAAAGTACTAAATATGTCAAATTTAATCATCTATCAAACAACCCAAGTAACATTTTTAGATTTATACAAGGTAACTATAAAACCCTTTTTTAAGACAATGATAAAACTTTTGAATCTGCGAGATAGCCTTAGGGCTGCTATAAATCTGCTTTAAGAGTAAAAGGGAATATCCTATAGCGGTTCTTAAGAGTATTTTTAAAACAATATCTTAAAACTAATTAGACCTAAGACAAAGTCCGTAAGAGTGTATGGGTATTTCTCCCTTAACTTTAAAAAATGAAGAAAATTTTGCGATTTTATTTTGTTTGCAATACGTTGTAATAAGTATCTCTGAATAATTTTTTATGATTTAAATTTTGCAAAATGAATGTTCAAATACAAGACAAGCAATAATTTTCATTGGCAAGTGACTGGCAACATGTTTATTTCATTATAAGAGTCACTTCTGTCCCCTTGACTTTTTTACACTATAATTCATAATCTAAATAACATTACTTCTTAAACTAAAACAATTTCGATAGAAGACAAAGTCTTTTAATCAGTTTTTTACTTTATTCTAACAATGACCAAGCAACTGTGAAAAAGTAAGGCTACAAATGCCAAAAAAAGACATAGGTATATATTTTTAATTTAATTATTCTCTGCTGAAACAGTTACTACTTAATTTGATCATAGTATGTTTTTTTATTGCTTAGTTGGGGCTAACTAGAGAAGCTTTGGAAGTTAAAATAACTACAACATTATAAAATCATTTTTTATCGGCAAAAAATGTAAAGAGACAAAAGTGACCAAAATGAGGACAGGTGTGACAACGTAATTCATTTCCTATTTTAAGTTTTATTTGTTTATTATGGTTGAAACATAAATAGATTTTTTAAAAACATTAAGAAAACACAAAGAGTAACATTTTACAAAATAAAAAACAGTCATAGGCTTAACGACTAAAGTATTTTAAAACATATTATTCAGTACAGGTCTGGTAGACAGGAACTATTTTACATGATATGCCATATTTAAAATGGAGGATTTCTTCATTGTGTTCTATCTGTTCCTAAAAACGTACATTAGCTTATAAAACTAATAGAGCAAAAAAATACTCTCCAGATTTAAAAAGCTCCTGCTAAGGTTTTTAAAGCGTTTCAAAAAACAATAGCAAAAAACGAAAACCTCAATAAAACATTCATAAGTTCAACCAGATGGGCATAACCTAACCTCACTTTTGAGCTTCTTATTTACTCTACGAACAAGTCATTCAAAATATAAAAATTAGTAATATATTAACCATTTTTCTCTTTCACTGATCATTTCCAGAATATTAGGAGTCTATGAATGTTTTGATATTTTTTAAACAATGGAACACAATAAACTTACTAAACACTGAGTAGCAGGAGAAACATATACATTTTTTTTTCATTCTCTATGGAAATTACAACTTTTTTTATTTTGAACAATTTATCTTCCAACGTCAACATAATGTGATTAGGTTGAGAAGCTAGGTTATGCTCTAAAACAAATGTTAGTTCTTATTAAAACTATGTAGTTTTAAAAGAGCCCTCGTTTACTAGATTAAATAAATTATAAGAGTTTTGTTGTAAAACTGTATAAAATGTACCTAAAAGGTTCTGGGACCAATTTAATTTAAAGTATAATCCTAAAACACTTTTTAAAACTAAGTTTTAAAACCTGCTAAAAAGTATGTCTCTTTAACAACAAACACACCTTAGGAGTATCTTCAAACTAAATAGTTCTAAAAAACTTATTAATTGACCCTTACAGGACATCGATAAAGCATAGTTTACTTTATAATCTATAAAACCAAGTAATAAGATCAATTTATTGTAATAATAAATTCTTCAAGTTTCTTAAATACATTCCTTACATTTACATAACATTCATGCAAAGTAGATCCAAATATAAGAATGTCATCAAGATAACATTTAGTATTTTTTTGACCTGCTAAAATGTTATCCATAATAGTTTGAAAAATTCCTGGTGCTGCATTTATGCCATAAGTTAGTCTGTTATATGCAAAAAGACCCAAGTGAGTGTTAATAACAAGCAATTCTCTTGATCTATCACTGACTTTTAATTGCTGATATGCACCCTTTAAATCAATTACTGTAAAATATTTTTGACCATTAAGACATGCAAAAATATCTTCAGGTATAGGCAATACGCAATGATCTGCATCTAATACCTGATTTAATGTTTTTTTGAAATCGACACAGATTCTTATATCATCAACATGTTTTTTTGGAACCACCACTATTGGGCTGGCCCAGTTACTGAAACTAACTTTTTGTAAAATACCAAACTTTACCATTTTTACCAATTCTGACTCAACTTTGTCCTCTAAAGCATACGGCATATCATAAGCTCTGGAAAAGATAGGTTGTGCTCCTTCTTTCAATTTAAGCTCAACATTAAATTTTTTTATACATGACCCTGGCTGATCAAGAAACACATTTTTAAATTCATCTTTGATTTTTGACACAAGATTCATTTTGCTTTGACTATAATTTATTTCATTATTCTCTGACCGACATAAATTTTCTTCTTCTTTCTGACTTACATTATTGATACATGAATTTTTTGTGAAATTAAGCTTTTCTCTCCAGTCTGGATTAAGCTTCTTTAACCAATTTCGACCTACTAAGGGTATAAATCTATGATCACTTTCTAAAACAATTAATGGTAATTTAACAATCTCATTATTATGTTTTACAAATACATCAGTTTGACCTGCGACAAACACACTTTGACCAGTAAGGACTCTCAAATCGTAATTTGGAGGAAAAAGGTTTAAATTAGGCAAATATTTACTAAAATCATGAATGTGCATAACTGTACGACATGCGCCACTGTCTAATTCAAATAAAATGTTCCTACCTTCGACCTCTATTACTACCTTTTCTGCTTCTTCCTTACTTGACCCCAGCTTGGACAAAAACCCAAAATATAACGAATCATCCTCTTCTTCTGACTGAACTCCTTCACTTTCCTCAACTGCATTGACAACTGCTCTCTTACAAACTCGACTTGTGTGACCCCTTTTCTTACATTTAAAACACTCCCAGTTCTTGGCTGGACATGACTCCGGATCGTGTTTTCTTAGACACCGAAAACAAGGTTTCCACACTCTTGACTGACTACTGCTACGATAATAGGTTGACTGGCTACTGCTACGATCATTAGTTGCATCTCTCTTGATGAACTTCTTTTTAAGTGACATTTTATCTAGGGTTTCGACAACTGCCATTATGTTACTTTCGGCTCCCATAGATTTTGTTTGACCTTCTGCTAGTTCCATTGAAAGGCCGATTCTATAGGCATTTTCAAATGTAAGGTTATCTTCAGACAACAGTTTTCTTTTTATGGCATGTGACTTTATTCCACAGACGAATCTATCTCTCAAACATTCGGATAGAAATTGACCAAAATTACAGTATTTGGAAAGATTTTTTAATTTAGCCACAAACATTTTTAGGTCTTCAGTTTGTTCTTGGACAGCGTTATAAAATTTATACCTTTCGGCAATTACTAACCTCTTAGGACTATAATGATCTGTTAATGCATGCTTTAGCTCAACATACGACTTAGTGCTTGGTAACTCGGGAGCAAGTAAATCCTTTAGTACATTATAAGCTTCACTTCCTATCAGCGTCACAAGTAAAGCCACTTTTTTATCATCTTCTACGACATTACAGATAAAAAGCTGCTCTAGACGTTCCAGATAAGACGAAACATCACTTTCCTTTGGATTAAATTGCTCGATTGACCCGACCAGCG
Organism: Psylliodes chrysocephalus; assembly: GCA_927349885.1. Lineage (NCBI taxonomy): Eukaryota > Metazoa > Arthropoda > Insecta > Coleoptera > Chrysomelidae > Psylliodes > Psylliodes chrysocephalus. The sequence goes on along the minus strand of OV651827.1, from coordinate 7,390,104 downwards.
CCATTTTAGACTTGACTTGGCGTGACCGTGAGATGACTTCACTGACAAAGACTGCTTATTTTTACTTTACACGGCACTTGCACGTGGAATTCACAATATATCGTCGCCAATTTATTGTTATGTATTAAACGAGACAAGACAAGACTTTTAATTAGTTTTTATTCTTAAAGACAATATGACAAGGTACATGCGGTTAAGACGGACATGACAGACTCCTTCTTGCGTGATGCGCGTTGTCGACTGTCATGTCGAGCTGTGTTCCGAAACGAACTACACGAATGCCAACTTAAATATAACACTATTAGCAAAAAAATAACTAATACAATAATTATTTATTTATTCTCTTAAAAATGTTACTTGGGAACGCTAATCAATACTGAAAGTACCGCCCCGAAAAGGTCCAGTTTAAGTAAATCACTAAGAAATGCCCTGTATATAATCACGGTCTGAATATATATTTTTTTGTTGCTACTGTCTAATCCTGAAATTGAAGACAACTCATTTTAAAATATTTTCCAGAAAATCCGTTCTCTGTGTATAAATATATTTATTTTTATTTTCCAGTTTACTGATATCGGTATGTTTGGTGTCGGGAGTAAAATCGACAACGTGTTTTTCACTTATTGAATCAATTATTGTCCGCTAAGGGTTGGCAGCAATGAGCCGAACACAGTTGCACCCTAGAACGAAAAAAAAAACAGACGAAAAGAAAAACCCCGACGTGTGTTTAACGACGACTCGCAAAGTGCTGACGGCTATTTTTACAATACAATTCACAAAGACTTGCAACAAAAGTACGTTTACACCTTTTACTGCAGAGTAAAAATAATTTTGGTATTGTTAGAATGCTTAATTTAGTCGTTTTGGGATTGTGTTTTAATTCCATAGAAATATTTTCTCAGAATAGAAACGTATCTTTTAATTATTATACAATTCTGTATAAATTCTGTGTAATACCAAATAAGAGAGAAACTCTCTCTTCTGTCGGTAGTTTTTTGCTTTGCAAGGGTTCTACATATAGATCTATTTAAATAAATATCTTGCAGAGTAGGGTGGGGGAAGAATTTTTTTTAATTTCGGGCACCCCTAGATGGATAATTATGAAGTCAATATCCTGTCGAAAGTTCAGTCCAATATTCAAACTTGTATCACTTTCTCACCTACCACTTCACATTTACCTACACGGAAAAAAATGTGACTAGAAAATTTTACTACAATGTTGTAGTAGTAGACTTGTAGAAAAATACTTAACAATTTGTAGAAAATTTTATTACAATTTATAGTTAAATACTATTAATTATTGAAGCAATTGAATTGTCGAATAAAATGCTACAACAATAGGAAAGAAGTCCACAATGTTTAGTATATTTTACTATTGTTTGTAGAAGTAGAAATTTATTACAATTATCGTAATTACTACTACTAACTTCTGTAAAAATTTGTACAAATATTAATAATTATCTCTACAAAAAATAGTAATTTTCTCTACAAAAAATAGTAATACCTTACATCCCTTCTTCAAAAATATTCTATAATATTGTAGAAATTCTAAGTCATGTGAACAAAACAGAATTCTGCTATTGGCCAACGTTTTCTGACGTCGATCATAAACGGCCAGACAGCAGTAGCCGTTCGCCATGTTCACATAACATAGCATGGTACATACAGGGTGGCCACTTTTTCATTGAAATGTATTGCTATCTCGTAAACCGTTGGTAACACAAAGTTGGTTAAATGGGGAAAAAGTTGGATATTTCGAAGTCCAATCTGAGGGCGTTTTAAAAACTAAAATATCAGGTCCAGTTTCCGAGATATTCGATAAAAAACAAATAAGTACCATTTCTTTATTCCGCTACAGAACGTTTATTTGCAAAAATAGACTAAAACTCATTTGGAGTTTTTTGTTTTATATCAAATTGTGCGTATGATAGCGTATTTAGTTTTTTTATCCGACGTTTCGTAAATGCAGGACCACCATCAACTTCTTTATTTGAATATGGACCAATATTTTCCTGGCTAATAATTTTAATGCATGTTCAATGTTGAAAACAATGATGTAATAACATATTGTGATTAGTCAACATTTCGGAAGATTTGAACATCATCAGGTAAGTTTACAAGTACGGACCTGTGTTTTGTTAGTTAAAAATATTTGAATTAGTAAATGATGTATTATCGTTGTAAGAGATTATAAATAATAAATACCAAAGTCAAACTTTTAACTTTACATCAAGACAACATGTTCGTTTACACATTTCAAGACAACATGTTCGTTTACACATTTGCTAAAAAATATTTTCCATTTTTATGGTTTTTGCACTTGACCAATCCCAATATTAATCTATAAATAAAGTACATCCCGATTTTTAAATACATAAAGTTAGCCTGATTTGTCATATTTTGTTGGATTTTTTAAACTGATATGGTTCCTCATAGTATAAAAAAGAAAAAGTTAACAAACTGCAGATAGATACCTACTTACAATAATAATTGTATATCTAGCAACACGTCTTGATTATTATACAGATAAATTTAAATCAAGTTAACCTGGCATGTCACATTGGTATATTTTTAATTAGGGTATTGAAAATATGGTTCGTTACAGTAGAAGTGAGAAAAAAGATATGTACGATGTGTACATAAAATGTAACAGAAATAGTGGAGAAGCTGCCGAAAGATACCTTCAGTTGTATCCAGGAAGGAGGCAACCATCTTTATTAATTTATTATAGGATAGCGTTAAATATGGCTCACGAAGGAAATATTAAAAAAAAAACGTGGTAAATATTTAAAACGTAATACAATAAATGAAATAAATGTTTTGTCTCAAGTTTATATCAACCCTGAAACGTCGTCTAGAGCAATAAGCCGAGAATGTGGAGTTTCTGCAAGTACTGTGAAAAACATTCTTAAAAAACATAAGTACCATGATTACAAATTCCAAACTGTACAAAAGCTACATCCTGGAGATTATAATCGTAGAATAGAATTTTGCCGTTGGTATAAACGAAAATTAAATAATGATGTATCCTTTCATGGACGAATTTTATGGACAGATGAATCGACATTTACTAAAAGTGGAATATTTAATAGAAAAAATAAACATTTTTATGCCACCGACAACCCACATTTAATTCAAGAAGTAAGACCCCAAATTAGATTTTCAATAAACTTATGGTGTGGAATACTCAATAATAAAATAATTGGTCCTATTTTTATTGACGGAAACCTCAACCAACACAACTATTTACAATTGCTAGAAGATATGTTAGATAATCTTCCTTTAGGTGATCGAAGAAATATTTATTTTATGCAAGATGGCTGTGGGCCACATAATGCTGCATTAATCAGAAATTATTTAAACGAAAGATTTCCCAAGAGGTGGTTTGGTACACATGGACCTATTCGATGGCCCCCTAGGTCACTCTGCTTAAATCCTATGGATTATTTTGTATGGGGATATATCAAAAATAAAGTATATTATGATGGTATTCCAAATGACTTAAATCAATTACGAGATAGGATAATTAATGCGTTTAATAATATCACTCCACAAATGGTTTCTGCCAGCATAGCTCAAATGACAGACCGTATTGACTTATGTATTCAAGAAGAAGGAGGACATTTTGAGCAACTACTGTAGTTTTTCTCTTATCGTTACACATTGTTTTCATTTATTTGTTTCTGACGTGATTAAGTAGTTAAATACATATTTTTTTTTATTAAATTATTTTAAGCATTTAAAATGTAGTTGTGTATTTCAAATAATTTATAATACAGGTCTGTACAAGTAAACGTACCTGATTTCTTACACTGATAATACATCATTTACTAATTCAAATATTTTTAACTAACAAAACACAGGTCCGTATTTGTAAACTTACCTGATGATGTTCAAATCTTCCGAAATGTTGACTAATCACAATATGTTATTACATCATTGTTTTCAACATTGAACATGCATTAAAATTATTAGCCAGGAAAATATTGGTCCATATTCAAATAAAGAAGTTGATGGTGGTCCTGCATTTACGAAACGTCGGATAAAAAAACTAAATACGCTATCATACGCACAATTTGATATAAAACAAAAAACTCCAAATGAGTTTTTGTCTATTTTTGCAAATAAACGTTCTGTAGCGGAATAAAGAAATGGTACTTATTTGTTTTTTATCGAATATCTCGGAAACCGGACCTGATATTTTAGTTTTTAAAACGCCCTCAGATTGGACTTCGAAATATGCAACTTTTTCCCCATTTAACCAACTTTGTGTTACCAACGGTTTACGAGATAGCAATACATTTCAATGAAAAAGTGGCCACCCTGTATACGAGTACCTATAACACATTATTATATTATAAGCACCGATGCGTTTGAGAAAATTTTAATAATAAATTCTATTGGTGGTAAGTACATTTATTATTGTTTCTGAATAATTTACCTTTAGATAACTAATTTAAATAACCTTAGTAGATTATTTAAAAAAAAATAGTTGTGGCCAACGATCGAATGTTGTGCACAACGATCGAATTTTGTGCCAAGTTCAATGATGTTTTTTGTCTTAATTGTGACATACCTACTTTCTCATTTTTGTTAGTTATCTGACTTAGTCATTTAATATCCAAATCAGTGTAAAGGTGATAAATATCCCCGTTTTAAGGGCATGAACAGTTCAATTGTTATTAATTTTTATTTCATATTTTTCAGGTGCAGAAAAGCCAACTGAGACTGAGGGTGCTATTATTACTGTTATTTATTACATAATGTAATTAAGAATTTGTATATTTTATATTAAAACAATAAATTGAATATTTTATTAAGGAACATTTTTTCTAGGTTATAATTATAATAATTATGGAATACTACTACAAATTTTATTAAAAATTACTACAATTTGTATGAATTTTTACTATTTATTGTGTAAAATTTTCGTATTTATTTTCATAAAACGCAATACATTTTTAATATAAATTCATACAATGAATAGCAAAAATTATAAAAATTTGTAGAACAATTCTTATGATGCATTTGGATCTTTTTACTAAATATTGTAGATAATAACTCTACAATACATTCTCCACAAATATTTGGAAATTTTTACTACAAATTGTCCCTGTCCCTATATGTACTATTTATTGTATAGAAAAAATCTACAATTGTAGAAATTTGTTCTACAATTTTTTTTCCGTGTATGTTCTCTTTAGTCCTTCAAATACAATTTTCTTATATTATCCGGCTCAAATTAAATCAAAATGTCTCTGCTACTAAACATGATATAATAAAAATATATTAATTATTGTTTGATATTTTTCTTTAACTATAAAATTTGTATAAATTATCCATTCTCTCAGTGGCTCAAGGAATAACAAAGATAAAAACAAACGCCTAAATCACTTATTATTTAAATTATTTATAGTACAACTATTTTCGCATAAATATGCATCACTGGTCTAGGAATCTTACTACAAAAATACCACTAAAGTTATTAATATTAAACATAATTAATTTGATATAAACTTGACATAGTTACATATTATGTAAAATCTATTTTCGTACCGATTATTTTTGCAAGGATTAAAAATTTTTGAGATAATACCATTTACCATTTTTTATTGAACACCCAAACAAAATAATGATATTTTAAAAATCATTCTTGGATTTTACTTAGGGGAGGAATTTATAACGGGATTTAAAATACTATGTTTAGTTTATAATAAAGGTGCGACATTTGCTTTATCCCCTGCTAATTCAGTGATATCTTGTATACATGTCAAATCTGGACCATCCTGTATAATTATGACAAATAGGAACTTTGTATGTCGGTAGGATTTTGAAAAATACTTTAAACCAGCATATTCCAAAAACGGTACACAGTATCGAGTTTTACCACATCCCCAACTAGCCATTCATAAAAGTGTATTTGTTGTGAAGTTCTCATCATCATCTATTGTATAGTCCAGGAGACAGTGACGATTTTCGGTATTTATTTTCCCAGTCAGCAAGCACGAATAGAGAATTGTAGGATTAGCAATTCTAAGCAAAATTCATATATATTTAGAGGGGAGATCCGATGGGCTAAGGCCGAAAATGCGTCAAAACATACGAGAACACGGCCCTTCTTTTCCATTGATAAAAATAGTTTTAGTAGTAAGAGATGTACTGAAGTTAAGTAAAAAAATAGTCTGATTAATCTGTATGGATAATATATTTGGCAAGTGCATAAAATACACTTTCAAACGAGTTATGTACACAATTATTTCTACGACCACAATTATTTAAAGAATGTTCCAGGTGTTTTGTATATTAAAGTGTACGCATAGGACACATAAATAAAATCTTATATCACAATGTTTCACCTAACCAGTTGGTTTATTTATAGAAATTAAACATAATAATTGAAGATATTACAGAAGAAAATGGGGAAATAAATTACATATCCTTTTACACTTTTATATAATAATTGTTTTATTTAGAATTCACGAATCACTTATTACTACATTAATTATAATTATTGTTAGTTTTGTTATGTCAAATCATTTATACTAGAGGTGTGAAGAAAATACAGTGAACTATGGAACGCCAATATCGTTGGGATGCACGTGGTAGAAATGGTCCTATAATACTGCTAAAAACATAGCTAAATTTTCATGGAAACAATGTACTTTTGACATTTGCGATACTCCGACGCATATGCATTATTGATGTAATCTCATGATTTTACAGTAATAGTTTTTGCAATTTTAGTGTGATTTTTAGGTTATTATGGTTATTCATTTTATTTGGTTTTGATCTTTTGCGCTTTTAGAGTATTTGTCTTTTATATAGTTTTTAATTTGAATTTTAATATTGTGGTCTATTTATATTTGATTGCTGCTTTTCGACTAGTGCTTTATTCTTTTTGTGTTAAAATAGGCTTTATAACCATTAGGTACATGCTTCTAGTTGATATCTACCTAATCGTCATCGGGTGCTTGCAACAATGGGAAAAAGTGTATGGTTTTTTTGGCGTAAAGTTAGATGCCTTCATTTTTCAGGTAAGTTATTTGTAGTTATTTTTTAGGCTAAGTGTCCTCTTTTAGGGCACCCAGAACCGAAAACAATATAGGTATATAATATGTTTTTTTTTAATTATTTTTTAATATGTATGCAGCAATGAGGAAACGTTTAAAAAACATGCTGTACCAGCTATTACTTTAAGACCTCGTCTCTTTAAGTTATTATTACTTCATTCTAATGCATATATTAAAATGGTTTTTAACTTGTGTCCTTATGATTAAAAGATGTAGGTATTTTAGTTATGTTATAATAGAAATATATGATACTTTGTATTGACTGACCTACTGACCACGGGTCATTCCACTTTTACTCCCTTTTTAATAAATTATCAAATTATTTAAAAACAAATACATACCTAGCTATTTTCTGTAAATTACATTAAAATTTTAGTAATAATACTTTACTAATAAAACTTCAGTTAATTTATCTTATATATATATATACACAACGGAAGAGTTAATTGGATTTTCTCCTTGTTGAGTTTCAAAATTAGTAATTTAACATGATTTAAAAACAAATACATGAAATGGGCAAAATAGGCCTGCAAAGGCACTTTATAAACAATCTCACTTGTATCGATGTGACGTAATGCGCGAATTCAATCTGGCTTACTTTTGTTAATAGATTGGCGTTCCATTTTAAATATACAGTTCACCGGGAATAGATTATTTAAATATACACGGACCGGGAAAACAAGTACTAAAAAATTCACTGGCTCCTGGACTAGTACTGTATCGAAGGAATTTTTATGAATGAAACAATATACGACCCTCCACAATTGCGGTCTACTCTACTTCCGCTGTTGTCAGACATTATTTTTTTTTGGACAATTTAAAGACCTAACAGTAATTCAAGCAAACGCAATAACATTACTACAGTTAAAAACATCGCAAACTTGGCATCAATATTTTAATTTTATCCAAATATTGCATTTCTGTCGAGGATCATCCGCGTTGACTTCAGAAATTGTGTAATCTGTATTGGTTATATATATATATATATCTATAGTTAAAAGCACGTAAACTTGGCATCAATGTTCAATCCGAATATTGAGTTTCTACCGCGGACACCACCGTTCATTCTTCAAAAATTTTGTAAATAATCCTATCTGTCTTGGTTATATATCTATGAGTTTTACCAACAGTACCTCTTTGGTGTAAAATTCAATGATGTTTGAGTACACATAAAATTGGGACTAGAAAATCTAACCATAAAAAAGTTATGTTTAAAAATCTCGGTACAAATCGTGTAACTAGCGCCCTCTATAAGAGACAGATATTACAACGAACATATTCCTAGCAACAGGGCCACCTTTTTTAAACACCTTTTACGTATATTATGTTACGGGTATTAAGTGATATTAAATTCATTATAATTTTCAAATAGAAGAACTATTCATATGATTGAAAATTATAATTATTTTATGACCCTAATGTTTTCAAAATATTTAATCCAATTTCGGGTAGAAAATGGAAGAAAGTCAGGAGATCACCGTTATTTGAGGTCAACACGAGACAATATTATACACAAGCACATTTCGTGATGTGGGTCATTTGAATTATTCGTTCATTCATGTTCGTGAGATTTCCATCAGAGTTCTATATAATTCCAATTTATCGCCCGCATGTGCCATAATGCAGACACTTCTCACGATATTCACACTTACCGTAGGTCTGGTTCTTATTATTTGTTTTGCATCCATATTCATCAGTAAATAATACATTCATTTTAAATGAAATCATTCTTAACAATTCTTTCTTTGGTACCTACAGCATGGCTTTATAGTTTCTAAGCATGTGATAATGTGTCGCAAGAAATGTGAAATTGGCGGTATTTAAAAATTATGATTTTTACTTAGCTAACAAACATCAGAATATCGATATTGTCCTGAATTCTCTTCCTGCTTTTAAAAGAGCTATAAAAAGCTTACATGTTAATATGTAATTGTTGAATATTTTTATTTTATTTTGTTTATATTTTGTTTTGTTATGTATTTTTTATTTTGTCTATTTTAATTTCTTCTTATTTATATTTCTTCTGGGTTTTGACCCGTAAATAAATGAATAAAACATAAATTATAAACATCACAAATATTTTCTCGTTAACTGAGAATGCATACTTTTTCATATTTTTCATAGGAGTAAACTTTGAACTTGAACCACACAGCATTTTTCAATACTACTGCATAGAAATAGTATAGAAAGCCGATTCCATATATCAAAAATGAAACCATAAGGAGAAAATAGTGTGTCGGAGCTCATGCGTATAACGGTGCTGGCGCGAACAGGACCGGTGCAAGTTTTTTTATTGATCGAACAAATAGTTCGCACGATATTTCAATCATACATTTTTAGAGATGATTATATACAAAAAACGATTAAAAAAATTTCAAGTTAAGGTGAATATGGTTCTGACAGTCCTTATTAAGAAAGATATGGCATAAAATATGAATTAGTTAATTTTCGGCAATCATTAGTACAGTAGTCATGAGATTTTGCTTGTGATTTTAAAAATACTTTCCAGAAAAACCACGTGCTCCGGTTTTGACTACGTTTATTATTAAACAGCGAAATTATATACAAAAACTTTAATCCACAATCTAAATTAGGTACTATCACAAGAAAATTACTGTTACAATAATTAATTACTTAACCAAAAACTAAAATACTTTTTAGGTATCTACGTAACCAGAAAGGAGCTGGACCATTTATCTTAATATTGATTTTCTCTCTCCCTACGGTAAAACTTAAAACAATAACAAATTGCCTATCTACTAGGGTCGGTAACTAAACGTATATACATAATGGGCGGATTTTGTTTATACTTAACATTACACTCGCGCATTTAAATATAACTATGCATATAAATATTTACAAACAAAGATACTTTTTCAAACAGGCAATCATTAGTACTGTAGTCACGAGATTTTGCTTGTGATTTGACTCTTATTTGATAATATCATTTGCTACAACTAAATTTAATCTGGGGAGTGCAAAATAGGGCCCAGGAATATTATGTTCGATATTTTTTTACATTTTGTCAGCCGAGACTATGAGTCGTTAGACAGAAAACCTTTCATGTTACCATTTTCAATATAAATTAAAAAATTAAAAAATACTACTACATTTACTTGGTACATATTTTATTTTAATTTTGAACCTTTTTAAAAGGGTCTTTCGGTTCCATAATAAAAATAAGTTGCTGCTTACTAGAAACATTCTATATAGCCTAAACCAATTTATAGTTTGTTTTCGATCAATTTAATACAAAGATTTAAAATTTTTAGTCGATGATAACATTCCACACCAGCACATTGCAAACCTATTTTATAAATAATAGGAATAAACTTGTAAATCATTAATTTGGTAGTTATCTCACTCATATGATTTTTTTGTTTATATGACTATTTCGATTTCTAAATATATTTTGGCCTTACAATACGAAGCGTTTTGTATCTACCACTTTTTTAATGAACGATGAATGTTGGCAGGTGTGTACCTTTTTCGGAACAAGAGGCGTTTTAACGAAGGAAATGATTTTCGAACTATCTAGTTAGTTTTCGGAAAAATAGAAAACGTTTGAAGAAAGTTGTCAATAACAGTTTGTCGTTCATGTGTTTCATTTTGATCAGCTTTCATACTAAATTGCGTAGAATATTTTTCCGATTCAAAATCGAGATTCTCGATATTTCCACAGTTTATTTATAATATAATAGTTTATTTATAAACTGGATTTATCTATCATTTTATATACTTTATAATATATGTTCATGCCCTACTTTTCACTTTATTAACAATTTTTTTTTAACATACTTCAAAATGGTAGGATTTTCTCAATTCGTTGAAATATTTTTTTATGTATGTTGAGCGATAATTCTTTACCACGTTGCCCGATTTCTAGGATTATTTTTGTTAGAAAAGGAAACAGTTTTATATACATTAAGTCAAGATCTGTAGATGGGATCCATAAGAAAATCATTAACATCTTTATTTTTAAAGTAGGTTTTCTTTTAAATTTCTTTAAACCTTACTGGTTCGAACGCGGTAAGGAATGAAGAAATGTAAATAATTGTTGTGTCAGCCAAAAAGCGAGGAGGAAGTACCGATTAAAATATCGAGTGACAGAAGAGTTCCTAAGATTGTTGAGATCGGGTTTATGTTTTAAAATGCCTTAAAACCGATATCGATAATGTCTCCCCGTCGCTGGGCAGCCTGTATATAAATATACAGCTCTCTATTTAAATAATTATAATTCTTAGGTAGGTTTAGATTTGCAGACATAAATCTTGTAATAAATATAACAGCTGCCTAATACATTGATTACATTTTCATTAGCCAATGTAAAAATGTCTTTTATTGTACCTAGGATTTGACTAAACACTACACAAAACTAAAAATAAAATGCCACTTTCATCGTGTAATTAATGCCGCGTTTAAGAATCCACATCGGATGCATTTTTTACATCTCGAGCGTTTTTTATCCACATCGGATACATCTGTCCCATTACATTTACGTATACTGAATCACGTGATCAAAGATTTACTACTTACTACATCTCAGATGCATCCGATGTGGATTCTCAAACGCGGCATAAACAATAAACTACAAACGGTCCTGTAAGGGCAGCGTCATGTCATATAGCCTTGAAACACTATTGCCAGGTCAATATTGAATTGGTAGGTGAATCGCTTATTGAACATTAAAAATACGGTATTAATGACATTAATACGGTATTTGTATATATTTTTGGGAATGTAATTACACATAAATATTATTAGTTGATTATTTAAATGTGTATAAGTTATTTTGTGGCGATATTTCGTAGATATAAACTGTTTAAATCATATAATTTAAAAATTAATTAATTTAAAATTCTTTTCTGTTAGGTATGTTTAATATATTTGGCAACACTACAGGGACAAGTCATGCATATTGCGCAAGCTTCTAGACACACTATTTTGCGATGTCAGGCGCAGAGACGTGTTTTTATGCACAGTAGGTTTCAATTTCTGCTTACATGTTATGTTTATATTGGTCTTCTATATTATTTCTATGTACTACTGTCACTATTAACCAAAAATAACCACAACTTCTTACTAATAAATAACTTGTTAAGTACCTATATACCGAAATAATAATAATTCATATTCAAAAAAATATATTTTTAAATGATTTTATGTACCCCGTAAATAATATTAAGGGCACACACACCTGAAATTTCCTGATCTGTCGATGGCGATTCTACAATAAAGTATATATTTTTATATATTGAAATTTAATTATTAATGTATTTACATATTGGAGCATTTTCTACAACTAAATTTATTAACTAAATATCGTTATTAATCGAGCACTTTTTATATGCCATTTGTACCTATTAATATTGACAATCACCTCAAAATATACGTAATACGACAGGCAGTAAACACTACTCCGAGAACGGTTACCAGTCTCGGTAGATATAAAGCGTGACGTACCTAGGTCTACCGTCTCGGTCTTGCTTGCATTCCCAAATCTAGAAGTACAGCCACAGCAGCTCCACAACTCCGTGTCGGCGTCTTTGATCTGGCGGTCGAGAACCAAGCAAGACGGAATGGTGCTATCTCTGTTAGATTCAAGGGAAAAGTCGGGCCCGGATTAAACAATTTTTTTTATTATTGAAAAAATTGAAAACCTTGGCGTAATAAGGTTGGTTACATGCCATATTAAGTAAGTTTTGGGAAATTACATTTTTAATTTGTTTTAAATCTGTCAAATATAATTAAAAAATTATTTAAATATAAATATTACGAAAAATAGCACATCTTTCGGATTGGAGGTAAAATAATTTGTATGTGGCTAGTAAAATCCTCGTTAACAAATGTTTTGAGCTAAAACAGTCACTTCACGACAAATTGTGACTTGGATCCTTTTAACACCAAGGGCTTCAATTGTTAAAGAATTTTGTCACGCTCGTGGATGCAAATCAAGTGGTACCCCGTGTGTCTCGCAAGTGTTACTCTTCGCGCAAAGGGTTTATACCTAGATAAACGAATGCTTCGACTGAGGTCTGGGAACTCTATGGTATTTTGGAATTATAAAGAATTTGTGCTTTTATTTTAACAATATTGGTTATATTTAGATGTATTCTTATTAATTAAAATACAGATTTGTAGAAGTAATACTTTGATAGTTTTTATTAATATAATATATTCAATTTTTATCTGACCATACCGAAGTAGGGAATTTTAAAACTTTATAGTAATGTGAAATTTGAATTACAATATTACACGAAATTACATAATTAGTACTTATTTTAGGTAGGTACTAAATTTGTACTTGGAGAAAGTAATATCGATTTTTACAAGAAAACTTGAAAAGTAAATTAATTTAGTTCCTATTTCTGATGTAAAACTTAAACCACGAAAACAAATAAATAGTAGTTTGTTCAACAAGGGTAGATATGATAGGCATATCACACAAAGACGAAGTTTGAGCACGACGTCGTAGGCGGAGTACTCAATCGTCTGATTGTGATATGAACAATCCACTCGATATGGTCAGTATATTTTTTCTACGGCACACTAACGAAAATCTACAAATTTAAAAAATTATTTTAGGTTATTTAGACAAAATAACTAATTTTAAAATAATTTACGAAGTTGACTAATTTATAAAATAAAATAAACATGAAAAATTAATTAGTCCTCTGCCTAGATTCGATCCCGGGCTTTTCGCGTGGAAGGCAGATGCTCTGTCCTCATCTTCACCGAAACTTTCAGGACTTTAGTTTTAATACTCGTTATTAAATTAGTCATGTAGTTTGATTAAAATTTATTTTTTTTAAATGTGGACACAATAAAAACAAAAATGCTATTATTTATCGAGTCTACACAAAAATTTTAATGTATATTTAATATCAATAACTAAAATATATATTGACAATTCGTTTAACAGAATTGTCACTTATTTAAAAATTTTTAAATAATAGGAGTTGGGTGACCAAAATATGAACTGTGATTTGTAGATTTAATTTTGTTAAAGTTTCTCACTACCTAAAATGGATATGAAATATATGTGCGTAGATTGGCTAATATCCATGCACAGATTACAAAACGAAAAAGTATGCTATTGCCTTCAATTGAACGAATATATTTCATATCCATTCTAGGTAGTGAGAACATTGCAAAAAAAATAAATTCGCCAATCACCGTTCATATTTTGATCAACCGACTGCTATTATTTTTAAAATTTTAAATAAATGACAATTCTGTCAAACTAATTGTCAGTATATTTTTTAGTTATTGAGATTAAACATCATTTGACAGTAGATTTCCAAATGTATCTGAATTGGCGTTATCATATGCCTTTAAAAAGCAATAAAAATAAAAAGCATCTAATTTAACGTGATCTTTGTTATATTTAAGACAGGTATCACAGGAGTGGATCCGCAAGGCTTTTATTAAAAGGTAACCACACACATACCTGATAAAATTTTTCTGTAGCAATAATTTAGGGTGTTAATAATTTCATCATAAAATAAAATACAAGGTGTTCCATTTAAAAAACATACATTTTAATTTGCCAGGCAAAAACGTGACACCCTGTATATCCAAAGATATTTTTAAAATATGTAGGTATTTTTCTAATCCATATAACTTTTATTTAAAACTTTTTTGCGTGTCTACAACAAAATAATGAACAATAACGCACTAATGGGACACCCTGTATAAATTATATTTTTAACAATGAAAATTTCTTATAATGTGATACTTATCGGTTTGGGTCCTTGGGAAAACTAAAGAATGTTTTCTTGCAGGTATAACCCTTATTAAAACAGCTTTTGACTACACAAACAGAATGATGTCTTTTTTTTCACTCATTCTACTCACAGCTAAAGAGTCACCAAAATAATAACAGTACCTTTAACTCAAACAAAATCAACGAAATTATAGGCTCCACGAAATTATACAATCAACGAAATTACACGCACGACTCAACACCTTACCTAAGTACGGTTCTGAACGCCAAAATCGTCTTTTCCCTCCGAAGGCGGAGCTTAAGCGATGCGCGATGAAATCGACGCAAATTGTTGCCGCCAAGAGAGTGTTTTAGCTGTATTGTATAAGCTGTGGTACAGCTACAGAGCTCTGCAAGTTTTCTCAGTATGTTTTATTTTCTCTTGACCGTCAACAACATGTTGATGTGATTTACATGGACCTCGGCAAGGCTTTTGACATAATTAACTCATCAGAAAACTTTCTAGGTATGGCATTTTATCTATCTCTTATAATGTCATATCTAAAAGATAGAAAATTGTATATAGAACATGGAGGAATAAAATCCTTCAGTTATTTTGCTACTTCAGGAGTTCTTAAGTGATCAAACATGAGACCATTACTTTTTATTTTATTTATCAATGATACATATAACAATATTACATCAAAAATACTTTGCGAAGATTTAGTACTTTATAGAGAAATCAATAATATCTGACTGTATTCTTTTGCTTGTATCCCTTGTATCGGTCTCCTGTCTCGGTCTTGCGTTCCCAAATGGTACCTAAGGTGTGGCCATATTTGCTAGAGTGGTAAAGTAGGTACTCCACTAGAACCAAGATTTATTTAGTTCGACCATTTTTCTCAAGAAATGGGCAGAGCCCTTTAATCATTTTAACCCAAACTCTCAATGTGAAAAAAGGAAATTTACTTTTATAATCCTCGTTGACAGTGAATTGACAGCTTTCAACGGTCAATTTGTCCAATCTGACATGAGGGTTGAATCGAGTGACCTAAAAAACATTATCCTATACATTAGAATAATTAAAATATGCTTGTGACATCTGTAAATAGTATTGAAAATGAATAGTTTTGCAGTTCCGTAGCTGCCAAAATATTCATTTTGGCACTTTGTGCCCATGGAGACTTTTGTTTAGGATAACAAAATCTACAACATATCAAAAATTCAGACAATTTGACAGAAACCCAATTTCCATAAGATTATTGCAGGGTCCTTTGAAATTGACCAAGAACATGGGTCTTACAAACGAATCCGAGACAGCAGAAATGGCAAATATCCCTTACCGTCAAGCAGTTGGTTCGCTGATAGACCACAGCATACTGGCGCATAAGTTTGCAAAATTGTTTTAATTCGTAATTTTTTTTTTTTTAATATCCGGAAGGCTCTCCTGATTATAAAAGTGTAAGATGACACTCGATATCTGTTGATGTTATTGTTTAAACAACGAAAAATTAATTAAACCAGAAAAAAATACATTTTTTGCAATCAATTAATTTTTTTTTATATTCGAATAAAAAAGTCCTTATGCCCATCATCGTATCTTCAACCCTTTGATTGTTATGCATTTTTTAAAATCCAAAATTGACGAAAATTCTAATTTTCTTGAATTAAATAATATACCTTAAAATTTAAAATGCTATAATTTTAAATTTTTTACCGAATATTCAAACTATAATAAACAAAATTACCTAAATAAATTTTCAAAATTTTGTTTGTTGTTATGTTTTTTTTTACGTTATAACAATATGCTTCCTTCGCGCGTGTATAGAGAGAAGAGAGAGAGAGAGAGAGATATATGCTTTATTGTCGTAAAAAAATTTACAAAAATTTTATAGACAAAGCGTGTAACTTAAATACCAAACATATTACAAAAATAACTAAACAGCAGAAAAAACAAACAGAAACAAACAGACAAAATAGGATAACAATTGCAATGGATATGCAATATCCGTCATTATAATTATTCTAATTTAATTTTTAAATTTAAATTTAAACTTTAATATTTAATTATTTAATTAATGCCATTGTATGTGGAACTCAAATGTCTAAGGTACGTTATAAAATTCTGCTACTGTGTAATATGGTCTTTCTAGAAGAAAAGCTTTAGCCAGTCTTCGGAACTTATCGTATGTATTTATAGATTTTAATTGCATCGGAAGGTTATTATACAATTTTTTAACATTGCAGGTAATGGAATGTTTTAATAGGTCAGAAGTGGGCATTGTTAAATAAACATCAGTCTCTAAATTTCTTGTAGGATATCTACGAGTCGGTCTTTCGGATAAATTTTGAATGTGCTTGCGAACTAAGCAGACGGATTCGAAAATAAATAGAGCAGGAAGGGTTAGAATTTTGAAATTTTTGAAGTAATTTTCGCAATGTGTCCTACTACTTAAACCAAATACATAGCGGATTGCTCTTTTTTGCAGTTTAAAAATAGATTCGAAAAGGTATAAGCTACAAAAACCCCAGAAAGGTAAACCATAGCGAAGGTGAGATTCGAATAAGGAAAAGTAGGTTATTAATGCAGTAGAAGGAGTCAGCTCTTTAGAAACCGATTTAATGGCAAAACATGCGGAGGATAATTTTTTTGCTAAGGTATCTATATGAGCAGACCATTTTAGAGAAAAGACCTAAAAACTTGATTGAAGTCACCGTTTGGACCAGATTATTGTTTAAAGTTATATGTTGTAAAGTACCTCTGTAAGACAATGCTACAGTTTTACTGGTGTTGAAACAAAGTCCATTCGAATCAGACCAGGACTTAATAGTCACTAGATCTTCACTTATGATAGATTGTAATGTCTGCATGTTATAATTATTCCAGGTTACACTGTTGTCATCAGCAAATAAAGTAATTCTACCACTTATTCTTAAGTCTGTGATGTCGTTGATGAATAATAAAAACAAAATTGGACCTAATACTGATCCTTGAGGTACTCCACTGCTTATTGCTAGATTTGTAGAATCCTCACCATTCGCCCGCACCTGTTGATTTCTATTTTCTAGGTAAGTTTTAAACCATTGTAAAGGAGAACCCCGTATGCCATAAATTTGTGACTTATTAATTAAAATATCATGATTTACACAATCAAAGGCTTTTGCGAAGTCACAAAATACTGAAGCGGTGAAAAGTTTATCATTAAGTGATGTGTATATTTCATTAAGAACGGAAAACATTGCGTCGCTAGTGCATTTTTTAGGTAGAAAGCCATACTGATGAGCTGTGAGGATGTTATGCTTGAAAAGAAAGGGCAAAAGACGGTTTTTCATTAGCCGTTCTACTATCTTCGATAAGGTAGGCAATAACGCGATAGGTCTATAGTTAAAGGTTTTGGTTTTGTCGCCACCTTTATGAAGTGGGATTATTATAGCTGTTTTTAGACAGTTAGGAAAGAGACCAATTTCAAAGGATTCATTAATCAGTGAAGTTAAAATGTTGATTACTACATCCGGTATATTTAGAAATATTTTGGTGGACAGGCCATTAATTCCACAGGAAAATTTATTTTGGATGTTGTTTATGGTTTGCACTAGTTCATGCTTGTTTACTGGTCTTAGGAAGAAACTTTCAGTGATCCTTTTAGTAGGTAGGAGGAAGGAGAGAGCATCCTGACTCGGAGCTATGTTAGATTTGATATTTTTACTTACATTTACGAAATAATTGTTTAGTTCATCTGGGCTAGGATTTACACTGTTTGAAGAACGGATTTTATTCCTTAAGTCATTTATTATAGACCAGGTTTCTTTAGAGGAGTTTTAAGCTCTTGCGATGCGATTTTTGTAATAGTTTTTCTTAGCAGATTTGGTGATTTTCCGATACAATATTCTGTAGTTGTTGATATAGTTTAATATTAGAGGATTATCTGTGTACTTTTTAATATACATGAGTGACTTCATATTTTTAGATGATGTTCTTATTCCTTTAGTTGTCCAAGATTTATGACATTTAGTTTTAATGGGGCGAAGGGGGAAAGCTGTATTGAAACACATAATTATTTTATTTAAGAAGTCTAAAAATTTAGAGTCAATATCTTCAGAAAGACCATTCCAATCAGTAGTTAGACATAAATTATAGAAATTTTTGAAATTATGCTTAGAGAGTACTTCTATCTCACTTCCAACTCAATGTATAAGATGGGTAAGAGAAAGCCCGATGACGCGCTAAATTAATTTTTTGCTGTTTTTGAGCGGTAATAATTTTTAAAAAAATATTATTAACATTTTCCATAACACCGATTAATAGTTTTGTATCATGTGCTTTTTTTTACTTTTTTAGATACTTTCGATAACTTTTTTATTCATTTCAAAAAATGCATTTTTTCTGGCTTAATTAATTTTTCGTTGTTTAAACAATAACATCAACAGATATCGAGTGTCATCTTACACCTTTATAATCAGGAAAGCCATCCGGACATTACAAAAAAATACGAATTAAAACAATTTTGCCAACGAATGCGCCACTATGCCCTGCACTATGATGTATTTAGCCGTTTCTACACGACCTGATTTATTCTATGCCGTGAGCGCCCTAAGCCAGTTTAATTGCAACCCAGGTCCAGTTCTTCGGGTAACCGTAAAACGTGTCTTAAGATATTTAGGAAAAACTATTTTGGACTTATTTTCAAAAGCTTTGTGTACTTTTTAGGTGGAACTGCTGTTACATGGGAAGCTCGAAAATAAAAATCAGTAGCACTATCCAGTAGGGAATCAGAGTATATGGCGCTATCTGAGGCAGCAAAAGAGGTAGTATTCTTAAGAAATTTTCTGAAAGAAGTTGGTTTTTTAAATTATTTCGATCGTCTGTCAATTGTCTATTGTGACAATCAGGGAGCCAGAAAATTCACGAACCAAACATATCGACATCCGACACCATTATGTACGAGAAATATGACAGGAAATAAATCGAAATTGAATATATACCGACCTCCGAGCAATTACTACTAGAGGGAGTCTTCCCCCCTTCCCCGCTCTAAATTTTGTTAGCAACATCTACTCCCCCCGAGGGGGAAAATACCTCTTCTGTAATTGGCTTATTTAATCAGCGTTGCCAAGTTTGACAGCGCCAGAAGTTTTCTGTGAGCGCCAGTTCTGACACTTTCTGACACATGTCAATTTTTTATTTGTATTTTACGGAAAATATTATTATTTATAACGTTGTAAAGGTTGTAAATGTATATTTAAGATTTATTATCTCTAATAATATGGTGAAAACATGCTTTATGTGTAAAAGGCCTGTTGAAAATGCTTCTTCAAGATAATATCATAAGTAAGTACAGACACAACCTAATTATCAGAGGCGGTGCATTAGGCAATCACCTTTAATTTGCAATTAAACTTTTTTATTTTCTTATCGAAAAATTAAAATTAAGAGCATGTACACTCCAGCTACGTTCGTCTTCATCCGTCATATAATGATTATAGTAAAGGTTAATTACTTATTATTATTTTAATATCACATTTTTGTAAAGTTTATTGTTATTTTTTTTAGGTTTCCTTTTCTTGATATGAGAAAGAAATACATGGTTCCAAAATATAGGAATCCAACAAGTGACCACCTGAATAACTTTTTATGCTAATGCATTTTTATTACAGATCTCAGGGAAGGAAAATATTAAAGAAAAATGCAATTTCGATAAAAGAAGTATAATAATCAATCCTGTCACTACTTCTACACTATATTCATCTGCTACTAAAATACTAAAACAGCAAGTAAGTAGAGAAACTTAAGTTTCTTTCAAAAAGAATGTTTAAGGAAAAAGGCATAGCTATTTTTTTGTTGACACTTTTTTTTAACTAATCTAAAAGACTAATTTTATGTATTATTTAAATGTTCATTTTTACTTTCCTATCTGTATACAGATATAAGGAAAGTATAGGAATCATGATTTTTTTCGACCTCGAGTTTTCGACGGATTTTTACGTTTTGAGGTCCCCTGAATCCGTTTTGACTATTTTCGCGATGATATCTGTGTGTGTGTGTGTCTGTGTGTGTGTGTGTGTGTGTCTGTGTGTGTGTGTGTGTGTCTGTGTGTGTGTGTGTGTGTGTGTGTGTCTGTATAACGCATAACTCATGAACCGATTCACAGAAAAACACCAAATTTTAAACTTAAGCTTTGTTTCAACGTCCAATGAGCTGATTAGATTTTGGGCAGAGTCGGAACATCTGGGGGGTACTTTATAGGGGGTCATTTTTATATTTTATGGAATATATCTGTTATTTACGTTTGGAGAAGAAAATTCTTTAAATAAAAGTTACTTCTAATATAATTGTCTATAATTTTTGTTTTATGCAAAATTTTCCTAAAATGGTCCGTATTTGAGAAATTTGACAAAATGTAAAAAAAATTATTTTTTATAAAAATTGTTCAAATAAAAGTTGTTTATAATATAATTCTCTTTAATTTTTATTTTATACATAATTTCTCTAAAATGGACCGTATTCGAGATATTTGAGAAAATGTGTAAATTTCGAATTTTGAAGAAAACTCAAAAACGGATAAAGAAAAAAACAATAAATTTTAAACTTAAGGTTTATTTCGGCCTGACGTGAAATGATTGGATTTTGGACATAGTCGGAACATCTGGGGGGGGGGGGGTACTTTATGGGAGGCCACTTTTATATTTTATGGAATATATCTGTTATTAATGTTTGGAGAAAAAAATTGTTCAAATAAAAGTTACTTCTAATATTATTATCTATAATTTTTGTTATATGTAAAAATTTCCTGAAATGGTCCGTATTCGAGAAATTTGACAAAATGTGCAAAATTCTGATTTTTATGAAAGTTTCTGAAATAAAAGTTGTTTGCGATATCGATCTCTATAATTTTTGTTTATACATGATTTTTATAAAATGGACCGTAATGAAAAAATTGTAGGAAATTTAAATTTTTCAGTATTTTCGTTTTCCATGAATATCTATAGAAAAATGTTTCGAGGTAGATGTATGTGGACAATGTATATATTTAGTTTATCCTCTAAACATTTATAGAGATGCTGCAATAGGTTGTACAAAATAACCGGAAAAAGCCTTTAATAACTAGATAGGAAAGTCATGTGTTGGACACATCAGATTTTTATCCTATAGATAATTTCTCTAAAATGGACCGTATTTTAGATATTTGAGAAAATGTGTAAATTTCGAAATTTGAAGAAAACTCAGAAACGGATAAAGAAAAAAACATTAAATTTTAAACTTAAGTTTTATTTCGGCCTGACGTAAAATGATTAGATTTTGGACAAAGTCGGAACATCTGGGGAGGTACTTTATGGGAGGCCGTTTTTATATTTTAGGGAATATATCTGTTATTTATGTTTGGAGAAAAAAAATTGTTTAAATAAAAGTTACTTCTAATATTATTATCTATAATTTTTGCCTTATGTAAAAATTTCCTGAAATGGTCCGTATTCGAAAAATTTGACAAAATGTGCAAAATTCTGATTTTTATGAAAATTGTTGAAATAAAAGTTGTTTGCGATATCGATCTCTATAATATTTGTTTATACATGATTTTTTTAAAATGGACCGTAATGGAAAAATTGTAGGAAAAGTGCTAAATTTAAATTTTTCAGTATTTTCATTTTCAATGAATATCTATAGAAAAATGTTTCGAGGTAGATGTATGCGGACAATGTATATATTTAGTTTATCCTCTAAACATTTATAGAGATGCTGCAATAGGTTGTACAAAATAACCGGAAGAAGCCTGTAATAACTAGATAGGAAAGTCATGTGTTGGACACATCAGATTTTTTGTACTTAATTTGTTTTAATCACAACGAACTACACAAAATGACATTATTAATAATTTAGTAATAAAAAAGTTAAGTACAATGATGACATTAAAAGTTGAGTTTCTCGAAATACTTTTTTTAAATTGTCTCAGTAACTACCTAGTATTTTTCTAGCACAATGATATTATATGAATGTGCATTGTGTGATATCTTATATTTTAGGAATAAAATTATATATTTTTTGCAGGTTTCTGTTAACAACGATTCCAAGAACTTTTGAAAATATTATTAAAACGGAATTTGCAAATATAATTCTCAATTAAGAGCTTTTGATCTAACATTAAATTTTTATTCTCCATAAGGTTATAGCTTCCTAAGAAGAAAGTTTATCAAGACTTACCAGACTCAAAATATCAAAATTTTACCAACCAATTGATGGTTCTACTGGTTTCCATAGGAAAATTCTCCTCGAAACTACTAAAAGAAAAGTGGCAGAGGCAACTGAAGAAGGCAAAAAAGTCTTTTGCAACACAAAAACTAGAAATTTGTTTAAGAATCTATTATTTGAAGTTTTACCATTAATAATTTTTGATAACGATTTAAGATTATAAAGTTCTATTATGAATTTTACTCTTTGATAACCTATGTTTAAATTTTTATTAGGACCAAAATAAATTATAATTTTCACTTCAACTACAAAAACCCTCATAATATTAAAAAGGGGAAAAACGTTAGATTAGTTATGTTCAGGAATAAACTCTTTAAACATTTATCTACTTAAAATGTGTTACTTTTAGAAGGTATGTTATTAACTTTCTATTTGTACTTGTATTAATTTATTTCATTTTATTATCTGTTGTATTTTCAAATTGATTTTGATATTAATCTTATCTATTTATATATTTTTTATACTCACATATATGTTTTTTCATTAAAACAAACGTTTATTAGCTTATTAAATATAATAAATTCATGTTGTTTTATTATATGCTTGTATGAATGATTACTTTTATTTCCTTTTAAAAATGAATTTCGAAGATAAAGCCGAAACGGTGAGTGAGAATAAAAATTAGACGAAAGTGACGATATTTACTGGAGCTTTCATCTACACGCTCCTTTTTCTAGCCATCTACACCTGAGCCAGCAAGATTCGTCTTCCCTCCATCCTTTAAATTCTCCAGATTTACAGAGAAAACGCCGTCCTCTTTAACATATCCAGACCTTCTTTGATGGGGACTATACCACTACATTATCAGCTTTATTAGTTATCCCGAGCAATTTAAATGCATTCGTAATTGTTCATTCTCACCTCTTCTCTTGTAGATTCCGTACTCAGTTTTCTTATTTTTAGTTACGTTTGCACTGCTCTTTTATTTTCACAGCTTTAATTCTATAATGCTGTAACGCTACAATATGGTTCCATTTATGTGGTTTATACTATTTAATGTTATTCGTAAGTGATCAACCTATTATAATAAAAGATTATTGTATTGCAGGCCTGAAGATGTTCCTGTAAGGCCGAAACTAGTTGCTCCTGTATTTATAATAAAATTGATTTTAAGGTTTTATTCTTCAATTGAAAAAATTAGATCTTTACAGTGATTTTATTTATTTTCCTGCATTAGACACATATAAGACGGTATTCATTTTAAAAATAGTATAATTAGCAAATTTTTTAATTTGTTTTTTACAATTAAAACATTTGGACAATGTGTTTTTATAGATAAATGATACGCCACTGAACAAGAAGGATGTTTACCTTCCCCCTTGTGCCCGCTTCCTCACTTCCTCTACAGATGTTGCTAACACAACAATCGCCTACCAACTCGTTTTCACACTCCCTCTATTAGTAATTGCTCGGAGATACCGACACAGAGTATGGTGGCTGACATTTTCACAAAGCCCCTTTACAAGCCAAGCTTTCAAACTCACGTCGGATCACTAGGAGTTAAGTTTTTAAATACCTCTCATTAAGAGTGGGTGTTAGAGTTCATGAGAGTTATCATCTTAACTACTTACCTTTATGCATTTACTAGTCTACTAGAATATTGAAGTTGTCATTTTAATTTTTATATAGCTTGTCAAATAAACTGTGTTATGGAAGTTCCTAGTCTTTCTTCTGCGTATACTGCCTTTAAAAAAAGTTAGGGGTTGGGCATCTTTTAAGCCCCCCGTATTTTTTTTTTACATAAAGAAACTTGCTTTATCGATCTTAAAATCAAAAAGAACTATGAATTTTTAATTTTTTTTTTATAGCGAAGTGAACTTTGTAACTTTCTTAGTTAGCGAGTTATTTACAATTTTTTAACTGAATTTCTAGAACAATTCGTCCGTCCTGGAACATATCAACAAAACTAAGAGTAGATCAGGAGTTATTGTACAAAAAACGCACATAAAAATCAGTGGTGAGTCTAGGGCTCTGCTTGAGCCGCTCCTGCAAAAACTACCTCTTTTATTTAGGAAGAATTTATAATATACATTTTTGAAACACCCTGTATATTGTCAATAATTTCAATATCATCTTTTATTAAAATATTTTAAATTATATAACACTGTAGTAAAAAATAAGCGACATTTCTTCGACCTCTTACTGTGCTTTTTTTTTCGTGTTTTAATGAAAAATACATAGCTAAAAAACAAATAAAGCAAGGACAAAGAAACAAAAGGAAAGTTTCTTTAACGTAGCATAATTCAAAGGAAAATACGCTGACCAATTCGATACTATATTTAGATAAATACAACCCTCGATCAAGTGACCTGCGCCTAACAAGTTTTGCAACAAGATCTGAATACTTGGTACAAAACAAGGTTGTTAGGAACTCAGTGGCATAGATATTTTTTTTACAAATATATATTTCAGAATTATACATAAAAAACTGGTTTATCAGTCACAATTTTTTTGTTAAAAATGTTTTCTTAAATAGCTAGAGATTTTTATAAAATAACAACATTGTAGCTTGATACAATATAGAAGGGTACTAATAATAGTGATTTATAATTGTTAATTGTTACATATCACGGATATTTAATGTATTTATACTCATTGACCGCCCACAGGGGGGCAGAGGGGCCCGGGCCCCCCCCCAGAGCAGTTGAAGTATAGCTTTCCGACATAATAAAATCTAATCAGTTAACAGTTATTATATACCGAGGTATTAATAAATTAATATTTCGTCCACCTCTAACAACTGGATGGCATAGCGCGCAGAAGCAGAGCTAGCATGTAGAAATGTGATGCATGCAATGATGCATAATGGTCTTAAGAGAGAAAAAAGACTACGAGTACGAGTTGTATTCATATTTGTTTGGTTCTGTGTGTTTGGTTATGTAAATTTTACTCTGTGCTTCATATCACGCTATGATAATGTGATATTGTTAAGTAAGTAATAAATACTTAGTTTTAAATACAGTTTTAAGTTAAATTAAAAGTTAAGATGAAACGATCAAGCGACATTAGAAGTTTTTCCCACAAAAACGTGCAAACATTGAACTTGATGAAGAACAGGAAAAACCGTCAACTTCTGCCACAACCACAAGTGATTTAAGCGTCGACGCAAAAGATGAAATTTATAGCCAATTAGATATTGGTTATGCAGTTGATAGACATTTAAATACTAGTGAGAGATATAAATTTTTAAAACAAGCATGGACACCACCAGAAAACTATAAATTTCCGTCTAAAATTGAAAAAAATCATACTCGACAGTTTCAACGAGAATGGCTTAAAAAATACGACTGGTTAGTTTATAGTAAATTTAAAGACGGAGCATTCTGTAAATTCTGCTGCTTATTTGCTCCTGCTGGAGGCGGAGTTAATTTTCGGGTGAGTAGTATTTATTGTACTTGCGTGTTATTCGAGTTACGAGTTACATATTTTTTATTTCACTTTTTTATAGCCGCTTAAAACATTAGTTGCCGAACCAATGAAAAAATATAAAAACGCTTTACGAGAACTGCAAGATCATTCTTACAAGCAGTACCACATTAAAAGCTTAGAACGTGCTGGAGAATTCATAGGAAAATTTGAATCTGGAGAAAGTGTATCGGTGTTGATTGACCACGAACACAAAAATATTATAAAACAAAATAGAAAATGTTTGGTACCCATTGTAAAAACAATTATATTTTGTGGACGTAATAATTTACCTCTCAGGAGTCATAGAGAGAAAGGTTCCTTAAATGATGAAAAAATCCAACAGGAAGTCTTATCTGGTGCTCAAGGAGTTTTCAGAGCGCTTTTGGCATTCAGAATAGATTCTGGAGATACTAATTTATTAGAACATTTGAAAACTACGGGAAAAAATGCAACCATGATTAGTAATACAATACAGAATGATGTGATACATTCAGTAGGAGAAGAAATACAATCAATCATTTTAGAACGGATCAAAAATGCAAAATTCTTCAGTATATTGGTAGATGAAACTACAGATTCCTCACGAAAAGAACAAATGACAATTTGTATTCGCTACGTAGATAGTAAGATTGAAGATAATACTTTCTTGATTCGTGAAGACTTTTTGAGTTTTGTAGAAGTTAAATCTATGACTGGAGTTGCCCTAAAAGAATCTTTGGAAAATCAACTTACAAAAATGAATTTGGATCTTTTTGACTGTAGAGGCCAAGGTTATGATGGAGGTTCAAATATGGCAGGCAAAGAAAATGGTAAAGATCAATTACCTACGTAGTACGTATTTGTTATAAAACTAATTTAATTTTTTTTTTAGGGTTGGCGGCACTCATACAAAAACAATATCCTTTAGCAGTGTATACTCACTGTTTTAATCATTCACTAAATTTATGCATTTCAAAATCTTGTGATATTTCTTGCATGAAAAATATGATCGGGATTATCGGCAAAATTTCCACTTTTTTAAGTGCTTCTCCAAAACGGGTTAACTTATTGCAGAAAACGATCACTGAAAGTGAAAACAGTAACGATTTTAAGAAAACACGTTTAAAGTCCTATTGCGAAACACGTTGGGTAGAAAGACACGATACCCTTATTATCTTTCAGGAACTGCTTCCATTCATAGTTCAAGTTTTAGAGTATTTAGAACACGATGGAGATCGTGATACCGCTTCTAATGCAATGAGCTACAATGCCTGTATTAGGAGAAGCGATTTTTTAATATGTTTGGCAATAGGTGCACACTGCTTTGCTTACAGTGTGAAGTTAAGCAAATTATTGCAAAATCCTACACTGGACTTTTCAGCAGCACTTGAAAGTATCCAGATCCTTTTAATAACATTTCAGGATTTTAGAGAAAATAGCGAAAGAGAATTTAATAACATATTTTTAGCAGCTCAATCCATGGCAAACAACTTGGATGTAGAATTAATTGTGCCAAGGTAAGTCTTGTTATTTATATAATGTACCTGTTGTAAAAACAACACCAACAATATTTTAATTTTAGAGTATGTGGACGACAAACTCAGCGAGAAAACATGGAATCAAGATCACCTGAGGAATATTTTAAACGTTCAATATTTATTCCTTTTATTGATAACTTTCTATCACAACTTAATTCACGATTTAATGATAGATTAAAAACAATATTACCTCTTGAAGGCCTTATCCCAAAAAATAATAAAATTTATCCTATAAAACAAATTTTTAAAACTAGTTTGATGTACCAAGCAGATATTAATATCTCAGAACAAGAATTGAGAGCTGAAATAATCATGTGGCAGAAAAGATGGGAAAAGGTTGATAAACTGAATTTGCCTTCCACAGCTACTGAAGCACTTTGTTTTGCGACAAATGTATTTCCGTCGATAAAAATATTATTGCAGATATTTGCTACGTTGCCTGTGTCCACGGCAACAGCAGAAAGGAGTTTTTCGAATATAAAACGATTAAAAACGTATTTAAGATCGACTATGACTGAAAATCGTTTGAATGGTCTGGCTTTACTTAATATTCATAAAGAAATTAATGTTGATATTAATAATATAATAACTAGGTTTGCTACAAGTAAACCTAGACGAATGAACCTTAAAGACTGGTCATCTGATTAATTATATAATTAAAAAAGTTTTTTAATACGTATTTTTAAGTTTACTGGTTAGTGCTAATACTGTTTTTTTTTTGTTTAGTTTATTAGAATTTTTTTATTTGTTTTAAGTAAGTTGGTAAGTTTTAGTATTAAATATTTGTTTTTAGTATAGTATATTTTAGTATTGTTATACATATTTGTACCTTGGCCCCCCCAGACCTAGATCCTAAACACGCCACTGACCGCCCATGCCGTTGTCAATAAAATAAGCTACATACCATTTTAAAAACGCTAATATATAAAGTTCTACATTTATTTTAAAATAAAGATTTTGATAATCAATAGTGTTTTCTGATGGTAAAGTCAAAATGCAAGTTGATTGAAGTTTTCATTCTAGATGTCCATAATTTTATTAAAAATTCGAAAAATGAGTTTCGAGAATAAGAATATTTTAACAGCCAACTTTAGTCAAAACTTAAGAAATGTATTATTTTTATGCGGCATTTTTTGATCTGAATGTTGAAACAGCTGGCGTTAAAAACGATGATCATATTCCTTAACTACCAACATTGAAACAAATCATGACCATTCTCTTTTTGACTTCAAACAATCTTATGTGCAAAGCGAAATGAATTAGATTCAATAGTTCAGTTCAAGTTTGTGCAAAAGTGAAAGCTTCTAGTTTTTAAAAAAACTAATTTAATTTTTTTACAAGTGCTATGATATGCAACTTCACAACAGATGTTTTTTTATTGAGCGCTATATTGCACCTGATCTAAATCGATTAATTTGCAATTTTATTGAATTAAAAGTGTAAAATTAAGAAATCACCCAGTAGCGTTTCCCAAGTGAGTACTAACTGTTATTTGGTTTACCTTTTTCTTTATTTGTAATAACTAACAATGTTCTCTGCGTTTTAAACACTTTTACTTTTAGCTCACCCAAAATCTGACGGTTTTCTCCTATCTTTTTATTTTATGTTTAACATCTAGCTCTTAACTAGTCTTCTTGATGTGGTGTTTTCACCTGACCGTTGCATCTAACATCACTCTTAGATGCTTAGTTTTATTTTTATATGGGATCTATTTAGATAGGTAGTTTGTTTTTGTTATTTCAGAGATTTTAGTTCCTTTATATTAATATTTTTTAACGTTTAGTCCATCTGCCAAATTCGTTACTTATAGCTAGTTTTTGCAATCCAATGGCTTCATTTGCATTTTCTTTTATTGTCAAAATAACAGGTCAACAGCAAATACGACGGATTTGAAATTAGTTAAGACTACGCCACTGGAGTTCACCCTCTGGAAATTCTGAAGCTGGACAAATTACGTGTAAGCGGAGATTGGTAAGCCAGATATAAGAGAGACTATTTGTTATATTTTTCTGTGTTGGTGGACGTCATTTGTGCAAAATATAACGAGCACTTCGCATTTCATGGAAGAAAACCAGAAACATATTTTCAGAAATATTGAATTGATTCATTGTCATGAATTTACGATGTCCAAAACGTGCGAAAAAAGTGTTTGTTAAGCAAACCATGTGATGTTGATAAATGAAAATCAAAATGGAAACACTTTATTATACAGGGTTTCACAGATGGACTGAAATAGAGGCAGAAAAACTTTTTTGTTGTCAACTTTTCGAAAATTTGTTATTTTTCTAAAAGGTTTTACTTTGTTTCAAAACTTATAATAATCCAAACAGAAGTTGAATAATTCTTGTTTTAGTGAAATAACAAAAAATGTAAAAAAATCGGTTCTGCTATTATTTCACTAAAGCAAATTAGGTTTAAATTATTATTATTATTATTTTTAAAATAAACAATAATTTATGACGAAAAAATGTTCTTTAAAAGTTGAAAATAAAGTTTTTTCTCTTCTTCAATCCATCTAGAGATAGCCTGTATAGTTAGAAAGTAATAGTTGATAATAATTGATAATGATGTTAAGACTAGTTTTTACAAAATCAATAAAGTAAAAAAATTTGGTAGGAAATTAATCATTCAAAGCTAATTTTTTAGAATTCTTTAAGTCGTATCAGTTATGACATGTTGTTGGAAAACCTTATATAATCAATGTCTTGTCGGTCCTTAAATATAAAGCATATATTACTTTTCTTCTGTAGCCTATACGAACTTCGCCAATTCTTCTTTCCAATAACGTCTTTGGAGGATGAAAACCAAGTACGTAATTTTTCTGAATATCGTTTTATTACCTAATAAACTTGAAATCCTCATGGCGCACACCTTTACGAAACATTTTAATTCTTAATTCAGAATTACATATAACGCCATTTAATAGTCTACATGAAAAGCATGTAAACATTTCTAACATATCACTTAATGCGATTTACTTTCCGTGCCTAAGCACCGAGGTGGAATTTATATTAATCCAAATGTTGGATGCCGACTAACAACAGTGAAGAAGGGGGTGAGTCGTAGAAAAAGTTATGTTTGTGAGTGGGCGCCAGGAGTTTAACTTCACATCCAACGATCCAAGTGATAGTTCACTATCAAACTCCAAATAGAAAAACTATAAGCATCTCCTCTACAAGGCCATCAAGCGGCTACAAATTGAGTATGCTCCTATTGCATTATAAATGTTACTTTACCATAGGTCTTATTGACCAACCTGATTGTGTAATCAAATAGACAATTAGCAAGTGGGGTCAAATAACAAGAAAATTCAATATATATACCCAAGTTTAATAATTATAAATTAATTATTGTGTTGACATGGGGGGTCAACTTCGTTCACACGTAAAAATAAGCAATATTTAACATCTAAATCACTTAGTACATTCACTACTAAATTCCCCAACTATTAACAATAATCCAGTATCACTAAGAGTATTATTCACAACTAAACGCTATATTAGACTTTAAAAATAATTAAATGGGACTAGGGGTAATCTTAAAAATGTAACACATGAGGTGTGTACTGTATTTAGCAAATAAATAAATAAATAAATAAATAATAGTGTACTATTTACGGACGCTAGGGGTAAAAACAAGTAAAACTCTGTTACTAAAAATATTAGTTACCCATCAGTAATATACCACATGAAGAGCTCTTGGTGACGCGTTTCGGGTTTAATAAAATGTACTGTAAACTATACACCCATAAACCTCGTTTACATTAGGTTTAGATAAAAATACGTACTAATAACCCCCCAATAAAATAGATTAAATAGTAATATAGTAATAGGATAGCAAAAACTTGGGGTACAAAATACTACCCGTTAAAAGTCAATCCCATACATTGAAAATATATACAACGAAAAGAAACATAAATTAGGGTTTTAATTGTCTAAAATCAAACTATATTTACCCCTTTTTAATCTGTAAAAGGAGGAACAAACGATGCACCAGATCAAATTGAACGGCAAATTCGTGAACGGCTTATTTAGAAAAACTACATATATATGTGGGCACTGAAATAAAAGATGAAGGCCTTACAATAAGAATTACTACGTCGTAACTTTAAATACTACGTAAAAGAAAACTTACCAATGAGATTCAACACGTGGTTAAATATATCCTCCTAAGAGAGCTCTTACAACAGGTAATCACCAAAATACTACCAAATCCCACTATTGTAACTTAAACAAAAGGTTGTTTCGCAATATCCCAAATGAATTGAAACGAGTTCCAATAAATTTCGAAACAGTACCTTTCAAACAAATCCACGTGTGGAGCGAATCTCGAAATTCCAAGAAGGACGGAACAACGTCACCTGACATCTCCAAAAACCAGTAATACCAACATACCTTAGTGACAGATAGTTGTCCCATCAGCGCCCTCTATTACGAAATAAATTCTTGACAGAAAGCGCTAAAATAAGCAAACAAAGCTTCTTAAACGAAATAAATAGCCTAACTAAACTCAAATAGAGGTCCTATATACCCCAAACTGCTCATATATCCGGAGACCTACATCTTGAATACAGGGCAGCCACCTACTCGCTCAGAGTGTCGCAGAAAAACCCCTGAATCTATAGAAAAATGCCCGCCAAAAAACGCCTTCGATTGTGACGACAAAATCAGCCGTTCGAATATCGATCCAAAAGCACAGTGGTTTAAATGCGGGTATAGAAGGACCCTTTTAATAATTACTGAACACGGAGTATTCCTACGTTACAAATGCCTTCTGTAAGTAAATAATATATCTGCAAACATCCAATCTGAGTTTTAACATTTTGTCAGATTATTATTTTCAACCATCATCGTATATTATTTATGTGTGTCCCTTAACTAAGCTACGATGCGAGGATGTCGTGTAAAATGTGTTGTGTTTTTCTTAAAATGACGAGAAGTACTAGAAAGGAGGTTAGTTAACTTAAAGATATTATCAATAAAATTGCAAAAGAACATACAGATAAACTTCTTGCAGAAATAAACACTTTAGAAAATGAAATTGTTACGGTCAAAGATGATATTTCGGTCTTTAATGATATTGGCCAGTCATTTTGGTAAATCTATTTGATTTGGCATTCTGCTAACGTTAGTGTCCGGTCAATATTGTTAATGACCAATTTATAACACTAACAAAATAACTGTATTGAAGGAAAGTAATATATACATGGTTAGGCTATTGTTAAGTAATGCTATTAATTCCAATATTTGTGACCTAAATTTAATTAACAAGTTAAATGAATCAAATTTGTCCGGCAACACAATTATTGAAAAAGAATTTCATATCGATGATAAGATTAACGACAAAAACATCAATACAAACAAATGAGGGGAGCGATATTCAGAACATGCTCGAAAGAGAAGCACAGCTAATAAAAAGAAAATTATAATTGGTACGGGGGGCAATGGAAAAGATAAATGAAGAAAATGTTTCTTCACAGCGTTGATAGTGGGTTTATGTAGGTCGTTGTAAACCTAAATCAACAACAGATGATATAAAAATTATTTGGAGAAAAGGATACAGGGACATGAATTTACTGTTACAAAACTGGATTGTCTAGGACGTAATTTATCTTATAAAGTGGAAGCTGATTTTAAACTGGAAAATAAAATATATACCGAAATGGCCGAAAGGAGTAACAGTAAAAAAATTATAATTGGCACGGGGGGCAATGGAAAAGATAAATGAAGAAAACTTTTCTTCACAGCGTCGATTGTGGGTTTATGTAGGTCGTTGTAAACCTAAATCAACAACAGATGACGTAATTTTTCTTATAAAGTGGAAGCTGATTTTAAACTGGAAAATAAAATATATACCGAAATAGCCGAAAGGAGTACCAGTAAAAAAATTTCAATTTCGAAACAAACACTATCAAGAAAGGGAATTTCAAACCCTCGTGGAATTACTTAAAATACATAATTAGGCTGTTGTGTGTTAATAGTCAATAAGTAACAAATAAAATCGAACAGTTTGAGATGATAATTGAAGAATATAACCCTCATATTATATGTGTAACAGAGAAAATAATAGAAAATAATATAAATTTAGTATGTTTTGAAAACTTTGTAATCGCAAGTTATTACGTTAGACCCCAATGAAAAATAGAAATATGTATGGAAATTAGTTAAAGATAAAACCGGAAAAAATAATAACCAAAAGGAAATGAATATCAATTCTTGATAGCGAATCTAATGTTGCAAATAGTTTTGTCAATTATTTTAGTACATCTGCACGATAATTAAATAAAGAACTCTGTATGAACAAAATGGGATCTAAATAATTATAATTTATTCTTTTTTAGCCCTGTTATACCACAGGAGATCTTTGAGATAATACCTAACTTAAAAAATACCAATTCGATCGGTGTTGACTGTATATCAACAAAAATTATTATATAGCTCTGTATATTGCACACCTTTTTTCTGATTTAATAAATATCTCAACTGAAATTGGTTAGTATTCAGAAGAACTGGAAACTGGACTGGTTACTCCCATCTATAAAAAAGAAGATCCTCTGTATATGGATAACTAGCAGATAACTGTTTCAAATGTTATTAGCAAAGTGGTTGAAAAATCTATGTATAACAGGATGATCATTATTTGGATAAACACAATATAGTAACAGAATGTCAAAATGGTTTCTATCCAGGGAGGTCTACAGAAGAAGCTGTATATGAATTTGTTGAATTTATCTTTAAAAATCTTAATAACAAGAAAACTGTTGGAGCGCTCTTCTTCGACCTTACTAAGGCTTTTGATACCTTAAACTTAGATTTTGTTGAAGAAAAACTATATGTCTTGGGATTTTGTGGCAGTATGTTAACTTGGTTGATGTAATATGTAAGATATAAAAAAATAGTTGCTAAAATAAATCATACTCAATCAAATGAAGCAGTTGTTAATCTGGGAGTTCCTCAGGGCTCTGTACTTGGGCCACTAATTTTTTAATTGTTTAATAACGACCAAAATTTAAGGATGAAAATTGTTATATATGCTGATGATGTTTCCTTCGCAACTTATGGTAATTCTCCTAAAGAACTAGCAGATAAATTAAGTAAATTCTATAATAGATTTAAGTAATGGTGTTTAATTCATAGCCATGTAAAAACAGTATTAACAAAATGACTATAACAAATCTTTTGAAATACATACTGAAAATCTTACTATGACATCCTCTGAGACAACAAAATTCCTTGTAACAATTTTTGACTTACCTCTCTTCTTTCAGGCGTGTACTGATCACATTTCTAAGACAGTATGTAGCAGTTACAAGTAACAAGTATTTTTAATTTACCAAAAAAAAAAAATAATAATAATACAATAATTAACAGACATACGAGTTGCAAATTTCATTGCCAGCAAAAAAAATGAAAAATCAATCGATAAGTACCTTTACCTTGAATTTCACAGGTCCCATGACCGCTCCTATAACCGGGACATGCGTGTTGAAACTATGTTGAAAGAGTGTTGAAAGTATGTTAAAAGAATAGTGTCCCTGAAAAATTACAAAATACAAAAAGTTAAATAAAAAATTATTAATATATATTATTTAATATATTTTACATAAGAAATTACAATATCATGATAAATAATGTGACGAAAGTGTAATTTATTAAAAGTTTATTTATTTTAAAATACACTATTTACAATTTATTTCAGACGTACTATTTAATTTAACTAATAATTCTAATTTATTTCTTACACTTAACTTTTCAATACAATGTTCTATATTCTACTAAACGCTGTTATTACGTCGGCTATTTATATTAGTCTAAGGGGTATATTCTGTAACAATTCCTTTATATTTAACGGCCTTTAAAAATATTTTCTTCTTTACTTCTGTCATTATTAAAACGGATCTTTAAAATACATTAGAGGACTATCTTAAAGAAATCTGTTTAAATAATGACAGAATTAAATTAACGAATACAAATATACTTTTAAAGGCCGCCAATATTTTTAAAGGCCGTTAAATATAAAGGAATTCTTACAGAATAGACCCCTATCGCCGCTACTGGAAAATGCTAGAGACTGTAACGGTTGTAACCGTTTTCGTTATTTGACCCAGACATAGTAACGGTTGTAACCGTTTTCGTTATTTTGAAACCAACATCGCTACACAAACGTCATTTGTCGTTTATGTCTAGTGTCAAAACTTGGATTGTCATTTTTCATTTTATCTGTCGACAAGCAACTTGATTATAGAATTTTAATTATCTATTATCTGGGACATCCGATGTACTAGTTATCCTAAATATTTTTAATGACCATCTGATTTTAAAAAGGTAAGTTTCCTACCGATATTTTGTTGAAAATATATATTTAGTACAAGATTTGAATTTAAAATGTCAAATTTAAAACATAACCTCAACATGAAAACACATTGAAAATCACAAAAAATCATGTTTTATATAATTTCCTATATTATTTTGTTTGAAATAGATAATATGCTTTACTATATTTATATATGTTAAATAAGACTTTTTCTTTTCCTATTAAATTCTAATCTCTGTGTAACTATTCAAATAATAGTTTAATTTGTTCATTTGATAGTAAAAAGCATCTTATCTGTTCCTATATACTCTTTCCGGCTCCTTTCTTTATATTTTTACCTTTTTCCTTGTAGCCTTGCTGTATATAGATGGTCTTATGGTCATATCGTCCATTCTTCTTCGTAACTGGATCACATAATCTTCACCAGCTACATCTTCTCCAGGTCGGCATCCAAACTCAAGGTCGCACGGTAGTCTCATCTCACGCCCAAACAGGACCTTTGCTGGTGTTTGGCCTGTTGATTCATTGACAGCGGATCTATAAGCCATTGCAAAGAGCGAAATATACTGATCCCAATCTCGCTGATGGTTTGAAACCACTTTTGACAGATATTTTCCAATGGTCTTATTCATTCGCTCTACCATTCCATCAGATTGTGGGTGCAAAGCTGAGGTTCGGGTTTTCTTCATGCCTAGCCTGTCACAGATTCCACGGAAGAGTTGGCTTTCAAAATTTCTGCCTTGGTCACTGTGGATCTCCAAGGGTACTCCAAATCGACAGATAAACTCTCTTATCAACACATCTGCAACAGTTGCGGCCTCTTGATTTTTGGAATGGCGTAGACTTCAACCCACTTCGTGAAATAATCCATAACCACCATCATGTATTTATTACCATTCTCGGTCATGGGGAATGGTCCAGCAATATCTAAAGCGATCCTCTCAAATGGGCTACCAACGTTGTATTGCTTCATGGGAGCCTTCCTTTTTCGCTGAGGTCCATTACTCATACCACAGCTGGTACATTTCTTACACCAGTCCTTTACATCATCGAAACTATTCATCCAATAAAACCTTTCCCGAACTTTCTGAAGGGTTTTCTTAACACCGAGATGTCCTCCTGATGGTCTGTCGTGTAACTGACGAAGTACTTCGGCTACTCTACTCCTTGGAACGACCAACTGTCTTCTGTTTTCGGAACCATCATCATTTTTAAGTACTCGCTTTAATAAGCCATCTTCCAGGATAAAGGAGTCGCACTGAGCCAAATACGACTTAAGTACTGGAGAGATTAGATACTTCTTGCCAAGTAGGTCGACGATTTTCCTCTTTCCATTGTCGCATCTTCTTCAGGACGGTATCGTTCTCTTGTTCTTCCCAAATTTTAGCAGGGGCATTGAACTGCATCAACCACTTAAGAGCAGCATGATCGGTACGGATTAAGAATTTACTTCCATATAGGTATTGGTAGAAGTGTTCCACACATTTTACAACTGACAGGAGCTCTCTTCTCGTGACGCAGTAATTTCGCTCACGTTTCGAGAGCACTTTACTAAAATAACACAGTACTCTTTCTTTTCCTTCTTGAATCTGTAAAAGCACTCCTCCAATTCCCACATTACTGGCATCAGTATCCAGGATAAATTCTCCCTCTGGTACTGGGTAGCCTAATATTGGCGGTGTTGTTAAATGCTTCTTTAAAGTTTCGAAGGCAGTTTGGCAGTCTTCGTCTCAGCAGAATTCTCTTGCTTCTTCTGTAAGTCGCGTTAGTGGTTTAGCAATATCTGCAAACTTCTTTATGAATCTTCGGTAGTACGTACACAGCCCAAGAAAACTTCTTATTTGGTGTTTATCCTTTGGTTGTGGTCACTCTTTGATGGAAGCGACTTTTTCCTTATCTACAGCCACGCCATCCTTGCTGACTACATGAACCAGGTAATTAACTTTATTTTGAAATAGCTGGGTTTAGGGTTCAGCATCAGTTGGGCAACTTGAAGTCTTTTAAAAACATCTTCCAAGTTTTTTAGATGTTCATCAAATGTCCTCCCCAAGACTTTGATGTCGTCTAAATACACCAGGCATGTATTCCAGGATAACCCTCTCAATACATTTTCCATAAGTCTTTCAAATGTCGCGGGTGCATTATATAATCCAAATGGCATAACATTGAATTGCCACAATCCAGATCCGGTGGTAAAAGCTGTCTTTTCTTTGTCTACTGGGTCCATTTCCACCTGCCAGTATTCAGATTTCAAGTCTAAGGTAGAGAATAGTTTACTTCTGGCCAATGTGTCCAAGGTATCGTCGATACGAGGCAGAGGGTAACTGTCTTTCTTGGTAACATTGTTCAACTAACGGTAATCCACAAAGAATCTCGAAGTTCCATCCTTTTTCTGGATCAGGACTACCGGAGAGACCCATGGGCTGGTAGAAGGTTCTATCACCCTGTCTTCCTTCATTTCCTGAACAATTCTTTCAGCTTCCTCTCTCTTGGCCTTTGGTAATCTTCGAGCTGATTGACGAATCGGCCTGGCGTCACCAGTGTCAATTTTGTGTTTTACGACAGAAGTTCTTCCTGTTTTTCCACCTTTTGGTACAAAAATGTCACGATATTGTCGAAGAAATTCCCTTATTTGCTTCTTCTCTAATTGATTCGGAGATTGACTAGCAACTGCAATCAATTGCTCGAATTTGTCGTTGGAATTATGGAAGTTACTGGTACACAAGTTCCGATTCTGGTCTCTTTCTTGATGGTAATTGGGTGATCATTAACGTTTATAAGACGAACTGGAATTTCTTTAGCAGTCGTGAGCAACCCGGTGTTGATTGTTAAAAATTTGTTTTGTCAAAATGCCCAAATTACCGCAGCTATCACCCCGCTTACTAACTCTCCTGCCCAGAAAGACAAAAACTGCTCCAAAAACCAGAAGCTTTAATCACCTTCTAAATCCCCATTCCCCATTAAGCTGATATAAAAGCTTCTCACCAAACTACTTGAGTCGCTAGTCTCCGCTGTTTTTGGCCATTCATTTACCATAATTGGTGACGGAAACCTAGCAATTTTCTCGTTCTCTTCAAAAAAAAAACCCGACTATTGATAGATTGTCTCATTGGATCTGTAAATTTCTCGGCCTTGTTCAAAAACCTTTTAAATTAAAAAAACCTTAAAATCCTTTTTTATGTACACTAGCTTCACTGGGTTTTGAACAGTTCACAAAAATAAATCCCAAACATGCCATAGAAATGCTTTGTTAATCAAAAACTCAATTCCATTTAATATTCATACTATCTCTGTTTATAATTGCTTCATTGGAGAGATTTACTTTCGTTCATTTTCCATTGATATTATTTCTTTTACTCCGCTTCGCTTGAAGCTACAATATACATTTTCTGAAATCTCAAAGAAGCAGATTGGCCACTATTTAAAAAAA
This sequence comes from Psylliodes chrysocephalus, assembly GCA_927349885.1. Lineage (NCBI taxonomy): Eukaryota > Metazoa > Arthropoda > Insecta > Coleoptera > Chrysomelidae > Psylliodes > Psylliodes chrysocephalus. The sequence continues at coordinate 7,350,416 of OV651827.1, read as the reverse complement.
AATCTCTGCAAATATTGTAAAGGACCGCCGCTGAATTCCCCTCAATAAATCAATTCTCTAGTAACCGAAGTTCAAACCACAATCACCCACGTTATCGAAACTTTAGCCACAATTACTTTTCCATCAGCACATAACAAAAACGCCCTCAATTTATCCTAAATCTCATTTTTTCAAAAACGTTGATTGTATAGACAATATATCCGTACCCATGACATTGTCACCGAATGGAACCATTTTAGCGGCATGATCAGGCTTCAAATAAATTTACACAAACAATGGATCAATACTACCTCTAATGTGGATCATAGAGATGGTTTCAAGTTTTGGGACAAATTCCGAATAATCACTGGTTAAAAATCCAAAACATAATCCCGAACTGAAATCGACGATGAAATATGCACAACTTCCGACGAGCAAGCCTTAGCATACAAGAAACAACTTAAAGCCATTTTTAGAACTTCTGAGAAACCCTAATTTGACGGCCGTTTCCAAAGCTTAATGTCCATCAGACAATTGCCGCTTCACTCCCACTTTTTTATGTATAAAACCTATTCATCGCCCCATTTCACCCATCAAGACATCCAATGCGTTTGCCAAACAGGCAAAAACCATGCCTCTGAGCCCAATTCCATATACAAAAGAAACATCTTCCTGAAACCATGTTTCCACCTTTACACTACTGTCTCGCCTTTTCCCACTTTTCACTTTTCTAGATTTTCGCAAATACCATTTTGATTTCCAAACCAGACAAGGACCCTAAATCCTAATTTTTTTTATATCTGTACTAGGTAAACTTCAACATGGTTTCAGACCTCACCAGTTCACTTAGGGCCAGACTTTTCAATCGTACGGTAATTACTGTACTTGTACGGTAATTTCGATTAATATACGGTATACGGTCCAAAGTCATTACCGTACAGAAAAGTACGGTATTTACATAAAGAGTACGGTAAACGTACGGTATTTTGAACAGAATTAGCAAAGACTTTGAGTTGTGCAAGGACCGATTCCAATAAATTACTTAACGAAGATTAAAATGAAAGTGTCCAATGTAAAAATCTTTTTACAGCACATGTTCTTCAAAAGGGCCTGGTTTGTACGCCTTTTTTTTAGAAGGTAGGTAGAAGGACCAGAGGTTGAATAAAATAATATGATAAGGATTTTTTTTTAGAAACCCGACAAAAACATTTACAAAATATAGTATTTTTTACAAAATAAAAGTGTACGGTACTGGGAGGCCATGTACGGTAATTTTAATCGCGCGGTACGATAAATGGAATTTGAAAAGTTAGCAATCCTGCTTAAGACCCAATCTCCTCACTTTATACTACTGCAATCATTGCAGTAAAATATCTCCAAATCTCTACAGCCATTCTTCTCGATCTTCAAAAAGCTACTGACCTGTCTGGCATGCTGAACTAGTCAAAAATCTCATGAACATACATAGGTCTCCCCCTCAATATCTCCGAACTCATACACTCATACACTTCACTGACAGAACTATTACAGTCAAAGTAGACAACGCCCTGTCAAACCCATTTACCCCTTCTGCCGGAGTACCACCGGGCTCCGTCATGGCCCTTCTTCTTTTCCTCATATAAACACATGACATTCCACCCTCAAATTATACATCGTCAAAATTTCTTCTTTAGCTAGAGCTAGGTTAATAATGCAATCAGGACATACCAGCCTAAAAAGGAGGAGAACTCCTATGGAAGGGTATTAGGGAAATAAAATGTTCTAGAAAATTAAAGTAAAACTTAAGATTAAGTAAATATTAAACTAAAACAAAAATACATATGTAGTTTAATAAATAAATAAAAAAACGTTCATCCTAAACATCAAGCAATATATTATAATAGATTACGAAATTCCAAGATATCAAGATAATTATTAAACATTTATAAAATTAAAAACTAAAAAGTTTTCATCGCGACTTTTAGACTGCACCTCGTATAATGCTAATTCTGACAAGTTCAAAAATAACCAGATTTAGTGAGACAGTACTACCACACGCATATTATGAATTTTAAAAGTAAATTTATAAAATA
>OV651827.1:7294069-7347865 GCA_927349885.1 Psylliodes chrysocephalus | reverse complement strand
CTCTACCAAATATTACCATTTCGTTAAGAATCCTGCTTACTTTACCTGTATCTGTAGCTCCTGGTGAGAGATCCTTCTCAAAATTAAAAATAAATAAAAATTATTTGAGGTCTACCATGTCACAAGAAAGATTATCGGGTTTGGCAATCTTAGCTATAGAGCAAGAGATCCTCGATAAAATTAATTTTGAGAATATTATAAAGGGAGTGACAAGAGTTCCGAACGGTCGGAATCGGTACAAAGAGACAAGAGTTCCGAACGGTCGGAACCGATACGAACTGACAAGAGTTTCGAACTTATAGGTATAGTTTAGAAGCACAGAAAATAGTTCTTTAATTGATAATTAAATAAATGTAAAATTATGGAAACAAGACTGTCAAATAAAAAACAACACTAATTAAATAAAAATGTAATTGAATAAAAACTAATGCCATATGCAAATTAAAAATATTCACAAAAAAGTACTCTAATAGTAGACAGTGCTTCGGTACCAGTACCTACTGTACAAAATAAGATTATATTTAAAGTTTTTGCAAGAAAATTAATATAAAACGAAAAAGAACTATTTATTGCAACAAATGTGGGTAAGTATTTGTTTTACAACAATGTAAACAATATAAGTTAAAACAAGAAAATCTATATTCTATAACATTCAATACAAAAATATTTTTTTGTTTGTCCTTTTTTTGCTGCAGTGCATTTAAAATGCAACCATTTGAGACAACCATCACAACATATGGAATTATGTATGTCATCTATTATTTCATTGCTACAAATAGTACAAAAATAGTTTTTAATAGTTTTCCGTATTTTTAGCAATTCTTGAAACTGTTTGAATGCTTTCGCCGTAAAAAACTGTTGAATTTCGTTTATTTGTACTCTATCTTCAAACAACATGCAATTAATTTTGTCAGGTAACAAATCGGAAATGTAGGTCTCTGTTATAAGTTCGTTATTATACATTATTTGTTTTATTTTATCTTTTTGAAGGAAACCTTCCAACATTAATTGCTGTCTTTAAATTTTCTAAGTGGTTTGTAGTACTAGTATTAAAAGTTACAGATTGTTTTTTAAATCCTTGAACCCACTCATGACGAATGGTATGCCAGTTTTCTTCATAATATTTCAGAACCTTCAGAACCATGATGAAGTATTGGTTAACCTCTTTTTTTAAACAACAAACAACGAGCATAATATAACGCATTCATTACTGAACCAAGTCTTTCAAAGCGCATGCGTGTTTGGAAACGGTGTTAATTAAATACACGGTTCCGACCATTCGGATCTCTTGCAGTCATGGAGGTAGAAGGTAGGGAGACGCTATAAGCACAGCTTATACAATATACAGCTCCACAACTCCGTGTCGGCGTCTTTGATCTGGCGGTCGAGAACCAAGCAAGACGGAATGGTGCTATCTCTGTTAGATTCGAGGGAAAAGTCGGGCCCGGATTAAACAATTTTTTTATTATTGAAAAAATTGAAAACCTTGGCGTAATAAGGTTGGTTACATGCCATATTAAGTAAGTCTTGGGAAATTAAATTTTTAATTTGTTTTAAATCTGTCAAATATAATTAGAAACATTATTTAAATATAAATATTACGAAAAATAGCACATCTTTCGGATTAGAGGTAAAATAATTTGTATGTGGCTAGTAAAATCCTCGTTAACAAATGTTTTGAGCTAAAACAGTCACTTCACGACAAATTGTGGCTTGGATCCTTTTTACACCAAGGGCTTCAATTGCTAAAGAATTGTGTCACGCTCGTGGAAGCAAATCAAGTGGTACCCCGTGTCTCTGGCAAGTGTTACTCTTCGCGCAAAGGGTTTATACCTAGATAAACGAATGCTTCGACTGAGGTCTGGGAACTCTATGTTATTTTGGAATTATAAAGAATTTGTGCTTTTATTTTAACAATATTGGTTATATTTAGATGTATTCTTATTAATTGAAATACAGATTTGTAGAAGTAATACTTTGACAGTTTTTATTAATATAATATATTCAATTTTTATCTGACCATACCGAAGTAGGGAATTTTGAAACTTTATAGTAATGTGAAATTTGAATTACAATATTACACGATATTACATAATTAGTACTTATTTTAGGTAGGTACTAAATTTGTACTTGGAGAAAGTAATATCGATTTTTATAAGAAAACTTGAAAAGTAAATTAATTTAGTTCATATTTCTGATGTAAAACTTAAGTTTTGGTTTAAACCAAGAAAACAAATAAATTATAGTTTGTTCAACAAGGGTGGATATGATAGCAATATCACACAAAGACGAAGTTTGAGCACGACGTCGTATGCGGAGTACTCAATCGTCTGATTGTGATATGAACAATTCACTCGATATGGTCAGTATATTTTTTCTACGACCCACTAACGAAAATCTACAAATTTAAAAAAATATTTTAGGTTATTTAGACAAAATAACTAATTTTAAAATAATTTACGGAGTTGACTAATTTATAAAATAAAATTAACATGAAAAATTAATTAGTCCTCGGCCTAGATTCGATCCCGGGCTTTTCGCGTGGAAGGCAGATGCTCTGTCCTCATCTTCACCGAAACTTTCAGGACTTTAGTTTTAATACTCGTAATTAAATTAGTATCATGTAGTTTGATTAAAATTTATTTTTTTTAAATGTGGACACAATAAAAACAAAAATGCTATTATTTATCGAGTCTACACAAAAATTTTAATGTATATTTAATACCAATAACTAAAATATATATTGACAATTAGTTTAACAGAATTGTCACTTATTTAAAAAAAATTAAATAATAGGAGTTGGGTGACCAAAATATGAACTGTGATTTGTAGATCTAATTTTGTGTAAGTGTTCTCACTACCTAAAATGGATATGAAATATATTCGTAGTTGAACGCAATAACATACTTTTTCGTTTTGTAGTATGTGCATAGATTGGCTAATATCCATGCACAGATTACAAAACGAAAAAGTATGCTATTACCTTCAATTGAACGAATATATTTCATATCCATTCTAGGTAGTGAGAACACTGCAAAAAAAATAAATTCGCCAATCACCGTTCATATTTTGATCAACCGACTGCTATTATTTTTAAAATTTTAAATAAATGACAATTCTGTCAAACTAATTGTCAGTATATTTTTTAGTTATTGAGATTAAACATACAATAAAATAAGTTATTCTTTTGGAAAACGTTAGCATGGATGACTAAAGGGTATTGGGTTAATTAATTCTAAAAATGTGGTACAAATGTTATTTTTTGTAGCCAATTCTTCAAAATTATTTTGAAATATCTTTTCAATATTGAATATTAGTTCTACAAATTCATCATTTGACAGTTGCAGATTTCCAAATGTATCTGGATTGGCGTTATCATATGCCTTTAAAAAGCAATAAAAAGAAAAATCATCTAATTCAACGTGATCTTTGTTATATTTAAGACAGGTATCGCAGAGGAGTGGATCCGCAAGGCTTTTATTAAAAGGTAACCACACACATACCTGATAAAATTTTTCTGTATCAATTCGTATTTACAATAATTTAGGGTGTTAATAATTTTATCATAAAATAAAATACAAAGTGTTCCATTTAAAAAACATACATTTTAATTTGCCAGGCAAAAACGTGACACCCTGCATATCCAAAGATATTTTTAAAATATGTAGGTATTTTTCAAATCCATATAACTTTTATTTAAAACTTTCTTGCGTGTCTATAACGAAATAATGAACAATAACGCACTAATGGGATACCCTGTATAAATTATATTTTTAACAATAAAAATTTCTTATAATGTGGTACTTATCGGTTTGGGTCCTTGGGAAAACTAAAGAAAGTTTTCTTGCAGGTATAACCCTTATTAAAACAGCTTTTGACTGCACAAACAGAATGATGTCTTTTTTTTCACTCATTCTACTCATAGCTAAAGAGTCACCAAAATAATAACAGTACCTTTAACTCAAACAAAATCAACGAAATCATAGGCTCCACGAAATTATACAATCAACGAAATTATAGGCTCCACGAAATTATACAATCAACGAAATTATACGCACGACTCAACACCTTACCTAAGTACGCTTCTGAACATCAAAACCGTCTTTTGCCTTCGAAGGCGGAGCTTAAGCGATGCGCGACGAAATCGACGCAAACCGTTGCCGCCAAGAGAGTGTTTTAGCTGTATTGTTAAGCTGTGCTATAAGCATCTTTTTCAAACATTCAAAACGGTATCACTTAGTCGTAGTGACAATCATTCCAATATGGCCGTTCTGCCAGGGCCAAACTATTGGTAATGCAACTCAAACCCTAATTTGCTTTTTTAATTAATTGTAAGTTATAAATTAATTGTCATAAAACGGATAATTATTAACAGTTTTAATAAAAGTATTAAGAAATTATTAAAGTGCAAGTAAAAGGAGATTTTATGTTACATAGTTAAAAAAAAAATTAAAATTCCTCATTTCATTTTATATGTCATGGTTTATCAGTTAAGGTTTAACATAAAATAATCAAACAGTTGTTAAGGTATTAATAGAAAATATATTACGGCAAACTCAATATCCAATATAAAAATTATGTTTATTGACCCTTAAACAATACAATTGTATTATTGTGATGTCTTATGCTATCACATTTTTTTATTTTACTTTTAATAAGGTAACACATCCTAATGTTTGTGTATTTGGTAGCTAAAGCTTTTATTAACAGAACTCTATGGTTATCCAATGGATCCTGATCAAAACCGTGGGCTATCAAAGTTGCAAATATATTTTTATTTATAAATGACTTTAACACTGAAGATACAATAGAGTCTATAGAAATAAGATGATAATTTGAACTAACATTTCTCTTTTTGATTATTTCTTCACATTGCAGACAAACGTCTATCACATCCAGAGAGGGATACTGTAGGCTCTTTTTATTTTTTTTTGTCTATAAATGAAAATATTTGTAGGTCTTTCTGGTCTGCACATAAAGAATTTATGCATTCCTCACAAATAAGCTTTTTTTTAAAGAGAATACAGTATAGCCAGCAATATACGTTACAATATATTTTGTAAATTCCGATAGCGTAGGGTTTGGTAAATAATCATGATCATGCTCAGTATTATCTAGCACACTGTAGTAATTTTCTGATAACCCAAGAGCCCTGTAGTCTCTTGAAGATTCGTTAATTTGTTGAACGGGACATTTTAAAATTCGGAGCTCTTCTAAAGGAATACAATTTCCACGAAAACTTTCACGTACTTCGACATGTACTAATATTTTCTTATAAGCTGCCTGAAATTGTCGGGCGGTGGGGTTATTGTTGTGGCCTCCATGTGAGCGAATGCAGCCAAAGAATAATTCTATGTGGTCTTGAGATATTTTATACATTGGTAAAAACTGTAGAGTGTTGGAAGAAATTAATCTTTTAAATAAAAGTTTTAAACTGGATATACATACTTTTAAACCTAAGAATCCAGTATGTCTGTCGGTGTCTAAAAGCAAAGTGCCATTTGTTTTTAAGGCACTAATATACTTATCTACCTCATTTAAATAAGAATCTATAAATTCAAAATTTTTCAAAGACAAAGGCTTTTTATAATGAAGCTGAAGTAAATTTCTGGAATTTAATATATCAAAGAGATTGTTCATCATTCTTATAAATCTAATTGTTGCACCAGCTCCAGCAAATTCTCTATTTTTTAATTCGTCCCTACAAAACTCTAATGCGGTTGCAACACTATCACTAAAAACTTGAGTTGCAAGCCTAACTTTCATTTTTTGTCTGCCAAAACCAATATGCTGTGATCCTAATTTGTTTGCTAAATGAAACGACTCGTTTTCTTGTTATTTATGAAGTTCTTTCAAATAGTTCCAGGAAACCATTTCATTATTGTCATCAATAAGTGACCCTTTTTCCCCTAGTGTATTGCGGATCAGTTTCACCATATGAGGAGGGTCTAAAAAGATAACCACTTCCTCATTTGTTGACTGATGTGTCACACTTGTATTTAAACTTGTTGATGAATACTTGAAACTTGTTTTTAAACTTGTATGGTCTAAATTACATCCAAGTTTAGTTTCCATTGTTAAATTTACAGGTGGACCATCAAATGTTAAACTGACTACTTGCACACCTACTTCATGGCATTTCTCCAAACACTGTAACACTAATCCTTGTTTTTACTCTCCTGTGATACCAGCGATTAAAAAATAGCCAACAGGAATTTTCCAGTTTCCATTGATACAGTTTAATAGGAATACCAAGGCATCTTTAGCAAGTGTCATTTCTTTGGATCCAGTTCCTACGTCAACATATCCGTAACATTTATTCTTTTCCGAAACCCATTCTTCATGCTGCCGTATAGACATTTCATCAATAATCATGCTGCATATCACTTTTTTCTCACAGATTCTTCAAAAGTCAATAAAGCACAAGAATGATTATCGAATGAAAATGTAATTATCATTAAAATAAAAGAACAAAGATCATTGGTTATAAAATAAATCAACCTACAACTATTCAGACCTAACACCTAAAACCTGACGGTAAATATCGATACGTCCCGGTATCACTGCAACCGGTGTTGCCTATTCAACACTTCCCAGTATCACCATCCAAAATTCAACATCTTGGAGTTGGTACTCTTTGCAAATTGTAAATGTCTAGGTTATAACATAAATAACAATGTCTGTGGCAGTTAAATTTACTTTCATGGATATAAACCACTTTGAAAAACTTTTATTTATCAAGCAGGTGAGTGATATATTGATAGCGCTTATAACTGACCTTATCCCAAGTAGAGTAGAATTGTAAACGGCAAATATTCTTGTTTTAGGTACAGATTAAATACCTAAATTATTTCTTTATGGGAGGTTTCTTGGCATCATCAATTGACTGTCGAGAGGAAACAAGACTTCCTTACCTATTCCATATGGGTAAGTAAACTGTAATTCATTTAATTTATTTGAATTAAGTAAAATCAAAATTTTTAGGTTCACTTCACAAATCTTTGACAAATGTCAACAAACAAAATAAAAAATCTCGTCAACTTTTCTCTGACTGGAAACAAAAGCCGATCAGAGCTCAAATCAGTGATACTCCTCTTAGCAGAGCCAAAATGATACTCCATTGACTTTTAATTGACATTCCAACCTCACTTTATTAGTCTAATTTGAATTCAGTTCTATAAATTTGGATTAAAATCAGTTAAACATGCTTAATAATAGAGAACAACCTATGCTATTTGCTTAAAATTACCCCTAATAGCGTTCCTTTGTGCTATTTTGCTCTAATCCATGATTTTATGTTTCGCTTATGTGTCCTAATTAATTTTCTCATAACTCCTTCAAAACACCTTCTGGCAATGTTTTTTTATGAGTAAAATGCTCACCGAACCCACTTTATATTCTAACATTCGCTTATATGTTAAGAAAACATCTAACACTAATTTTATTAACATTTAGGTTCATACATATGGTCAATAAGAAATATTGGCAAAATTAGCCGAAACTGACCTAATGTGTCTCATATTGATACAATATTTAAAATAACGTTAATATTTTCCATTTGCTACCAAAAATTAATTATATTTATTTCATTCGATAAATTTATTCACATATTGGTCAAATGTCATAGCATGGTAAAAACATATTTTTCTAATTTACTTGTAAAAAGTATCCAACACTAGTATGAGTGTCCTTTATGTACTATGCCGGTAGAAATATGTTTAAACCAACATTTTATTATAGTTAAAACTCATTAATTACTTCTAGTGAGATAGTCTGTCATAATACTTTTGAATGGAGGTATTTTACGATTCCATTTTGTACCCAAATTTTAGTAAGTTCTTTAATCAAGCTTTAATTTAACTTTTCATATCTTAAATAAATTAGGAATGCACATAGTAATTTGTTAACAATATAATTTATTATCTGTGTAAGGTTTAATCCCACATACAGGGTGTAGTCATAAAATAACAACATACTTGCATCATCAAACTTTCTGTTGCTTATTATTTTGAATTATTGTTGAATTGTGAATACTCTAAAACCTTGTGAAGTTTAGATCAATATAATATATTAATTCCTTCTATTCTATAAGCAGAAATGTGTTAATTTTATGCGTTAAATTTTGGAAATTACCGGGTACTTATTAGTAGGATTTAAAACTTATTATTTATTTTGTTGAAAATTTTACGCATGCGTAAATTTTAATTTTTACAGACACAATTTATGTTACAATAAACTTATATATAATTTTTAATTATTTTTGAAACCTGAAGAGAATTAAGCGTAGGAACGCGTTGTCCCTTAAACGGACTAAACACTGGGAAGTTCGATCAAAGCATAATTCTGTGAAATGTATTGAACACAGAACACTGTATCGTGTAGGTTCCCAATCTTCTCTATTCACAAATTTAATCCATTGTCTCCGCCTTTCTGAATTTTTAGGAAATCTATAACAAAAATCCGATTAAACGAAATTGAACAAAATTCAAAAAAAAAAACTGATAAAGTACAATAATGATTAATATTTCAATTTCCCAGATACCGCCCTGCACATTGTTTACTGTATTGTATACTTACTTGTGGAAAGTTATTCCCGATAATTTCTTCTTATTAACATCAGTTCTGTTGCTACAACTTCGTTGAGACCATTGTTTAACTTTTTATTTGTGTAATATTTTAGTTAGCAAACGACATAAAAATAAAATAAACGTCGATTAAAATCAAAATTATCTGTCTGATGGATTTGTCATTCCAATATGGCGGGAGTGAACCCGTCTTAGACCACGTGACAGCGTCTCCCTACCTTCTACCTCCATGCTTGCAGTACTGTACGGAACTCTTGTCACTCCCTATTATAAAAGAATTTGCAGCAGCCAAATCCAGAAAAAAACCTACTTAATTTTTAGATAACTGAATGTTTTATTTGTTTACTGTTTGGTTTGTTTTTTTGTTTGTAAGAATAAAATATTGGTTTTTGAAATATCTGTTGTGTCATTACAAAATTAAAATAAAATATTGTTTCGCAATTCGCTCAAATGTTAAACGAAAATCAGGGTAAAATTAAAAATAAATCACTAAATGCAATTGAAACTGAAAAAAATGTAGAAAAAGCTAATTTTATTAATAATTATTTTATAAATGTAAATCAAACTAACACTATTCCTGACTATAATATGAAAATAGACAACTTCCATATAAGTTTCTTCCTCTTTCCAACAACACCGGAAGAGGTAATCTCTATTATCCATAAAACCACCTTGAAATCGGCTGAGGGAATTGATGAAATAAACGGCAAAATCATAAGATCAGTAGCCAATCACATTGCTGAACCTTTATCTCATTTGATTAATGAATCTTTTAAATTCGGAGTTTTTCCGGAATTAAAACAGTCTAAAGGAATTCCTATCTATAAAAATAAAGGTTCACCAAGTGATATAAACAATTATCGTTTAATCTGTATTCCAAGTCAAATTACAAAAATTTTTGAATCTGCGTATTCTATAAGGCTTATAAACTATCTTGAACATTTTAAATTACTACCAGCAATTCAAAATGGATTCCGCAGTAAAAAATCTACTGCCAGTGCTATGGCAGCTTGTTTGGATTTTATTTATAGTGCATTAAATGATAAGAAAAATACTTTGGCACTTTTCTATAACCTGAGCCGTGCATTTGACACGGTGGATCATAATCTCTTGTTACTTAAAATAGAAGGTATGGGAATACGGGGAAAACCTTACGATTGGGCTAAATCTTACTTATCAAACAGAACACAAGTAGTTATAACTGATAACAAGAAATCAACTCCTCTCAAATATACAATGGGAGTACCGCAGGGATCAATACTAGGGCCAGTATTTTTTATAATATTTGTTAGTGATATCAATAAATTTTGTACCAGTCCTCATCAGATTATCCAATATGCTGATGATACAAACATTCTTATGGCGGATCATCAATTTGAACACCTTGTGCAAAGCAGCAATAATGCATCTTTTGAATTTAACAAATATTCTAGAGAAAATGGGCTGGCATTGAATGTATCAAAAACTAACTTCATGCATTTTCTACCCAAGAATACCACCCCAAATCTTGAACCGTACTTACATATTAATGGTAAATCTATACAAAATAGTGAAAATGTTAAATTTTTGGGAATTACATTAGACCCTAAGCTAACGTGGGAAGCTCACATAGATAATGTAACTAAAAAAATATGCTCCCATTGCTATGTTATTAGAAACTTAAGAGAAACTGTGACTTTTGATGTATTAAAGCTTCTTTATTATGGACTTGTGCAGTCTACTCTTCAATATGGTTTAATATTTTGGGTGCATCATCTCACGTCAACAAAGCATTACAAAAGTAATGAGAGCTTTATATAATGTATCACCCACAACATCATGCAAATCACTTTTTGAAAAATCTGACATTCTAACACTACCATGTCTTTTCATCTACCAATTAATATTGTACGTTCAAGAAAATGAACATACTCTTAACAAAAACGAAAACATACATTCATATAACACTAGACAAAAAACTAACATACATCAACCTTTCTCACGCCTAGAAATTGCTCAACACTCACCCAAGTATATTGGAATTAAATGCTATAATAAATTCAGTAGCATAATAGATAAAAATAATAGTCCCGAAATAGACAAAATAAAACAGTTTAAGAATAAACTTAAAGTATTTTTAGCAAAAAATGTATTTTACAGTGTGGAGGAATTCCTTAATTTTAATCCTTAATTGTTATCTCTAATATATTATTGTGTTAGTTTAAGTGTATGTATTGCAATTAATCTGTATTATATTGTTTTAATTTTAAATTGACTAGTCTGTTAGTACTTATACATTAAAAAATTGTGTTTTGTTTTCTATGTATAATACTTATGACAAATAAAATTCTATTCTATTCTATTCTATACTACAAGAATATTACAGCAAACGAGGAAATTTAAAAAACATATATGTAACAGCTTAAAGTTGTTATTCTTCAAAATATTATTTATATAAGTACTACATATATTCAAAGGGCGCTAAAATATTTCCGGTATGCGGGCGGCGATAACCCTTGCGGGGTCCCTGAGTACGCATATGAGGTAAAATGAATATAGAAGGTCTTACTAATGTTTATAGGCAGTAATCGATTGTCAATCCAATTTATTATCTTCGAAAAATCTTGTTCAACAATTATCGGCAAAGGTTCTGGCGAAAACAGAAGCAGTAGCGATAATGGCTCGCATGACAATATAAAGTGTGTTAAATATCAAAACCAATAATTGTCAAAATCGTTAGGTCGAAATTAGATCGTAACATAGATGACGTGAACAGCAGACCATTTCAATTTTATTGATAATTTACTTAAACGCAAGTAGATATTTTCCTAACCATAATGTTTTATGTCCCGCAATATTAAACTAGTAATTCGTGTTATGTTAAAACATATAATAATGCATTATTAACACATATTTTATTTATATAAATGGAAAACAATGATGATTTTTTAGATACAGAACCTGATTACAGCTATACAGAACACGAAGCCATCCAGTTGTAAAATAAATTCAAAATGAGAGACATTGTTCTAGAATATTCTCAAAAATATGAAGACGATTATCTTTTGAATTGTTGGCAACGCATTGGCGCTTTATTGGGGCAATTTCCATGGAGTCCACAAGATGGAAAAGATTTTTATCAAAAATTTGCAACGGCATTTTTAGCATTGGCCGTCATTACCTCAGGATATTACATTGTAATAAGTTTTGATCGTTTTGACTCCGCTTTATTTACATTTGCGAATTTAATGATTTACACAACTTTCCAATTAATGACAGTTTATTATCTTGGAAAAGAAAAAGACACTTGGAAGACATTATACCAACTGCTTTTGTGCTTGCAGAAGATTACAAACTGTTGTAAGGAGATTTCTAAAACTGAAATGTTATGGAAAACGGCAGCATGGCTACTTCTATTATGTATAGCTATAGTTTCATGTTTTAGATTTTGGCTAATAGATATCCCAAATATTCTATATGGTTGCTATTGGCTAGTTTTCTTATTACAAATATTTGCCGTAGCTGGTTTTCTATTGGAAATTGCGACTATGCTGAAAACTAGAGAAAAAATATTTTGCGGTTGGATTCAACAACTAAATAAACATCCTTATCGTACAAAGAACGGAATCAATGATACATTTAAAACGTTTAAAACTACATACAGATATTACGTTTCGATAGTTTGGAATGTAAATGCAATTTTTGGAAAGAAAGTTTTATGGTTTTTAATCATAACGTTTGTGTCTTTTATAGATAGTACTGATTATATGTTGAATTTATCCGACAGTATATATTTGAGACAGCAAATTATTTTTGAAATATCATACTTGGCAACAATGTTCGTAAGTTTCTTTACATAATATCTGATTCATGAAAATGTATAACTTATTATTGTGTACTTGATAATTCTATTGATATTTCTAATCATGACTCTATTTTAACAAGTTTGACATTGAAACTAAAATTGACGAAAAAAAATGTTTTTATTGGTCTTCGGGTATGTACTTACGGCTCCACGACTAAACGCCCCGGGACAAAATACCCCCCTGATAAAACGCTCCCGACAAAACACCCTGTGAAATTTCGCCGCAACATAAATTTTTAGATAATTTTTTGGATAATAAATTTTTTTTATTTGATTGCGGGGGGCTATCGCCCCCCACGACCCTCCGCCCTATATACCCTAACCTAGCCTCCTCACATAACCTAAGTAGTATTTCCTTTCGTTGAACAAAATTATAATAAAGCAGCAGAGTTTTTTCTTGAGAATTCAACATTTATTTTGGAAATTAAATTAATGCCAGCACGTACAAAACGTAATAACAAATGATACAAATGACAATGAGAATAATAGTAATATTCATCATAATAATACGAGTGACAACGAAACTAATAGTAATAACAATCATAATATTATCAATAAACCTAATAAGGAACATAAGCTGCTAAGTATAAGCAGTTAAGACGCTAGAGTCGATTGAAATTCACGAAAAATTATCAAAAAGCATTTTCAGCATTTTCAGCACGCTGCTGTTAATCAGAGGTATTGACTGAGAAAATTATAGATACTTAAACTGCTATCTTTTCCCCTCAGATTTCTGCTTTAATAATGTAGTTATCTTCAAAAAGAAAAATGTCAGAGGAAAAGTCGATAAGGCTTAAAAATATCAATTTTTTAAAAAGTCTTTATTTAAATAGGCGGAAACAAGTGCTTATAAAAATCAAACTCGTGTAAATTTTCTTATTTGAGACCCTAAGGAATAGTTCCTCGAAGTTACACCAAAATCTAAGATGGGTCAGCTTTGCCAATTAGAACATTTTAAATGGAATGACTCAAAAAGTAAACTTCAGATCTTCTACTAAAGCTTGGCTAATCTCTGAACTTATCTTGCCTTCGAAATTTGATAGAGTAGGGGTAGTGTCAATACCTCCTAAAATATAAAAACAGAAATTATGCGTGTGACGTCACTACTAGTAGGTCATTGAAATTCTACTTGAAATCGACTGTTTAGCGATATTATGCGGGGTTGCCATATTGTTATTTGTTTTAAAATACATATAACAACTACATGATAAATAAAATGAATGTAGTCCATTATCAATCGGAGGTATTGGTAGTGTGCGTGGTATCGTCTGGTTGATGTCTCTGCTGATCTTGCTTTCAGAATTTGTTGAAATGCGAAAAGAAGTATGCTCTATTTTTATCACCAAAAATGATCACGTCGGGGTCACCAGTTATAAGAGGCGTTGGTGAAGTTGTAATGGACAATTAAAAGGAGTCTAATATAATAATTTTATTTATGACAACATCAAAATTAGTACTTCATTTTCCATTAACATCATAACATAACATCAAAACCATAACAATACACTAAATAACTAAACACCAGCTCCTAGAACTGATTTTTGCGTGGTAAAGATTTAAAAACATTACAGAATATATAATATTTTATATGTAAAATTTATGCTTACCTACAACCCTCACTACAGTTCGAAAATGAGGTTAAAAAGGGGCGAAATTTAAAATTCATATGAAACCGCCAAAATTTCTCAGTGTACCAGGGGTAAAAATTGTATAAAATACCGTTTTTACCCCTAGAATCGGTTTAATGGTTGGTTTTGACAAAACACGCCTATTTCGTATCAATATTTTTTATTTTGAAAGTTTTTTAACTAAGAAATTCATTTTCCATTAATACTCTCTCAAAGCTGTCTATTTCTGAAAAACAAAAAAAACATACATAAAGAAATATTATTTTTACTTTTAAAAAATATATTCTTCTCATTGAAGTATGTGTTAGGATTGATATGGAGAAAAGCCTAAGTTTATATAACTTTTTGTTTAATAACTTTCAATATGTAGGGTAACATGAGGTTAACTGAACAGGTAGGTTAACTGAACACTTGCGTACATCTGTCATGTCATTGTTGGTAATGGCCTCTACTTTTGGAAGTTCAGTGACTTGCTAACAGATGTCACTATAAGTTTATTAATAAATTCTAAAATATTACGAATAAAGCGATCATAACCTAAAATAATTTTAGTAGCGGCTATGTAAATTTTCGACCTCCCAGATATTTTGTGCCACATGCCGAAATCAGTAATACACCCAAAATCTTAGTGGATAGAACTTAAGCGTGAGTACTTTACTATTGATTACCATTATTAAAACTATTGCTAAACCTTATGCTGCTTCGAAATTATTTGTTTATATTTTTTACATATAGAACAGGTTATCTGGACACAAGTCACAACAGGTTAAATAAACAGGTGTCCAGTTAACCTGCAATTTGTAAATTAGCGATTTTCGTAATTTTTTGTTTGTTTTTCTTTTCAGAACCAATTGTTTCAGAATTATGCCACGCACGACCAACAACAGGTCATACTCTGCCGAACTAGTAAAGCAAGCAGTCCAAGAAGTTCTGGAAAAAGGTAGTTCGGTGAGAAGTGTTGCCATGACCCTAAATATACCCAGAATTACCTTGAAAAGATACGTCGATAAAGCTCGAGATAAAGACATAAATTCCATTAACTTTCGACCAAACAATGAGCATCTAATGGTTTTTTCGCAAGAGGAAGAACTTGTTTTAAAGAAATATATTCAACATGCTTGCAATATTCGCTACGGTTTATCAAGCAAACAAACTCGCACTCTAGCCTACGAAAACCGCTGTGGCTAACAACAAAAGTGTTAAAGACAGTTGGATCAGAGAAAGTATGGCAGGAAGAGAATGGATGGTTAGCTTTATGAAGAGTCACAAACAATCATTAAGAACCCCAGAACAAACCAGCATGAGTAGAGCAACAAGCTTCAACAAAACAAATGTTGAAGCTTTTTTCAAAAACCTTCTAGAGGTAAAAACGAAATTTAATTTCGAAAGCGAAGACATCTATAACTTGGATGAAACCGGAGCAACTACTGTTCACAAGCCGCCCAAAATACTAGCCACAACAGGCCAAAAAGGCGTGGGCCAAATAACTTCTGCTGAACGAGGAACATTGGTTACAGTTGTGGGTATTATTGGCGCTACAGGCCGTTACGTACCGCCGTTCTTTATATTCCCTCGTGTCCATTTTAAGGATAACATGTTACATAGAACTCCACCTGGGACAAAAGGCGCCGCTACTCCATCTGGATGGATGAACAGCAGCTTATTTCTACATGTTTTACAGCACTTTGCTCAGCATGAAAGACCGTCCAAAGAACACCCGAAGTTGATCCTACTTGATAACCACGAAAGTCATTTGAGTATTGCTGCACTCAATTTCGCAAAAGAAAATGGCATAATTCTCCTAACTTTGCCCCCACACTGCAGCCACAAGCTTCAACCTCTTGAAGTTACAGTTTTCGGTCCATTTAAAAAGTTGTACAATAATGCTTGTGACAGGTCGATGGTAAATCATCCTGGAAAGACGATTACAATATATGAAGTCGGTGGTCTCGTAGGAGAAGCTTTCCTACTGCCTTTTACTCCGAAAAATATTTGCAGTGGATTCAGGGCCACCGGCATAGAACCATTTAACGACATTTTTCCTGGAGAGGCTTTTTTATCATCGTATGTGACAGACAGACCAAACCCCGAACAATGTCAATTAACCCAACCCCAAACGGAAGAAATACCTGCCAAACCGTCACCAATGACAATAAAACCAACACCTGGTCCTTCAAACGAGAAATTAAACTTAAACCAAAACGAACAGTGTCCTGGAACTTCTAAACTAATAACACCTTAACAAACTCGTCCCTTTCCAAAAGCGGCTCCAAGAAAAATGGCAACTAGGCGTAAGATAGGAAAATTCTTGATTCTAACCAACACTCCCATCAAAGAAAGTCTAGAAGAAGAGGCTAAAAATCATGAAGATAAGAAAAATAAACAACAAAAAGTAAATTAAACCAAAAGACAAGCAGTAACGAAACGTATTTTGGAATCTAGCTCTTCTGCCAGCGAAGAAAATATAGGTTATCACGAAAGTTCAGATTCACCAGAGGATTTTGACGATTACAATGAGATATCCAGTGATGTTTTAGAGGGAGACTATATTATAGTAAAAGTTTTTGGAAAAACTGCTATAAACTTTCGACATTATGTTGCTAAAGTTCGTAAGCAAATGCTCAAGGTTACGACGTAATTTTTCTGAAACGTTATAACTCAACCAACAAATTTATAGATGAAAATGAAATGTGTTTCGTATCCAAAGATGTTGTTTTGAAATTACAACCTCCAATAAAAAGTAGCAGCGCTCGCTTTGCAAACATGACATCATTTTCCATTTATTTCAGTGATTTAAATTTCACAGTTTTTTAAAATTTTCTGATATTTTAGCTGATACATTTTTCCTTATGTAAGTTTCATTATTTTTTTCAAACCTCTTACTTATATATTTTTCAAGTATTTTATTATTATTTTAAAGATATGTTTAATTAAGCTACCCATGTGTTCAATTAAACTACCCATAGGTTCAATTAACCTACCCATATGTTTCAGTTAACCTGCACATGGGGTTAACTGAACCATATTGCAGGAATGCAAGAAATGAAAAAAAATAGGCTTCTTTTATTAAACTGTGTGTCAGCTGTATTTTTTTTCCATTGTTATATGATCAAATTATATGCCCTAGACAAAATGTTGGTCTAAGCTTTCATACCGGAATATCAATTTAAATATTTCCATCAGATGGTTCAGTTAACCCCATGTTACCCTATATATGAAAAAATTGTTGTTTTGTACAATTTTTTTAAACAATAAACATTTATTATAAAAATTGTTTTTTTAATAACTAAATAGGCGTTGTCTGCCTTCTTCGACGTCGTCCTCAAGCAAGATGATGTTTTCGATTGAAGGAGAAAATTGCGGTCCATCAAACTATTTAAAAATTTAAATTTAAGCTTTAGCCTGGATTTTTGACATAATCGAAGAAACGGCGGGGGTAGGTACCTTATAGGGTGTCATTTTTCTTTTTTAAGGGATCTTGCTGTTATTTATAATTAGAGAAGAATCTGATAAATTTCAGAGCATATCATACGTCACTTGATCCATGCCTGGTGATGTATTATTTGTGTTTGGTAGCCGAACAGGGGGCAATCTTTTGTAAAAGGGGGTCCATCGATATTTTGTGGTTTTTTAGGGGTAAGTGATATTCTCTGCATTTTTTTTGTTTGTTGCCATAGTTGTTTAGGCGTTGTGTTTTTATTTATGCAGAGCACAGTGGCGTACCCAAAACTAGATATCAACACGTAAAAAACAATAAAATTATTAAAATTGAATTAATATTTTTGTTATTTATTTTAAAATAATGAGTTCTTATTAAATGACCCCGCACTTTTTACATTGATTTTGGGTACTGACAGAATTTGTTAAAATTTTAGTATGTTACTTTTCAGGTCATAATGGACAACTTTCTTATGGACATCAAGTTTTCAGCTCTACAGGGTGAGGTGTCAGAAGGAGTCAAAAGTAAGGAGTGCAGAATTAATATTTTCATATATATCTTTACCACTCTTAAGTAATTCATGTTTTATTCGTGAAACTTATGGCATGAGTTACACTTGTATGTGGCTTGTTAATGCCTATTGTCACATTTTAAAATAAATCATACAGAGTGTTTAAAAAATAGGAATATTAATTATAACATGACTTCTGATCACTTATTTGTTATATTAAATACTAGATAATATTAATTAATAATACAAGATGTGACAGAAAGACAAATAATAATAATATAAAAATAATACACTTTTTTACATAGATTTTTAGACTTCCACTAAATTATAAATCCATATAAAAGAAACTACATTTTTCAAAACCTGTTTTATTAAATACATTAACTATTTTCACACCTTCAATCATCTAAAATAGTCCTTAATAAAACACTTAAAGGGTACTTTATATAATTTTCGAATGGTGCGTATTCTAGGTACCACAAAACACTTGAAATATGAGCACACATGCATATAGTTCTTGAATCAGTCTTACATGTTCAGTAATGTCTAGTAATGGAATTCTCTTGAATTTTATTTTATAAATAAAGTGTGCTTCACATTATTCGCAAATCTCACAATATATTGCAAAAAGCAAAGGCACGTCACATAGAAAGTTTCCTAACAAAAATAAACTAGTTAGTATCAAAAAAATCTTAATAACAAACTTTTGAAATTGCTCTTAATGACAGCCCAAAAAAGAAGAGGAAAATATACAATGTAAAATAGAATTGCTACGTTTGAATATCCACATCCGATTTTTTATCTCTCGAACGTTTATTTATCCACATCGGACGAAAATAAATAATTACCCTATGAAGACGATTAGATCCCAACTTGGTTTTAAATTTTCAAAATAATAAATATACTCACCAAAGTACACTGTTAGCGAAAATCCCTTCAGACCCTTCAAACAGGGTGAAATTAACCCTTAAACTTCAAAATAAATAAATACCCTATGAAGACGATTAGATCCCAACTTCGTTTTAAATTTAAAAAATCATAAATCCCTTGCGACCCGTCAAACAGGGTGAAATTAACCCTTCAACATTAAAATAAATAATTACCCTATGAAGACGATTAGATCCCAACTTCGTTTTAAATTTAAAAAATCATAAATAAACTCACCAAAGTACACTGTTAGCGAAAATCCCTTCCGACCCGTCAAACAGGATGAAATTAACCCTTCAACATTAAAATAAATAATTACTCTATGAAGACGAATGAATCCCAACTTGGTTTTAAATTTAAAAAAATCTTAAATACACTCACCAAAGTACACTGTTAGCAAAAATCCCTTCCGACTTGTCAAGCAGGGTGAAATTAACCCTCGCCTCGACAAAAATAAAGTTTCTCTCTTCTAAAAAAAAAAAGTCATCTCCACAAAAATATTTGATCCCCCATTTGAGTCCGGGCCCCGGGAATCAGTCCCGGCTACCCCCCCTCTAGTCGGGCCTGAGAATAGTATGTCTTCTCAGTCATTCATTCAAATCACAGTTAGTAGAATTATTTCTACATTTAAGTAGGCTAAGAACGGGACTTGGTTAGATAAACAGAGCTATGATTATAATCGGAGCAAAACTGAATTTGTTTCAAGACTATACAATATTTTAGGTATACCAATTTTTCGTTAAATGCGTTTTTGTCTCGGTTTTTGTAATTCTTAGTTGTTTGTGTAGTTTTATTACACCCTGTATTACTTATAAAAATTATATAATATGAAATAAAATAAAGAAATGGCCATAAGTTATATTTTAAGGTATCCTCCTCCTTGCGTACGTCCCATTTGTTATTATTATTATTATTATATTACTGAACAGTTTGTTATAATTTTCCTTTTTAATGACCACAAAATATTGCAAAATAAAAGTTGATTTCATATATGTTAAGTTGATGCCTTTTACGAACTAAGGACTAACAAAATTACTATTATTTTCAATTTTCAAGTAGTCCAAAAATGTTATTTACGTTTTAAATAAATGAAAATAATTTTATATACTCTTAATAAGTAATCGTTAATATCAGGTCATTAGGGAAACATTAGGGAACA
Source organism: Psylliodes chrysocephalus (assembly GCA_927349885.1). Taxonomy (NCBI): domain Eukaryota; kingdom Metazoa; phylum Arthropoda; class Insecta; order Coleoptera; family Chrysomelidae; genus Psylliodes; species Psylliodes chrysocephalus. Next base: position 7,327,772 of record OV651827.1, on the reverse strand, counting down.
TTATTCATTATTCGATAATTGATTTTTGAGTTTCTTAACACTTCGAGTAAAATCGTTAGTAAGTGTACTACTGCCATATTATTCAGTTCAGTCGTCTTATAACCGTTTTTATTTCCGAAATGAATCAACTTCAAATAGTTAATATGACCAAAGGGAAGCCATCAGCAATTTTTAAGGACCAACCGTAACGATGTAACGATAACATAGAAAAAACAAACAAGAGGTTGTGATGTAATGCCGGCCTTAGTTATTAAGTTTAAAATAGGCTTAAGTATAATTTTAATATTTGTAAATATAAATCATAATATTGTAACTAATTATTGATAACGAAGAACTATGCAGTTAAGTAGGTTACCGGTATTGACACCAAAGCAATATGAGGTAATTTGTTTAATTAGATAGTTTTTCCAATATAGACTGCAAGGTTCAATGAAAGAACGAATGCAGTAATTCTTTGTAATGTAACCCATATTCAAGTTAAAAATAAATGATGATATATATATTCGATTCGACTTTGGTTTCATTAAATAAATAGAAGATAGTCTCCTGTCCTAACATTACAGTGACATGGTTGCGCGTCAAAGAAAACATTTAAAAATGCCGGGGAACATTAAAAACAAATAAATCCCAAGTTCTGTCAGTATCTAAGCATAACTGTAAACCCAATTTGGCACAAGTAGAAGTGAAAGTTCATAAAATGCCAAAAAGTGAGCACGAGAAACTAATCAGGACATTCCAAACATTTACCGTGAAGAAATGAGGCCACTTTTTGATCGTGGAATTGACTTTGTCTGAGATATTCCAATGTTGTCTTCAGTAAAGACCACTTTATATCGACACAGACAAAAGGCAAACGGACTGTCGAAAGAGCCAAAATGTGTATCGGATGTCAAAATACCTGAAAGATCTCTTCATTTGAACGACGGATCTTCCTTCCTGGTCGCTGATGATGGTTACGAAGACAGACTTTTAATATTTTCGTCATCGATTGGGAAGGAGATTATGTCAATCCAGAATACTTTCTTTATAGACGGAACTTTTAAGTGTTGCAGTAAACAGTTTACTCAACTTTATACAATACATGCGGACATATTCGTATGTGTGCTGCTTTGGCGTATATTCCACTTGAAGATTTGGATGTCAGTTGGCTAACCATTCAAGAAAATTCACCTGTTAACGAAAAACTTCAAAAGTTCTACGATAATTTCGTGGATCAGTGGCTAGAAAATACTATCATTACGCCAGATATGTGGAACTGCAGCAACAAGCTCCATCGTACAAATAACGTCGTGGAGGGATGAAACAACAAGTTACATCATCTGGTCAAAAGAAACCATCCGCCTATCTTACAGTTGATTAAACGCTTAAAAGAAGAAGCTGAAAATAGTGATTTTCTTTATAAACTAAAAGAATTGAATTTGGAGGGGAAAAGAAGAAAACAAAATACGTCAAGTTGGACATTAGATATTACGTCGCTAAGTTAGAGTAACCGACTGTAGGGATCTGCATTTTGCAAATATTCTGTAAATACCATTCTTTTTGTAAATTCTTGAAAAACAAAACAAAACAAAAAAAATAAAAAACTAAAAAAATAAAACAAACTCAAAAAAAATAAAAAATAAAATGAATACAAAAAAAAACTTTTAAACACGCTACCAAATCGCTGCCAGTCCTAAGCCTGAAAAAAGTGTGAAGGAATGTTTTAAAACTAAAATTCAGTATAACTGTATATGTACGCAAGTAGGACTATATATCGTAATACTTTTACCTGACTTAAGAGATGATCTAACCGTGTACGCAAATGTGACAAAATTGACCGTGTACGCAACTGGGACGTACGCAAATAGCACTATATCATATTTTAACTATGGTAATACATGTAAAATGCATTATATTTTAGTAACTGATATTCCTAATTTTTTAAACACGCTATGTAATTTATTTTGCAAAGTGTAAGTAAGCATTAACAAACTATATACAATGGTAACACATGACATAAGTTTCATGGAAAAAACAAGAAATACTAAAGAGTGGTGGAGATATATTTGAAAATATTAATTTTGCGCTCCTTACTTTTGAATCGTTATAACAACTCACCCTGTAGAGCTGCTTACTTAAGAGCAATCCAGTCCATTCTGACGTCACACCGCACGAATATCACGACCTTCCCTTAAAGTATTTGGAACCTAGTTCGCTACATAAATTTGGCAATGTTGTGTGTCGTACGCTGAAGGGTCCGATTACAATTCAGGTAAGTATAATACGTTGGCTATCGCCGCCTACTGGGGGTTAGTGGCTTGTTAATATACGAATGTAGGAATACTATTTTTAAACCAAACTTACATATTTTTTATTTATTGATAGTTATAGATGATATACAGGGTGTCCCGAAATTAGACGGTCATATTTTAACAGCGTAATCTACATCCTAAAATAGTAGTAAAAGTTCATATAAACATAGGTCCGAAAACGTTTCTTTTCCGAGATACAGGGTGTTAAAGGTGAAGTCCTAATACCACACTTTTGTAAATATTTTCTAAACGTTTAAAGATAATTAGGTAAAATTTGTTACAAATACTTACCTTTTTACGCTTCATTTATTGGACTAAATCCCAGTTATTGATCATCTTCTTAGGTGGGTAAATTAGGGGGAGCTTAGGGTAAAATTGCCGTGTGTATCTGTATATCTATATCCACCATAACTCATGAACCGATACACAGAAAAACACTAAATTTTAAACTTAAGTTTTATTTCGGCCTGACGTGAAATAATTAGATTTTGGACAAAGTCGGAACATTTGGGGGGGATTTTATGGGAAGCCGTTTCTATATTTTATTGAATATATCTATTATTTATGTTTGGAGAAGAAAATTATTCAAATAAAAGTTACTTCTAATATTATTATCTATAATTTTTGTTTTATGTCAAAATTTCCTGAAATGGTCCGTATTCGAGAAATTTGACAAAAGGTGCAAAATTCTAAAGTTGTTTGCGATATCGATCACTATAATTTTTGTTTATACATGATTTTTCTAAAATGGACCGTAATGGAAAAATTGTAGGAAAATTGCTAAATTTAAATTTTTCAGTATTTTCGTTTTCAATGAATAACTATAGAAATATTTCTAGGTAGATAGATGTATGTGGAAAATGCATATATTTAGTTTATCCTCTAAACATTTATAGAGGTACTGCAATAAGTTGTACAAAATAACCAGAAAAAGCCTATAATAACTAGATACGAAAGTCATGTATTGGACACATCAGATTTTTTGACTATAAAATTTGGAAAACCAATATTTTCTGTATAATAAAGCTACATTTGTTGCATCTCGCTAGGACGCGCCATTTTTAAGAAAAAAGCATGTTACCTTATTCGAAAGTGTAAACAATAATTAGTAGGTCTGTAGAATTAGAAATTTTATTTTTTTTTAACTTTGAAAAACCGGTAACAAAAGAAATTTAAGAAAATATTTCATCTGGACTTCACTTGTAACACCCTGTATCTCGAAAATGAAACGTTTTCGGACCTATGTTTATATAAACTTTTACTCCTATTTTTAACCGACTTCATAAAAGGAGGAGGGAGGTTCTCAATTCGTCGCAATATTTTTTTTATTTTTTTTATGTATGTTCAGCGATAATTCTTTAACACGATGTCCGATTTCAATGATTCTTTTTTTGTTAGAAAGGGGGTACTCCAGGGGTAGTTCTATATAAATTTGGTCAAAATCTAATAATTGGGCCCATGAGAAAATTCTCAAACTCTTAATTTTTTAAGTATGTTTAGCGATAATGCTTTACCACCTTGTCCGATTTATATGATTCTTTTTTTGGTAGTAAGGGGGTACCTCAGGGGTGATCCTATATAAATTTGATTAAGATGTGGTAACGGCATCTGCACGTTTTTGAATTTGGTTTTTTTTAATTTTTAATGCTTGTAGGATGTAGATTACGCTGTTAAAATGTGACCGTCTAATTTCGGGACACCCTGTATATTGGAAATTCGAAATAATAGTTATGACGTAGCGGTGTTCTTCTAATTGTAATCGGACCCTAGGTACATGGATACGGAAAGTGATGAATTGGAGATACGTAAATTGTATTTATTGTATTAAAGGAACAACAAATATAAGTACAATTAAATATTAATATAACAATTTTTTAAAGTCTGTATTAAAAAATTTTTTTTTCACATAGATTATTAAATTAAAAAATAACTATTAAAACACGAAATGTTAATTTTTTCTCTTTTACAACACAAAATATACAATACTGTTGAATCAAAATTTTCTCTTGGCAGCAGGTGGTTTTTGTGACGCGACAATTATGATGCATTGCATGTCATGAATTAAAGTTAATTCTCTTTCAATCTTAAGGTGTTCATACCCCTTATAATTTGCGGACAAGAATATCTCAAAATATTTAAATTTTGGCAAAATAAATTTGGCAATAATATCTATAATATGCACATATTTTAATGTTTTAATTCCTTCCATTTTCCCAAAAAAACTAAAAGGGCTTTAATTTTGAAATATCATAATGAAAATAAATGCATTCCTCGACAGCACTATTCTTAATATAATCCCCAAATTTAAGCCCCTAATGTCTTGTTAATGATTTCTTAAAATTCGCCAAAATTAGTGGCTAAAACGCTTCGTTAAGTGCTATCTTCTGGTGTAAATTATTGCAAGAAACGAATAATGACAGAGTGTACGATACGATAGTTACAAGCCCGTTACATGTTTTCCACTCAATTTATTAAAAAAAAAAAAATAATAAATTAGGGTGTTAATTTTTTTTCTCTGAAGCTATTGGTTTTGGGAAAAAAATTCAAGAATAAAAAAAATTAAATAAATCAAGGATTTCATAAAAGTTCATCTCGAAAAAAAGGTTTGATATGAAATAAAGTAAGTGTTGCTAATTTCACCCCCCTATAATGTAACAGAAATATTGAAAAAATACCCGTAGTTAGTCCTTTGCGATTACAGAATTTCAAGTTTCTAGCTTTACTGAAATTTTAGAAAAAAAAAATAAAAACTCAATTTTAGTCGCCACTTTTTAAGGGTGATATCTCGAAAAGGGGTGGGCTGAGGAAATTTTGTTATAGGAAAGACCCATATTAATTTCATACGAGCAATCAGTTCCTGAATTTTGTCGCATGTATATAGAAACACCCTGTATATTACACATTTTTTTAAGCGTGCAAAATTCTTGACAATCTCTTTTCCCTAATTGGCACATGTCGTATTTTTCTAGGATTTACTAACTCTGGCAGCAAACAAATAAAATAGAAATTTGTCAGCTGTGCATTTTTGCCTTCCAGAATTTTTCATTTCATAAATTAACTAAAAACTAAATTAAACAAAAACCTAACAACGCCTCAACAACAAACTAAGACGATCACAATAATTTCGCACCTCTTCAAAAACAACTACCTATTTTTCGACACAGGAATTAACAAATTTAACTAAACAGCAGCTACCCTTTTAACCACGGGCTTCAAAGACTAGCAGCGTTGTCATATTCACTGGTATCATTGTTTTAATAGAATTAGTATCGGAATGAAAACTATGTTAATCTTCGGTCCTGTTTAAAATTGGTAATCTTTTTGAAAAAAAGTTATTTAGAAAATAGTTAAGATATTTGTTATAGAATGCCGGTAAAGAGCCAAAAAATTAAATTTGTTAAAAAGTTGAAATTTTTGTTGTTTTTCTTTAAAAATATAAGTTTTTCGCGGTTTAGCGAAATTCTTGGTTCATTTTTACAACGATTGGCTTGAACCATTTTTTTTTTTAATTTTTTTTAACTGCCTCAAATGTAAAATTGATTTTTGGTGGAGGAGCGCCCGTCATGTTTGCCCTTAAGGTCCATAAGAAAGTTGCCCCTAATGACCTGAAAAATAACATACTAAAATTTGAACAAATTCTGCCAGTACCCAAAATCAATGTAAAAAGTGCGGGGTCCTTTAACTAAGTGTTCACTGCACAAATGAATTAATGTAGAAACCGTCCCTGGACGTAAATATCATATATCAGACCATTTCAATTTTACTCATAATGTTTTATGTCCCGCAATATTAAACTAGTAGTTTGTGTTATGTTAAAACTTATAATAATACATTATTGTTATATATTTTATTTATATAAACAGAAAACAATGACGATTTTTTAGATATAGAACCTGATTAGCAATACAGAACATGAAGCCGTGCAGTTGTAAAATAAATTCAAAATGAGCGACATTGTTCTAAAGTATTCTCAAAAGTATGGAGACGATTTTCTTTTGAATTGTTGGCAACGCATTGGCGCTTTATTGGGACAATTTCCATGGAGTCCACAAAATGGAATATACTTTTATCAAAAATTTGCAACGGCATGTTTAGCATTGGCCGTCATTATTTCAGGATATAATATTGTAACAATTTCTGAAAGCTTTGACTCCGCTTTATTTACAGCAGGAAATTTAATAGTTTATACGATATTCCAATTAATCACAGTTTATTATCTTGGTAGGGAAAAATATAATTGGAAGATTTTATACCAACTGCTTTTGCGCTTGGAGAAGATTACAAACTGTTGTGAGGAGACTTCAAAAACTGAAATATTAAAGAAAACGGCAGCATGGTTAATTTTATTAGGTATAGCTATACTTTCATCTTTTAGATTTTGGCTAATAGGTATCTTAAATATTTTATATGGTTGCTATTGGCTAGTTTTCTTATTACAAATATTTGCCGTAGCTGGTTTTTTATTGGAAGTTGCGACTATGCTGAAAACTAGAGAAAAAATATTTTGCGGTTGGATTCAACAACTAAGAAAACATCCTTATCGTACAAAGAACGGAATCAATGATACATTTAAAACGTTTAAAACTACATACAGATATTACGTTTCGATAATTTGGAATGTAAATGCAATTTTTGGAAAGAAAGTTTTATGGTTTTTAATCATAACGTTTGTGTCTTTTATAGATAGTACTGATTATATGTTGAATTTATCCGATAGTATATATTTAAGACAGCAAATTATTTTTGAAACATCATACTTGGCAACAATGTTTGTAAGTTTTTTTATCTAATATCTGATTCATGAAAATGTATAACTTATTATTTAAAACTAATAGTACCTTATGTACTTGATAATTCTATTGATATTTCTGATCATTTTAACATTGAAACTAAAATTGACCAAGATAATACCAACAGTACTCTTTATCTTTAAGTTATAAATTAAAAATGAATCAATCAAATAGAGCATATTTTATCTCTAATCCTGAGGAGTCATTTACTAATTTTTGTTCAGCTATACAAGAAACAGCTACCCCTTTCGCGGACACCTGAAAATTTGTTGGTCTGCTCAAAAACGCACTATCAAAATTCACTTTAGTGTAATAATTTAGATTTGATGAAAAATAAAATTAACAGTAATAACCAATTTTAATGTAATTTATAAAAAAAAGATTGCTTCTGCATCCGACTGGTAGTGGTCTGTGCTTTCCAACTATAGGGGTGGCATCTCTTGGAGACGTCACCAACTACATATTATAGATTGAAGAGTTAAAGACGACCCACAGAGACACCTTTTAGTGACGTCATTTACCATATGGTGTAGGTTGGAGACGGTCTAGAGTGAAATCTCTTGGTGACATCATAAACTACCTAATTTAGGCTTGCTGACGAGTCGAGAGATGGTTCACTTATTCGGGTATATGCAAAATGGTTCTAGTGACGCCTAAGTCCTGTGGGCAAACCCACTCTCCCCCATTTGTCAATAACAGATACAGATGGACCGGACCTTTATATCATCAGTCACTGTTACACCAAAAATTTACAGTGAGCTAGCCCCCTACACCATTTTCTTTTTTTTGTGACTGAAAACGAATACGGGGCCAGTTTCTCCCATCATGTCACAATTATTTGCTACAGTCAGAGAAACTGATTGTTGATTTCTCTGGCTGTGACAAATAATCTTGACATGAGAAAGAAAAGAGGCGGTTTGTATGATAAAACTGAAACAAAATTAGAAGAATAAATCAAAATATTCTTTATTGTAATAAAACAAATTTGTAAATAAAAATAAACAGAATAAAAGTTTAGTTTTCATTCTAGTGCCATTTTTGAAAATAACCTCCAGCATACAGTGGAGGATTATCAATGCAATTTTTACAATGCCAGGATGTTTCCTTTCTTACATTGTCCTTAGAGCATTGTCTACATCGTAGGTAGTACATTTTTCGCCTATATCCTTCAGGCACATTAATTCGTTCTTGTTAGTGAGGTTCTCGTATAATGCCTTGATCAACTGTTACAATTATTTTCCTTTGACCTCCATGTCTAGAACTAACTTTTACAAAATGTCTACCATCACTATCATGTAGAGGTACACCAACATAACTTTTTATTAGGTAGTTTCTAAAATCCAGCAAAGTCATACAGTTCTCTTGATATTCCAACTTTTTCTTGCGATAGAGATAATAAGCATTGATAACTGTTATGTCCAATAATTGAATTATTATTTTCTTGTACCAGCGAATAGTTCGTCTGGGGCATGAGTAATACGAAATGAGTTGATCATTACACCAGACATATTATCGTTATATTCGATAATAGATTTTGGTTTGATTTTAGCTATTCCAAACCTCTTTCTTGTTTCAACTAATGCCGGATGGTAACGAGTCGATATACTACATACATTTAATTTATCGTTCTAATTAGATACATAAACATTTCCTTTTCTTCTCCAAATGTGCTGTCCTCTTCTAAGTGTCGCTCCTGTAACATTTTTTGGATTATCTCTCCTGTTCGCCCAAAGGGTTCCAGTGCAATGTGTATTTTTTTCTAGTAATTTATTACACAACGCTACACTGTTGTAATAATTTTCCATAAATACGTCATGACCTTTATTTAAATATGGATCCAGTAGGCGAAGGACAAACGAGTGTAATTTTGGAGGACCATGAGCATCTTCATCTACGACGGTTTTACACTGAAATATTTCAACATTCAGCACATAATCGTCAGAGTTACATAGTTCGTAAAACTTTATGCCGTATTTAGCCCTCTTACTTTTCATATATTGTCAAAATAATAATAATAATAATAATAATAATAATAATAATAATAATAATAATAATAATAATAATAATAATAATAATAATAATAATAATAATAATAATAATAATAATAATAATAATAATAATAATAATAATAATAATAATAATAATAATAATAATATAAGGTATATTACACAAGAATTACATTAATTATTTATTCTAAATACATATAAGTGTAAGTAACCTAGTAAATCCACTAAGGCTAAGCCAGCACGTGGATTTGCCATTGACACTTTTTTTTTTTCTTATATACCTATTCAATTACATTTATATTTATAAAATTTCAATAAAATGATGAAAATAATAGTTATTAAAACAGATATATTGAATCATATTAAAAAAGAATAATTATAAAATAATAATAATAAAAATAATTATAATCGATTAAAAACATTGAAATTACAGGATAAATATATAAAAATTAAATATTAAAAACTAAATACATTTATTTAAATGAATATCACAATTTTTTATACTAAGAATTGCATAGGATCGACTACGGCGTGAACTTCATGCCTATTCATTTGCAACATGTGTCTTTTTATTTTATTTTTAAAAATATTTACGGATTTTGTTTCTCTTATATGTACCGGCAGATAATTAAATAGTCTAGAAGAGTTATGTACAAATCCCCTTTGGCTTATTGTTTTTGAAAAGTAGTCTACATGAACGAGATTATTAGTATTTGCCCTAGTTTTATATTGATGGTCTATATATTTGAGTTCATTTTTATTTTTATACATATACACATTTTTAGAAAATAAAGTTGCCGTATATCTAGAAAACCAGATTCCTTAAATAGATTATCCGAGCAGTACACTCGAGGCTTACCTAAAATAATTTTAATAAAAATTTTTTGTATTATATCTATTTTTTTTATGTAGCAAGTCGCAGCTGCACCCCATCCAATTATTCCGTACGAAAGTCTAGATTCTATCAGTGCATGGTACATTATTTTCAATTGTGGCAATTCTAAAATACTCTTTAGCAATCTGAATTTGTACATAAAACTTCTTAAAGTATTTGTAACTTTTCCAATGTGAACATCCCATCTCATATGACAGTCTAAATAAATGCCCAGATATTTTACAGATTTGGAAGATTGTATTCGGATTTCAGTACCATGATTATTGATGCTCAAGAGATTGTATGTAGGTAGAGTATTTTCGTAACATGCAAATGGCAAAAAGTGTGTTTTCGAAAAGTTGATGGTAAGTAATTTCTGATTGAAGCAGTCAATTAATTTATTTATATCAAGTTCTACCGAATGTTTTAGATCTTTCCAACTAGACGATTCATAGTAGATCACAGTATCATCTGCGAAACTAATTATTGTTCCTGATGATGGTAAGTGTAAGATATCATTTAGATAAATTGTAAAGAGTACTGGACCCAATACAGTTCCCTGTGGTACTCCGTACTCAATTATTGTTTTATTACTGAGAGTATTATTAATTTCAACATGTTGTTCCCTACTGCTTAGATAGGTTTTTAACAAATTATAGGATACACCCCTAAATCCGTAATCAAACAAAGTTTCTAGCAACTGCTTGTGATCCACAGTATCAAAGCTTTCGCAAGATCTAAAAATACTCCCATACTTGCCTTTCCTTTTTCTAGGCCTTAGTGGATTTTCGACGTTAGAACTTTTATAGAATCTGTGGTACATTTGCCTTCTCGGAAACCGAACTGATTTTCCGATAATAATTTATGTTTCGATAGAAACTCTATTATTCTGTTTTTAATAGTTTTTTCAATTACCTTAGCGAAGTTTGATATAAGACTAATAGGTCGATAATTAATTACCAATTGTTTATCTCCAGATTTGTAGATGGGTTTAACTATGCCTGTTTTAAATATAGCCGGAAAATGTCCTTTACATAAAACATTATTTATTAAATGTGTTAGTGGTTTAACAATGTATTCTTTAGTTTCTTTTAAAGTTTCACTTGTGATTTTATCATCACCTGGAGATTTTTTAGATTTTAAATTATTTATGTAATCTAATATTTCTTTTTCTGTTGCAGGTTTCATGAAGATTGTGTTACTATTTTTAATGGTTGGTAAAGGGTTAATTTGTGGTTTTGAGATTTTATTGGCATATGTTCTACCGACAGATGAATAATGATTATTAAATATGTTTGCAATTTCATAAGCATTTGATGTTAGTCGATTTTCGTTTTCATCTTTTATTTGTGATACTTGACAACAATTTTTATTGCCACTTATCTCTTTTACTGTTTTCCATAAAGCACTCGAATTCTTAGAATTGCCTATTATTTTATTTTTATAGTACGTAATTTTTGTGTCTTTAATAAGTTTATTTAAGTAAATTTCTATAAATTATGTATTTATTATTTAATTCTAAATTTAACGGATTTTTTTTGTAATTTATAAACATTTGATCTCTTTTATTAATACTATACACAATACCTTTTGTGATCCAAGGTTTCCTTTGTACTTGAGTGTGTTTGATTTTTTGTATATTAGTGTTTTTATCTATAAGTGACTGATATCTGTTTACAAATAATTTTGCATATTCATCTACGTTTTCTATAGAGTAAAGAAAGTTCCAATCGTAGGTTTTTAGTTGTTTTTTTAGATTAGTATAATTAATATATTTTTTGGTATTATTTAAATTGTATTTTGCGGAAACATTTTTAATGTCGATAGCAATATCAACAGATACCATATAGTGGTCAGTAACTGATAATTGTATTGTTGATGCTAACACATCTAAATTATCTTTTGTGTTTTTCACAAATATATGATCATCACAAGTTCTGCTGCTTGGTCTCGTTATGCAATTTATAAGAGAATGAAAATTAAATTCATAAAAATTATTTAGATATTCATAGGTATCATTATCTTCATTTAGAATGTTAAAATTTATATCGCCTATTACTAGATGATAATTACATTTATATTTCTTTATTTTTTGTAAATATTCCCTAAATTCTCTATTAAATATTTTTTTGTTTGTGCTTGGTGATCAATATATAGCTGTTAAATAAATGATTTCCCCATTTATTTCAATTTTTATTTCTATTACCTTCCATATACCAATTGATATTGTTTGGTGACTAAATATTAATTTAGAATTTATAAATACCACTACTCCATCACATATATTTATATCTCCATGGTTGTAAATAGTATCATAACCATCTAGTGTGAACTGATCAACATTTGCTAATTGACGAGTTTCGGTTAAAACGATTATTTGAATTTTGTGTTTAACTTGTGACAAATAGACATTAAGTTCATCCATATTCTTTCCTATACTTCGTATATTTTGATGAATTATACAAAAATCATATTTATTGTTTTCATCTAAATTAAAATTATTATTATAATCTGAAATATTTGAAAATTCTTTTGTTTTGTAAAAACTATACTCATACTCTTTGATAAGATTATCCATTAAATATAAAATACCTTTAACAATACAACCAAACAAATAAGTAAAAAAATAGTGTGGGATAAAACGAGATAAAAATGGCACAAAGAAAAACAAATTATTTTTGAGAGCGCAATCTCGGCTTTGGTGCGAAAATATCTTGTTCCTGTTGTTTAACGAACTTTGAGGTTTTGCTCAATAATTTTGGTGTAGAGATTTCTCCACTTTTTAATCTGTTTTTGTCTTTGGTAGCTTTTGAAACAGGTTGTGTACTTCTTTTTGCATCTACTGTGTCTTCTTTTTGGATTTCGTCGTTTTCTTGGTTCTTTGCAGCTACTTATTCTTCTTGTTGTATTTCCTCGTTTTCTTGGTTCTTTGCAATTACTACTTCCTCGTACTCTTGACTCTTTACATTCGGAGTATTATTAGTTTTCCTAGTCTCTTGATGATTTTCAAAAAGTTTAAGTTCTTCCACAAATCTACCTTTCCACAATAACAGCATATATTTTCTTCAGGGTAAAAGGCTCTTTGAAAATTTAATACCAAGCAACTGACTAATTGTTCCACTTTTTGTAAACGACTTTCGTTTCTATTCCCTATTTTGCAGCTCAAACATCGCAAAATTTGCTCAACCTGTCTTTTACTCATTGTTGCACAAAATATTGGATGGTAAAAAAGTGAATCATAGGAAAACATTTTTCTTACAGATGGAAAATGTACTTGTCCTTGCAACATACAAAGCCGTAGAATTTTTTTAAATTCTGCTGCATTCAAAATTTTCCAAGAACTTTTTTACTTTATCTCCTATGTGGTCTTGTTTCACTTGTGATATTCCTTCCATAACTATTGGTATTAGATTTGTTACTTGTTCGGTCCACAGCAATTCAAATATTTCGGAGGGAGTAGCATTTACTGGTATATCAACTTTCACGCCAGTTGAATTTATATCAAAATGAAATTCAGGAATATCTCTCGTATTGTCGCTATTATTTTCCTCTGGAACAAATTCATCTGAACTACCGCCACTTTCAGATATTTCTGCCTCATCTGTCTCGACTTTATTCAGACGCATTTCTTCAGACGATTCCATTATACAATTTTATGCAAATAGTACCCATCGAGATAGAATAAAGTAGAGACGACATAAACACTATTTTGCGATAAGACATATGGACGCACTTAGCGATGCTAAGACTGACAGAAAAATGTAATTAAAATGGCGACGTAGACAGAGTAGAACTTTGATTTGAAGTCAGTAATTTTATATTTGAAGATTGTCGGAATGAAAATATTTAACTAATGTTAAGAAAATATATTAAATGTATTGTTCAAAAAAATTGCTTTTAACTCCAACACATATTTTTTAATTAGAATAAATGATTTTATCTGGTTAAATTAAAAGTCATTTTTTTTAATGTTTTATTGTCCTTTAAATAAAACCATCTTATTACTATGGTGTCTTATGCTAATTTTCTTATGTGCTTTATTTTTTGAGCCTTTTGCTCACTAGATACTCCAGCTATTAAAAAATAAGCTAAAGGTGTTTTCCACTTCTCATTTCCACAGTTTAGTAAAAAAACAAGAGCCTCTTAAGCTAGGGTTTCTTTTCTTCCTTTACTTCGGTCCCCATGTCTACAAAACCATAACTCTTCCCCTTACTTGAAACCCACTCATCTAATTGGCGAATAGCCATTTCGTCCATAATTAAAGGGCCAATAACTTTTTTCTCGCTTGACCGCACTTTAAAATTTAGAGCTTTGAATGACTCACTGGTAAACCCAGAATCTTCTTTTAGACGAACACAATGTACATAATTTCTATCGAAACAGTTTTCTTCAAAATGTCTAGAGCATAGTAAACTATATTTTGAAGGTTTCCAGTCACCTGTATTTACAAATCCAATCCATGAATCCCGCGTTACAGAGTTCTTTGGAAATCTATAATTCAAGTATAAAGTTCTTTGGAAATATATAATTCAAGTATTTGTATATTTAGCGTTGTGAAAATGTATTTATTTATTTAACTTATTCCTTAACTGTACCTACAGGAATAGCATAAAATATGGTCTTTATAGCCCGACTGATTTAAATGGGCATCACTACTGATGTAAAATTATCATTACATTTTTATCAGAATCTAAACTAGCAAGATTGATATACTTATATTATTAGAAAAGTAAATTTTGATTAATTAACACACAAACATTGAAACAAAAATTAAGAATACGGTCCTTATAATTGTTTAGAATATGCTTTAGATTTACTTATGAAATGTAATTCCTGAAGTTTTTTTTTTCTTATTAACGCTGTCACTGCTGCAACAGCTTCTTATAGCATAGGATACCATTATTTAAAATTAAAATAAACAACCTTTTTATAAGATTTAAATGTAGCTATTTAAATAAAATGGCGTTTATTCTCACCAAAATAGTAATCAAACTGACTAGGTCACGTTAGTTTGACACATGACGTAAAAATGTAATGCTTATTGAAAAGTGCGGACACTTTTAGTAACGTCTTAGCGTCTCCCCTTTATTCTATCTCGATGATAGTACCTAATTCCAATAAAAGCAACTCTATACATTGGCTTTTCGAAACAAACTAGCAATAAAACGTAGATATCATGTGAAGCATAACGTTTGACACTTCTCTCGATTATCCTCGTATTTGGCTCCTCCTTCTTTCTCTTACTGGTGATTCCCACTAACCAAAATGCTTTACAATGGGATACCGTATTCATATGAATTGGTAAATAGGTACACTTAACGTCGGTCGCGACCGTCTTGGTTCTAACGTTCAGAATAATGTGGACGGCTGTGACCACAAAGCATGTATCTTCTAGAGACCCCACGCCAATGTTAAACTTTTAAACCAAATTAGCGCCACCTTGTGTTTGGAGCTGGAACTAAAATGACAATTGACAGATGGCGGTAAATTCAAATTGTAATTTTTAGGAGTAGGTAGTAGTTTTAAATTAAATTTTAAATGATTTCCACATAAATTATTTTATAAAATAAAGTATGGAACTAGTAAGTTCGAAACTTTTATTTTACAAAATAATTTAGGTCGATTATACCAAATTTGAAGAATTAATTTGTTATAAGGGGTCTAATGTGGAGAGTTGGTTCTGCATATTTTTATTAAATAAATATAAGATATATCAATAAATAATAAAATAGAACATTCTTAAAATATGTTTATTAATAACTTAAATAAATATTATTAGATAAAAATAAATACAAATAATAATACATATTTAACGAATACTTACTTGGAGCAAATAGATATATAATCTCAAATCTTTAGAATACCTATCAATAATTTAAATGTGAAGTAGAGACTAGGATATTACATTTAATTAACACTAAAGTTATATATTTTATAAATGTCTTTTTAACTGAGGACAAATGTAATATAGGTATTGTATTAAAAGGTGAATCCTTTTAACTATTCATTCAATGATAAATAGGTATTTTCCTTCCAAATACAGATGGTGGTATTACTCGCTTATGTGAAAAATGATTTCGGAATCTAGTCCTGTGATAAATTGATTATCAATTAGTTGTTGTCCCCGTTTGTCTTTTTATGATGCAGATGCATGGTGAATATATGGTGAATCAATGAAGTTTTTCTCGAAGTTTTCAACGTAGCACCAAAATTATTGCAAAACACAGTAGGAAATAAAAAAGCGAAACATCACAATTTTGCAAATAACTAAGACGAAACTATAAACAGAAACCAAAAGCCAAATCAACAAAAAAATCACTAAAATCAGACGGAAAAATGAAACTAACCAAGAACATAAATAAATACACGTCACATCTTTGGAGTCTTTGGTTAAGTTTTTCTCCCATAAGGCTTAAAAATGGAGTAAGAAATCATAATTTCACCAGTAGCCCCATCTAGAGTTTGGAGCAAATAGCATAAAAAATGTCAGTTGTCGGTTTTGACCTTGGTCATTCACGTGGAACCTCTATGTGCTTTGTGGCTGTGACCGTCATGTCCCAAACAAGGATCTAATTAATGACGGTCACAGCAGTCTTGTGCGCGAAAGGACTACTGACTTAAACTTATACACTGTAGATAGTGCCACACCCCTAAACACAAAAACACAAACTAATAAACCATGGTTTGACTTTTTATGTATTAATGCCAAAAAGAACATGAAAGAATCTTTAAAAATTTGTAGAAGCAATAATTTTTCTGAAAATTCAAAACAAACTTACCTAAACTTAAAAGCAGAACACAAAAAAAAATTTAATTAAGGAAAAAAGAATACGAAGCTGAAATTATTATTAAAATATCCAATTTGAATGATCCCAAAGAATTCTGGCAGACAATTAAACAGTTCCGTAGCACATTAAATCGCAAAGTTCTACCAGTATGTATTTGGGAAAATTTTTACCAAAACATCTATCCTCCTAGAACAACGTTGACTCTTACCTTTCAAGATGTCACCCACCCTTTTCTGGATGCTCCTTTCTGTACAAATGAAATTTATAAAGTCATTAATAATGGTAAAATTAATAAGTCTCCCGGATGTGATGGAATAACTTATGAGTTTTTAAAAAATCTACCAAATAATTGGATTATTTATTTAATATCGTTATTTAATTCAATATTTGAAACTGCAGTTTTTCCGAAATCTTGGTCTAACATTTTATTAGCTATGCTACATAAGGGAAGAGCGACAGATAATCCCGAAAACTATAGAGGATTAGCTCTGGTCAACTGTTGTGCTAAAATTTTCACTTCCATTATTCTCAACAGACTGTTACAGTGGACCGATGAATGTAATATCCTTCCAGAATGTCAAGCTGGCTTTCGTTTAGGGCGAGGTTGTCAAGATAATGTCTTCACCTTAAGCAGTGTTATTAATTTACATACATATCTAAATAACACCGAAAAAATTAAAGAGGTGATTCTGTGATAAAAATTAATGTGAGTGTTTGGTATAAAATTTTTTGAAAAAACCCTCCCCGGAAAAGTAACACCCCTTCGAAAATTAAAAAAAATAATGGTTTTTCTTTTTTATTTTCCCTGTATATCAAGCTAAAGACACGAAACTTGGTAAACATTATCTGTCAATAAAAGTGCACTTTTTGAAATTTTTTCAACCCTGAAGTATGCTTAGAAGGGGTTGAAATAATCAACCCCTAAGATATTTTTTCTTACAACTTTTTTTAAGATGAAAATTTTTTCTTTAAAAAAGTATGACTGAAAAGCCCAATTCATTGACTAACTTTTTTAATTCTACAAGTTTTTTCTAAAACTTGAGCATTTACGAGAAAAAAAATATAATGCAATGCATTTTAAAAAAGATGAGCTAACGCGAGTGTATTTTGCGTCAAGTCTAGTGGCCTGTGCTTTGCATAAAAACATTAATACTGATACCAGGATTGTGTAGTGTCATTTTCTGTTACCCATCTTATTGTTTCACAAGTTTTATGATTGTGTATTGTAGGAAATATTAGTTGATTGAAAATATGAATGCATATTCGAATTTGGAAATGACAGATATGCATTTTACATACGGTCGTGCTAACGGTAATTCATTGGAAGCGCAAAGACTTTATGCTAAACAGTACCCACAGCGTAGACTACCCCATCATACTACGTTCACAACTATTCACCGACGCTTGCGGGAACGTGGTAATTTTGAAAAAAGAAGTTATGATTCTGGTCGTACTAGAAAAGTTAGACCTGCAGCTGTAGAAGAAGCCGTACTTAATTCAACTAGTACCAGGAGAATAGCTCGTGTCCTACATGTAAGCCATTCCGTTGTTTTTAGAATTTTAAAAGAACAAATGTTGTATCCCTATCATCTTCAACGGGTGCAGGCGTTAATGATTCGAGATTTTTTACCCCGTGTGATTTTTTGTCAGTGGCTTATTAATATGATTGGCCAAGCACCACAGTTCTTAGGTAATATTTTATTTACTGACGAGGCGAGTTTCTCAAGAGACTGTATTAGAAATTTTCACAACAATCACCTTTGGGCTGACGAAAATCCTCATGGCTTTTTTGAAGGAAATCATCAGTATCAATTTTCATTAAACGTGTGGCTCGGAATTATTAATAATCATTTAATTGGTCCCCATTTTCTTCCGCTACAATTAAATGGTGAAGCATATTGTCATCTCCTTGAAGAATTACCTGTTCTTCTTGAAGAGGTTCCCATTCAAATTAGGTAACATTTATGGTTTATGCACGATGGTGCACCAGCTCATTTTAGTATACGTGCAAGAACTCAACTGGATGAGGTGTATGCCAATCAATGGATAGGTCGAGGAGGACCTGTAAACTGGCCAGCCCGCTCTCCTGACCTTAATACTTTGGATTTTTGTATATGGGGATATCTGAAATCTTTGATATACACAAACCCAGTTGAAAATATCGATTATCTGCGAAACCGCATTGTAGCAGGGTGTGAAACTATAAGAAATTCTCCAGGAATATTTAATCGTATACGCAATTCTATGAGGAAAAGGGTAGATGCTTGTATTGAAGCTAAAGGCGGTCATTTTCAACATTTATTATAATTGTATTGTCGATATTCGACAGGTTTTTGTTCATTGTTTGTTCACTTTTGTTTTTAGTTGTAGAAGTCTTAAGAATCATAATTTGGTTGGCTCTTGTTTAATAAAATGCTATTTTACATGAGCTTATTTATTTTTTTCTCATAAATGCTTAAGTTTTCGAAAAATACTTGTAGAGATAAAAAAGTTAGTCAATGAATTGGGCTTTTCAGTCATACTTTTTTAAAGAAAAAATTTTCATCTTAAAAAATGTTGTAAGAAAAAATATCTTAGGGGTTGATTATTTCAACCCCTTCTAAGCATACTTAGGTTGAAAAAATTTCAAAAAGTGTACTTTTATTGACAGATAATGTTTACCAAGTTTCGTGTCTTTAGCTTGATATACAGGAAAAATTAAAAAGAAAAACCATTTTTTTTTTAATTTTCGAAGGGGTGTAACTTTTCCGAGGAGGGTTTTTTCAAAAAATTTTATATCAAACACTCACATTAATTTTCATCACAGAATCACCCCTTTAATTTTTTCGGTGTTATTTAGATACACCCTGTATTTATTTATGTACCTAAAAGTATTTGAAAAATCAAAAAACAAAATAAATATGTAGGTTATCCTAAAAATGTTAAATGCCTATGTTACAAAAAATTATTACAATTACCTATAAACTTATCTGTAAGCTGTCAGGATTATTAATTTTGTAAATACAGTCCCTTCTAGTAATTATAATGACATTAGTGGATAGATAGATACTATTAAAATTACATCCACCTCACTTAAAATTGTTATTTTAGAGCTGAAACTCCAGATCAAATCAGTAAATTTGTATCATCTACTAAATCTACTGCGTTTTAAGATCTTGAATTATCACTACTTTGTTTTTTATCTTTTTAGATTTTAACCATCATTATCGCAATATCAGGGGATATTATTGAAAATTCTGGATACAAAATAATTAAACTATTACATGTGTTGCAGCTGAATATTGAAGATGAATTTCTGAAGAAGCAATTAAGTGAATTTTCTGTTATAGTAGTAGAACTGAGACCGACTTTATCGGTTTCTGGATATTTTGATGTAAACAGAAAGATAATACCAATGTTAATATCCAATTTTACGGCCTATATAATTATATTGATTCAATTAAAGCAATAACAAAGTACATATCTAATTTTTTTTTACTATAAAGAATATTATAAATTATTATACTTGATAAGTGATTTTAGACTTGTTCCGAGAATAATTCAGAAAAAATGACCATAAATGTAAGCGGACAAAACGTATTAGATCAGGGGGGATATCGCGCATGGTGTCATGGCGGCGCTGACGTCATGCGTAGAGTTAGTAGAGTTGACACAAATTAAATATCATATGACAGACGCATGTTGTAGTAGTTTGTGAGTCGTTTATAGTGATTTATAAGATATTAGTCAGATATTTGTATTATATTATGTTGTAAACTTTGTTCTCTGTGAGTGGTTTTAGTGAAAAACATTGAAAAATTGCGGTATGCATGCAACAGTAACAATTAAAGGAAAGGATTCAAGAAAGATATTATGGTTCTACGCCTTCCTCAACAGTAAGAGCATAGAAGTGAGGAGTGGCCCAAGGGCGGCTCCAGCGGAGGCCCTGGGGAGCATGTTGTTTCCTAGATTACGAACGAGTTAGATTATTGTTCCTGTTCCTCTACGTCTGTCAATCTTTGACATTTCCCCCTTATTTGTTAAAGAACCATTTTAATTAAACATATTTGTAGTATGACTAATAAAGTCGCTATATGGGCATAAGGATTGCAAATGGTAACTAATTAAAGGTAGAAAAAACTTCAAAGCTACTACTGGCAGTCACCAAACACCAAAAAATTGCGTTATCCCTTTATAAAATCATGCAGTACGCATGCGGATCTATTACTAATCTACTCGTAGAGTAAGTGACAAAATATTGATCTCGATCACAAACCTGGATCAGTAATCTACTAGTTTTCGAACACAAATAGGGTTAGTAACCATAGGTAAACAAACAATCGGATCCATAATCTTTCTGATCCGAGTTTATAAGTTTCCGAAAACGCCTATTATATATCATAAATGTCTGCGTTAAATTATATGAAAAACACAAATATTTTTTTGAAACTTATTTTCATTTAATTGGGTAATTTAATGCAGGTAAATGAATAACCAGCTGCAAATCCTAATCAGGTAAAAATTTCCAGCATACCCAAGTGCGAAATTTCCCCAGTTTCGAGTTGCGAAGATACCCTTTTCATTTTCTGGTTGTAAAAACTATTCTTTAAAAGTCCAATTTGTGTAACCAAAATAAATTATTAAAAAAGAAAAAGGATAAAACTGTTCAAATAAATATTTCATTTATGTATGTATTTGCATGTATGTTCCTTCATAGTTCTTTTCTTAACTATCCCATAATATATCCATAGATATTTCATTTAATTTCTAAATATTATCCTTAATATCAAATTTTTGTAAGTAGCATATATTTTCCCCACACTTCGTCAGTATTTTTAAATTCGCGCCAATACAAACTCTACGCGTGACGTCATGCGCGTAGCCGTCCTATTTTTGACACTGTTGATATCCTACCTTTTATTTTTTATACCATGGTATTAGATAATAGTTAAAATTAAATTACTTAATATTGTTTTTCTAATTTTGACATACAGTGACATTTTTTGTAATCACAGCAAATGTCAAAATGATCTACTTTATATAACAAGTTACATTACGTTAAACATTATGTAACCGTTAAAAAGTTCATTATCATGGTAAAAAATATAAAAGGTAGGATATGAACTGTGTTAAAATAAGGACAACCACGAGCATGATGTCACGCAGTCACGCGTAGAGTTTCTATAGGCGCAATATTAAAAATACTAAAGTGTGAGGAAAATATATGTTATTTGCAGAAATTTCATGAATATTAAAGGTTAATATTTTATGAATTAGTTGAAACATCTAAGGGTATTATTATTGGAAAGAGCTATGAAGGAAAATAATTGCAAATATATACATAAAAAAATATTTATTTTAAGTAACAGTTTTTCCTTTTTAATTTTAATTTTAGAGAAAATTCGACTTTTGTGGAATATTTTTTATAATCAGGATAATGAGAAAGGTAAATTCATAACTCGGAACTTGTCAACTGGGGGCCCTGGGTAAAAATTTCATATCTGGGGACGTCGAAAATATTTAACTGATTAGGATTCGCAACAATTAATTCATTTCCCAATTGAATATACTTAACTACTTATTTTATGGAAAAGATGGGATTTATATACAGGGTAGCTGTAAAAGATGGAACCAAACCTATAGTGCTTAAACGGTTCAACATAAAAAACCCAAAATTTCAGAATTTCAACTTAATATATTTGCGCATATTTTAGCCCAAAAATTATTTTTTTTTATAATTACACAATTTTAAGCATGGCCGCCATCTTGATTTTTTTAAATAGCAACATAGGTCATGTGATATACCTTTTAAAAGGGTTTAACACCCTGATTACAAAAATGTATCACACATGGGGTCTAAACACAACAAAAAGGATATTATTAATAGGGAGCGTAGGAGGCTGTGAATTTGACACAAAACGTCAAATACATACATTTTTGTAATCAGGGTGTTAAACCCTTTCAAATGGTATATCACATGACCTATGTTGCTATTCAAAAAAATCAAGATGGCGGCCATGCTTAAAATTTTGTAATTATACAAAAAATAATTTTAAGGCTAAAATATGCGCAAATATATTTAATTGAAATTCTAAAATTTTGGGTTTTGTATGTTGAACCGTTTAAGCACTATAGGTTTGGTTCCATCTTTAACAGCTACCCTGTATAAGTACGATACCAAAATAGTTTTTTTACATACAAAGCAGAATATAAAAATAATGTAACAAATACAAATAACTGCTACATGGTGGGTGTATATACAAACGTAACATAAAATTTCACTGTATTTTTCCTGGACATAGTCACTGACAGGTTTTTAAATTTTCAACCAAGTACAACATGTGAAAATTTTATTTTTTTTGCGACATATACAATTTTACCTTTGTTGTATATTGATAAATTTTCAAAGTTAAGAAGTCCCGAGTTGCGAATGAACTAAAGTGAAGTTCTGCATTGAGGTCCCTCTTATAATTGGAAGGTTAAACGTGCTTGGAACACACATGACATTATTTTTACTTTCCTATCTGGATACAGATATAAGGAAAGTATAGGAATCATGATTTTTTTCGACCACGAGTTTTCGACGGATTTTTACGTTTTGAGGTCCCCTGAATCCGTTTTGACTATTTTCCTATTTTCGCGATAATGTGTGTGTGTGTGTGTGTGTGTGTGTGTGTGTGTGTGTGTGTGTGTGTGTGTGTGTTGTGTGTGTGTGTGTGTGTATGTGTGTGTGTGTGTGTGTGTGTGTATGTGTGTGTGTGTGTGTGTGTGTGTGTGTGTGTGTGTGTGTGTGTGTGTGTGTGTGTGTGTGTGTGTGTGTGTGTGTGTGTGTGTGTGTGTGTGTGTGTGTGTGTGTGTGTGTGTGTGTGTGTGTGTGTGTGTGTGTGTGTGTGTGTGTGTGTGTGTGTGTGTGTGTGTGTGTGTGTGTGTGTGTGTGTGTGTGTGTGTGTGTGTGTGTGTGTGTGTGTGTGTGTGTGTGTGTGTGTGTGTGTGTGTGTGTGTGTGTGTGTGTGTGTGTGTGTGTGTGTGTGTGTGTGTGTGTGTGTGTGTGTGTGTGTGTGTGTGTGTGTGTGTGTGTGTGTGTGTGTGTGTGTGTGTGTGTGTGTGTGTGTGTGTGTGTGTGTGTGTGTGTGTGTGTGTGTGTGTGTGTGTGTGTGTGTGTGTGTGTGTGTGTGTGTGTGTGTGTGTGTGTGTGTGTGTGTGTGTGTGTGTGTGTGTGTGTGTGTGTGTGTGTGTGTGTGTGTGTGTGTGTGTGTGTGTGTGTGTGTGTGTGTGTGTGTGTGTGTGTGTGTGTGTGTGTGTGTGTGTGTGTGTGTGTGTGTGTGTGTGTGTGTGTGTGTGTGTGTGTGTGTGTGTGTGTGTGTGTGTGTGTGTGTGTGTGTGTGTGTGTGTGTGTGTGTGTGTGTGTGTGTGTGTGTGTGTGTGTGTGTGTGTGTGTGTGTGTGTGTCTGTGTGTATGTGTGTGTGTGTGTGTGTGTGTATGTGTGTGTGTGTGTGTGTGTGTGTGTGTGTGTGTGTGTGTGTGTGTGTGTGTGTGTGTGTGTGTGTGTGTGTGTGTGTGTGTGTGTATATGTCGCATAACTCATGAACCGATACACAGAAAAACACCAAATTTTAAATGTATGCTTTATTCCAGCGTCTAATGAACTGATTAGATTTTGGGCAGAGTCGGAACATCTGGGGGTACTTTTTAGGTGGCAATTTTTATATTGTATGGAATATATCTGTTAGTTATGATTAGAGAAGAAAATTCTTTAAATAAAAGTTACTTCCTATATAATTATCTATAATTTTTGTTCTTTACAAAATTTTCCTAAAATGGTCCGTATTCGAGAAATTTGACAAAATGTGCAAAATTCTAATTTTTATGAAAATTGTTGAAATAAAAGTTGTTTGCGATATCGATCTCTATAATTTTTGTTTATACATGATTTTTCTAAAATGGACCGTAATAGAAAAGTGCTAATATTAAATATTTCAGTATTTTCGTTTTCAATGAATATCTATACTATCTATGCATACTAGTTAAGCTTTTTTTATAAGATAAGTTTCCCTTTGTATCAATAAAAAATGATTCTATTTGTATTAAAGAAAAATAAAAAATATGATAATATTTTAAATAGACAGGAGTTCGTGGCGTTGGTGGTTCATTTCACATGTTTTTAAATTCAATGGAAAAATATTTATTTTTTTATTAAGTCACTAGATTATATTTCACGTGAGTTAACTCTTAAATAAGGGCTTAAATTATATTAAAATAGTGATATTTTTTTTTTTTTTTTTTTTTTTTTTTAATGGCACTGGATATAACCAAAAGGCCAGACTATTGTAGTAATCCATAAATCTTTAATTGTTTTATCCACTATTGTTACATGATTACATTATTATTATATTTTGACTTACAGCTATCAAAATACCTGAGTTTGTAATTAATTATAAAAAATGTCTATTTTTTTATTATTTGTTTTTTTGATTATTTTTTTTTGTATTATTTTTTTTTGTATTATTTTTTTTTTATATGAAAATTATTTTGTTTAGTTATAAATTATGTATATAATTTTGATGAAATATAAAAAATTTTGTTATGACAAATCAATTTTGTAATGTACTAAAAAAAATTTTAACTCACCCGATAACTTAACTCTTACTGCTTACTCTCAGGGTCCGTAGGTTCAACATAAATGTAATGATTTGGACTTTAGTTAGTAGGAAAATTTTTACCTCCAAGTTTAATTGATCTACTCGAAAATTCCCTCAACGTTTGGTGAATTTACATACAATAATTTTGAAACTAAAAAAATTAAAATATTAATTCAGTAACTATACTAAAAGTTTCTTTCTTTTGCTTCTTATTCTTGTATTCGTCGACTTCCTACTATTTACGCCTCACTGTTTAATTTTCTTTTTCCCCTTGTACCCTATTTGCACCTCACTGCTTATTTTGCTTTTTCCTCTGTACCCTCTAAATCTGTTTCTGTCCTGGTGCTCTACCTGACTCTTTCTCCTTTACTGCTTTTAATAACAAAAATGTACCTTACTTTCCTTTTTAAATTGTTTTATTTATGTTTCAACTGACAATATCCTATACATATTCCATTCTTATAATATTTTTTTTATTCAATAATCCATTTTAATATACAATCCCAACTTTCCAAATTTTTATGTGACAATTTCTTAAAAATTTATTTGACAATCCCTTCATTCTCTCTCTGACAATTCATAGTCGGCATCCTGATTTCTTTCTTAAAAATTAATTTTTCCAGGACCGACCTTACTCATCAAACGTTGATTATCAAATTATAAATTTGAAAACCACAACATGTAATACTTCTAATTTTGAATTAAAATATCATATCAAAAATCCCCCAAATTTCGTATATACTAAATTTATTTTCATAATAAATTTGCAAATACGAAATTTTAAATTTATTATAAATATTTAAATCTAAACAAATTTTCCTTCCTTACTCAATCCAAATCATCGCTATCAGTTAACATTTCAATAACAACCCAAACAAAATTAAACCATATTTAACATCAACAATCCAATTCATGGAAACAAGGATAAATACAATTAACCCAATTTAAAACTATAATAAATTAACTCTGTTCCAAAAATAATTAACTGCAACTATATAATGAAATTAAATGACTAACTTAACTCATAAGAAAACTCACTTTTCATACCAAATGTATCCCAATTTTTTATATTTGTATTCAAATTATATCATTTCTTTTAATAGTTTGTTCAAAATTTTCTCTGTTCCTGTCCTCTTTATATTCATAATGCGCTCTATTTACAATTAATTACTTTCAATCCAATTTCATACATTCTTCACACTATTTCTCTTTATAATTCTATTTAATATTTCCTAATAATATTTATTATAAATCATCAACTTATCTTTATACATAATATATTTCATAATTCACATATTTTATAATACACATATTTCATATTACACCTATTTCACAATACACATATTTCATTTATTCTCCTTTTACTTAAACCATTTTCTTTCATCACCTTTTTACTTTATACTCTATCAATTCCATTCTTTTAAATAATCTCTTCTTGAACACATTTTTTTTTTTTTTTATATTCTATTCTTCATTAATATTCTATTTCTTCTTCATTTGAATACATTTCTCTTTTATTTATATTCTATTCTTCTTTAATCTATTTGTTCTTCATTGGAATACATTATTTCTCTTTTATTTTACATATCTCTAATCAGTCTCCTATTTTTATTTTTAAATTTTGTTTCCTAAATATTCTTTATATTACTTCTTTAGTGAGCTGTTAAAATATCCTATATTCAATATAATATTTCCTATTTCCAATTCGTTTACCATATTCTAACCTTATTTTGATTTTCAAGTTTTTCCGTCCGTCTATTTAAATTTATTTCTTTTCTTTGACTTTTGTCCTTACTCTTTCTTTCTCCGATAATCTTCTATTTTTCATTATCTTTATCAATTCCTGTCTATATTTCATTTTAATTTTCCTCTTCCATACATTTTTACTTTTTTGTTTAGCACTGAATTTATTGTTTATGCTTTTAGATTTCTTATTCCTTATTATGTTTTGTTTCTTATATTTCTTTATCTTTTTAATTATTTCTTTCTTTAATAATCCTTCTACATTTATTTTCATTTTACCTTCCTTGTGCCTTCTATTATCTTCTTTGATTATTTTTCTAATTTCCTTTTTCTTTCTCGATTTCTTCTTTAATTCTTCAATTTTTGTTTTTCCGTTATTTTGTTTATTTATACATACTTCTTCAATTTCTATTCCTATCTCTTCTATTTCTTGACTACAATCTTTTTCTTCAATTTTTTGTTCGACTATTTCTTTCTTTATTTCTGTCTCTTTTATTTTTTTAATTTTTTGTTCTTGTAAATCTTCTACTTCTATTATTCTTCCAATCATTTCTATTCTTATTTCTTCTCTAGTTTCTTCTGACGTATCATTTATAAAAATGGTCATCTCCTCCTTCTCTTCTTTTCTCTTATCTTCTATTTCTTTTATTGAGTCTTCCAATTTCATTTCCACCTTCTCTATTTCACTTTTGATATCTTGTTTTATGTTTTTCTCCATTTTCTCAATTTTCTTTATAATTTCTTCTCTTTCTTCTTTATCATTCCTTCTATTTTCTTCCATTTTTTTATTCATTTCATCCATTTTTTTATTTATTGCTTCTCTATCTTCTAACCTTTCTTCTTTTCTTTCTTCTTTATCATCTCTTCTATTTTCATCCATTTTTTTATTGATTTCTTCTTTATTTTCATTCATTTGTTTTTTTATTTCTATTAACATTTGAATTACTGTCTTTTCTTCGTCCTTTTTCTCTACTGCTCTGATCCTTATTGACTCCTCTTTTTCTTCTTCCAAGCTTATGGCTTCGTCATTTCGATTTTCAATCTCAAGTCTATCGTTCCTTCTTACTACTTCTGTTTCTCCTAATAATTCTTCACCTTCTCCTATTCTTTTTCCCCCTCTCAAATCCATGGCAAAATGTATTTCCCGCTATTTAATTTATTTATGAGAAATTTAAATTTAATGTATATAAATTCAAAATAATTTAATATACTACCTTTTATTGTACGCCAATGCCTTTATTTTATAAAATTTGTTTTTCAAAATTCAAACTATCTATCCTAATAATCTTAATAACCTATCGAAAAAAAAATTATTTAAATTTGACAATTGAAAATTTTTTATGTCTGTCAATCTGACATTGACAACCTGTCAATTTGACAGCCCCACGTTGGTTAGCGACATTTGATATGAAAATTATTTTGTTTAGTTATAAATTATGTATATAATTTTGATGAAATATAAAAAATTTTGTTATGACAAATCAATTTTGTAATGTACTAAAAAAATTTTTAACTCACCCGATAACTTAACTCTTACTGCTTACTCTCAGGGTCCGTAGGTTCAACACAAATGTAATGATTTGGACTTTAGTTAGTAGGAAAATTCTTACCTCCAAGTTTAATTGATCTACTCGAAAATTCCCTCAACGTTTGGTGAATTTACATACAATAATTTTGAAACTAAAAAAATTAAAATATTAATTCAGTAACTATACTAAAGGTTTCTTTCTTTTGCTTCTTATTCTTGTATTCGTCGACTTCCTACTATTTACGCCTCACTGTTTAATTTTCTTTTTCCCCTTGTACCCTATTTGCACCTCACTGCTTATTTTGCTTTTTCCTCTGTACCCTCTAAATCTGTTTCTGTCCTGGTGCTCTACCTGACTCTTTCTCCTTTACTGCTTTTAATAACAAAAATGTACCTTACTTTCCTTTTTAAATTGTTTTATTTGTTTCAACTGACAATATCCTATACATATTCCATTCTTATAATATTTTTTTTTATTCAATAATCCATTTTAATATACAATCCCAACTTTCCAAATTTTTATGTGACAATTTCTTAAAAATTTATTTGACAATCCCTTCATTCTCTCTCTGACAATTCATAGTCGGCATCCTGATTTCTTTCTTAAAAATTAATTTTTCCAGGACCGACCTTACTCATCAAACGTTGATTATCAAATTATAAATTTGAAAACCACAACATGTAATACTTCTAATTTTGAATTAAAATATCATATCAATAGATACGTTTTAATTTTAGGATATTATGTATATGGAGCAATTTTTATATTAAATTAGTCTATATTTTACAACTTTGTTGATGTGTAAATTAAACACGACCCTCAAAATCATAAAAGTAGCGCTAATTTTTTGTTTGCTAGTTGTGAATTACTGGTAGCATTTATACCCCTTCAATAGATCGATGTGTAAATTAAACACGACCTTCTACTGCAGGTATATAAAAATTTACGTTCGTAATCAATCTAGCTTGGGAAGGAGAGAGAAAAAAAAATTTACTGTTAGCATTACTACTTCCCTTCACTAGAGTGAAAAAGACAATATCCATTGAATAATGATAAAAATAACAAATTAATTAGGTACTCACCAAGGGTACACCATTTTAAGAGGGATGGTGCTTGTGTCGCTCTTCAAAACCAAGTGATTAATAATATTTAACATTTTATAAAGAAAGTTCGGGTTCATGCACTTTTGCTTGATCAGGTAATTCGTTGAACTGCGTTTACTGCTGTCTTTGCAACTTCAACGAATTTCCATAAAAGTATCAATTAATTAAGAAACTTGAATTTACACTTCCTCTTTAGAAATAATATCTTTACATAAACTAAACAATGAATGTGACAAATGAAAATAATAATTTAATATGAGATAAATATTTTTTAATAAATGAATAATTATTTAACTATTTTACCTATAGTACATGAACCCTAAATACATTATTTGACACTATTCATACAAAAATGAACATTGAAGAAATCAAAAATCGACGTGTCTCGGGGATTTTCCTAACAAGACTCCAGTAACGAGTTAGTTAGGGGGGGGTAAGACTTATGATGCTCACTGTATATTTAGTTTATCCTCTAAACATTTATAGAGATGCTGCAATAGGTTGTACAAAATAACCGGAAAAAGCCTATAATAACTAGATAGGAAAGTCATGTGTTGGACACATCAGATTTTTTTTATTGTATTTACGTATCTTTTTGGTTCAGTAATGTCATAAAAACTGTGCTTCAAATAAACTATAGCTAAATATTCTTTTGTTAAAAGGCCTATTACATCTTTATAGTTAACAGATTATTTTTTAACTCAAAAATTAAACGATTAAAAAAGAAATAAAGTAATTTATGAGTAGACATACAAAAAAAAAACAATAAATTCCCTACATGGTCTTTTTGTTTCTCTATCCCTTAATTATTAATTCCAAAAATCATTTTTTTTATTTCAATTTTATTTCTTCCTCTACATATTCAAACTTCTATTCATTTGACGTTCCTTGGCATATAAAACAGCAGGCCGCAAAGTTGTTGGATTTTTACTGGATTATCTGAAAGCCATCTGCCCTTAATATTTATTGACCGCATTGTTACGCGTGTTCCAAATTTTATGGCACGTCGTAAATTAACCGGGAACTTGAAAAACTTTGTGTGTTGGTTTTCTCGTCAATCAACATAAAGTCTCCGAGAGGCCATTTTGGCCGTTTCAAACACCATGAAGATATATTATGTCTGATTTAATTAGTAAGGCTATCGATTCTGAATTATTTTTTTAACCAGTTAGCGGCACCAAAAATTTATTCCTGTCACGAAAGCATATTATATCTACCAAAGTGAAAAGCTACTGATATGCCTACAGGGTGGCTCATTAGTAATTAATTGATCGATATTTCAATTTGTATTATCGGCACGCAAATGAGTTTTAAATAAAAGTTATATGTATAATTTTGAAAAAGGTACATGATAGAAATATGTTTGAATTCGTAAGTATAAAAAAAAATTAATACTTTTTTTTTAATTATTTAGCTTTGCTAATACAAAAATAGTATAGTTTTTACAACAATAAGTATAGTTTATACATTATGTATAGTGTCTAAATATGAATAGAAAACAAATAAAATAGTGTCTAACTATGAATAAAAAAAAATATATATACATTCAATTAGAATCTTTTTTTTTATTTATACCGTTTGTGTCATCATAATATAGTTCTTAAGTTTATATTTAAAATTATTTAATGAGGTAGCATTTTTAATTTCAACTGGTAACATTGTAAGCCTGCAGACCCTTGACAAAGACCGAATTTTGGACACTCCTACTTATAACATGTCGAATATGAAAACAAGTCCGATTTCTTGTATTATAATTGCAGAATTGAAAATAGTCTGGTTCACAAGTGCCATTTCCCTCGAAACCTGTCCTCCAGCACCGAAAATTATGATTTTGGGCTCATTCAATTCAAAATGGCATCTAGAATATTCTATCAAAATTCCAAGAGGGGCTGAAAAAAAATGCAAAAGTTATAAACAATAAAGTAAAATAAAAAATAAGGGTTTTGGATTTTTTTGAAATATTTCAAAAACTATTTGAGATAATCGAAATTTGAAAAAAGAGCAAGAAATTTCCTAAAAAAGTCCTTCCTCCCGGAACTGTACTAACAACCCTTATAATTTTTAATTAAGCGGCGAAAATAACGATAAAAACGCGTGGTTCGGCTGCCGCGCGCATCGCCCCAATCTGACACATGAACTAAAAACATTATTTTAACTGATTAAATATTAATATTAAGGAATAAAAAAATTTGGGTACTAAGTAGACATATGAACAAACAATAGTCCGTAAACAAAAAAATTTTTCACTATTTTTTTTATTAATTATGCTTTTGTTAATTAGTTAATTTTCGCCATTTTAATGTTAATATAAAAATGCTGATTATTTAAAACAAGAAATCTAGAATGTTTTTTGATTTTTTTGAGCTATTGTTAAAAAGGTTTAAAAGAGATCCCCGTTGGAAAAATTCAAAAATTTTGATTTTTCACTTTTTTATTAACAAAGGCATTAAAAAATTATTTATGTAAATAAAGCCATTAGGAAATGTTTTTTTTTCCAATTATTATTAATATTTTGTTTTCTTATTGATAAAAGCCATAAAACAATAATTTTTTTTTTTATTTTTAACTAACATTATTTAAATAATTGTTATAAACAAATGCATTGTTTATTATATTTTTGAAAACTTTTTCTTTGGAATTTTATCCTTGATGAAAATAATGATTTAAAAAAAAAATCGTACTTTTTTTTGTTACTAAATATTAATATTAAGGAATCATTTTTTTAATAATTATTTGTTCTTTCGTATTATAAAAAAAATTTTTTTTTATTAATTTTTCATTTTTTTATTAAACAAACAATTTGTTATAAACAATGCAATTTTACGCAATATTTTTTTTTAAATACTAAAAAATATTACAAAAACAACCATATATATTTTATTGAAAAAAATTTTTATTTAACTTTTAAAAATATTGTACTTTTGCACTTGTAGTTTTCTTTCTGTTTTTACTCATTTTTATTAAAATAAACTCTTAAAGATACGACAGAAATACTTCAAGACTTTTTTGTTCGTTATTAATTATTAAACAAATTGAGCTCTAAAACGAACCTCTAACTCAATTGTTTATTAACTTTTTTTATTGTTATTTATTAAATTCACCCGAATTTTACTTTTTTTTTACTTTTCAATTCAAATATCTTATAAACTAATGAAAATATCATAAGAACATTTCAAGACTTTTTTGTTCTTCGTTAATAAATAAACAAATTGAGCTTGGAAACCAAGCTCTAACTTTATTATTTAAAAAATTATGAATAATAATATCTACAAAATCTTTTTTTCTATGTTATTTTCTTATTCTAAGGATCTAATGAATTAAAAGTAATTTTTACAAGGTGTATAGTTTACAAAAATTTATTTATTTAACAGTTTTAAAACATTTTTAAATTAAATTTTTTTATTTTTTTAGTCTTTGTTGATAACCTTTTGGAACGTTTCGGTGGTGGTGAGTCATAAGTCCCTACTTCTTCAATGATTCTTGTTCTTCTTCTTCTTCTTCTTCTTCTGCTTCTTCTTCTTCTTCTTCTTCTTCTTCTTCTTCTTCTTCTTCTCTTTTCTTCTTCTTCTTCTTCTTCTTCTTTCTTCTTTCTTCTTCTTCTTTTCTTCTTCTTCTCTTTCTTCTTACTTCTTCTCTTCTTCTTCTTCTTCTTCTTCTTCTTCTTCTTCTTCTTTCTACTTCTTCTCTTCTTCTTCTTCTTCTTCTTCTCTTCTTCTTCTTCTTCTTCTCTTTTCTTTTTCTTCTTCTTTCTTTCTTCTTTTCTTCTTCTTCTTCTTCTTCTTCTTCTTCTTCTTCTTCTTCTTCTTCTTCTTCTTCTTCTTCTCTTCTTCTTCTTCTCTTCTTCTTCTTCTTCTTCTTCTTCTTCTTCTTCTTCTCTTCTTCTTCTGCTTCTCTCTTCTTCTTCTTCTTCTTCTTCTTCTTCTTCTTCTTCTTCTTCTTCTCTCTCCTTCTTCTCTTCTT
>OV651827.1:7276569-7293569 GCA_927349885.1 Psylliodes chrysocephalus | reverse complement strand
ATTATAAAGACACATTAAAATACTTGAGATAATTTATTTTTATACTTTATTTAATTTTTTTATTTTTTTATTCTCCTTCTAACTGCGGTCGTGTGAATTGGAATACGTCTTCCTCTTCTTCTGCAACCACCAACTCTTGTAAAGATATACTTTAACTAAAGATACGTTGCAGTTGGCTTTCGCTTTCATGTATATATTTTATCCAAAACCTTTTTAATCAAATTCTTTCTAATTCTTCATTATTTTTAAAATTATTCTTTTTCAACTATATTATTTAAAAACATCAAAAAATGTCCAACACCGCAAAAATACAAGCTTAGGTCCACAGGATATCAATACCATAAAAAAATGTAAAAAAATTGGCATCAAAACTGCATCCAGCCCCAGCCCAAGACCTCCACCAATAGCAGGAAAAAGCAAGCAATACTTATTTATTTGAAACATACCAAATTTCATAAACTGCTTTCATAAACTCTGTATGTGAATGCTAGGGAAAAAAAAATAACAGTCTTATAGGAATTTTAAACTGACTGAAATAATAATTTTGTATGTAATTTAGAAAAATACTCACCATGTCCAAATGTAGCTATTGCCGATGAAAAAGATCATTTTTTCCATACTAATGGTTACTTCGAGTGGTGATTTTTCAAAATATTTATTGAAAACCTGAGTCATATTAGACATTAACTCGGTGTATTAACTTCTTGTTCAACATTACTTCCTTTAGGTATGCTTGTTGACAAATCTGTCTCCTCTGGATGTAATGGAATGTTACTAGTCCAATTAAATAACGAAAAAAAGCCCCTTCGAGCTTACATTAATTTGTAATTGGATGAAACAAAAAGGACCTTGTGTATTTTGATGTGATCTTTCCGAAAAAAAGAAAAAAAAGATGCAGCAGTTTTTCAATTTTTTTTAAATTAGGAAAAACCGGGTTTTCTAGAATTTTCCATTGTAAAAATGCTAATTATCTGGGCAAGTATCATTCCGATAGTGAAAATGAATGCACCATTCGAAAGAGGAGGCAAAAATAGTTCGGAAATTCATTGCACAGGTAGTTTTAATGGCGAATTTCTCGCCGCCAGAAGTGCTTTTACCAAAAAGTCGTTTTTTCGTTTTTTTGATCAGAACCATGGACATGAAATTTGCGATGAATTTGTGGCGAAATTATAAATGTTAGACATATGTGCCCATGAGAGAAGTTGCGTATTTTTTTGTCGGCTCTCAAATAAAATAAGTCCCACGGCGAAATCTGACATAATTTTTCGGGAATTCGCAGGAAACCAGAGGCGTAGTTTTTTTTTAATTTTTTTCCCATATGATATTTTCCGGGTTTTCCGAAAACATCTAACAAAAAAATATATTTGAAAAAACTAACTTCGTTATCGAAAAGAGCACAAAAAAATACACAAATAGGTATACTTTAAAAATGTTAGGAAATTAATCCTAAGCCTGAGTGTAAGTTCCAACTTGGTGATAAGCTTGCTTTTTCTTCGCTAATATCTGGTAATTCTATATTTTGCACAAAACTCAAGAAACGTCTTATAACAAGTCAGTAAAATACAATTTAATAAATTTTAAGCCTAATAAGTTTAGATATGTAAGAAATTTAAAACTGGAAAACGCAAAAAAATCAAATTACAGTAATGTAGTGTATACACGAGTTTTGAGTATTGGGACTTTTGTCGGGAGAATTCTACAACTTAGAAGAAACATACACACTTTAAACTTTGTATACACATTTAGATGACATGAAATTTGGGTTTGTTTAATTTTCAGACAAAAAAAACTAAAAATTGTCAATTTTAGGCAACTTTTCTCAAAAACCGTGTTTTTTGGTCGTCACTCAATGAACAGTGGTTAAAAAATTAGATAAAATATATTTGCAGAATTTTCCGTAATGTAATCGTATTTTAGACACAATAGAGTACTAAAAAAAAAGTTTTGAGCCATTGGGTCCATTTTTGGCATTTTTGTGCCACTTTAAACTTTAAAATTTTTTTTTTTTTTTAATTATTTAATTTGATATCTTAGCCAATTATGGTCCGATGTCGGTGAAATTCACACACACATAAGATTTCACATTTAAGAGTAAGCTTTGTAAGTGGCATTAAAAAAGTTCAAATAGTTTGGCCGTTATAGGCAAACAATGAAATT
Organism: Psylliodes chrysocephalus; assembly: GCA_927349885.1. NCBI lineage: Eukaryota > Metazoa > Arthropoda > Insecta > Coleoptera > Chrysomelidae > Psylliodes > Psylliodes chrysocephalus. Next base: position 7,291,412 of record OV651827.1, on the reverse strand, counting down.
AGGACCGCGGTGCATTTTGCCCTTCCGCCATATGCCCAATTTTGGGATTTCTCTTGCCCCCTTCTGGGAATCACTAGTCACATCCCTTAAGTTCAAAACGCATTTTTGTTTTCTCAAATATCTTAATTTTTAACAATGTTATAAGGAATTTAGTGTTTGAACATTTAACAAATTCAATTTTTCGACCTTCGTCGCCTCAAAATACTAAACAAATTTCAATCGTCCATACCGCGAGAACGGTGCATCGGATCAAAATTTCTCAAGAGACATAAAAATTAGCATTTTTCCTAAGATTTCAAATATCGTAAACTGCGTTTTAAAAATATTGATTTATTTCCGACATGCGCCTGCGCAAAATTGAAAAATTGACAAAATCCAAAATTATTGTTTTGCCTTTTTTCGAAAAGGTCACCTCAAAATACATAGAATCCATTTTGTTTCATCGAATTATAATTTAATGTAAGCTCAAAACCCGTAATTTAATTCGATTATACTGATTGCATTATCGGTGTTCAAAGAAGCAGTATTTGATTCAACGGTGCTATACGTCTTTTTAATTAAGGGTTGAAGCCAGTCCTTTTTACAAGTTGGCCCAGTAGCCACAAAGTAAAGATTTTCTTTAATTTTAAGGTTATCTATTTTAGCAACATATTTCTCTGTGCAAAAAAGCATATTGGCCTAATCAATGTGTTTGCAGATAGAACCTAAAAAAGCCAGTCAACTTTATTACAATAGATTTTACAAATTTGGCAAGACTAGATTTTTTTAACTTTTGTGAACTTAATCATTAAGCATAAAATTTTAACTTATTTTTACCTGTAGTTCCTTCTGTACATGAACATAAGAACTTCAATATTGACTAGGTATATCAAATTTGGTTTTGTTTCACTTGGGGCAGCAACTAAACTGTCGCTAAGCTTTCTAATTCGTTTAATTAATTCTGAAGAAGGCATATCGATTTCTTTGTGGAATAGGTTCATTCTTGACCGGTTACTTGTGGCATCTAGAAGTTTTCTTGCTGTATATTCCTCGAATTTCGTTAACATAAAATCTACCATTTGTACTACATTAAATGCTTTTATCTGAGAAAAGATTTTGTCCTTAATTTGACGTATTGTGCTTTCAGAATAATTATTGGCGTGGTTGTTTTTCATTCATATACCATGTCTATAAGCTTTCGCCCAGTATTCTAGTTTTGCCTACCAATAATTATTTAAGTAATCGATGTAGGTAGGAAATAATTTTGCATTTTCAATAGCTATATTGTAGTTAGCTGTCATTTCCTGTATGTTTTTAGAATACAAAATGGTTTGATAAATGAGTGTTTGCTGATGTTTAGGAACGCCATTTTTTATTTTAGAAAGCCATCTAAAAACTGCCTGAAGGACATGAAATACACACAGCATTCTTTTTGATTGGAGCCAAGTGTCAAAAATTGCTTTCCTTTCAGATATAGAGTCATCAGTCATAAAGACTTTTGGTCCTTCTTTGTGCCCTCCAAAAATAAATTTCTCAACAAGTTCCTTCAAAATATTAAACCCAGATTTAAAGGCATCAACACATTCAGATGTTGTCACTATAAGCCCTAATGGTAAACTTCCACACTCACTATGTGTCAACAAAACAAAGATACGACTTTCATCCCTGTCAACAGTTCCAGATGAATCCATGAAAACTATTTCAGAAGCAACTTCGATATGTTTGTGAACCGTCTTCATAATCGGAGTACAAATACTAACAGAAAAAATAAAACCACACATAAATATTTTCAAAACCTTAGAATATTATTTTTCAAAAGATGTGACTACACAATCAAAACTTTCTGATCTTTTTATTAATAAATTGTAGTAAACCTACCTAATAACGTAATCTACATTTCCTTCTCCAATTGTAACCATTTTTGCACATTTGTCTTTTCTTTTAGCATTGTACAGTGTAAGTTTATTTTCTAACAAAATTTTCGCCTCTGTATCAAATTTCATAGGTCCATAATTTTCTTTAAACTCTTTCATATATAGATCATAACAGTATTTATAGGTTGGACATATATTACGGTCTGCCAAAGCTGTCACATAATCATCCCTGGTAAGCTGAATAGTACATTTAATCATCTCCAAAGCTGTTCCTGCTGTATGGCCATTCTTATAAAGACTTAGTAACTCTTTATTACCTTAGTCTTCTTTTCAGTTTTAATTTAGCTCCATTCTCAATGTCTGTACAGGCGATAACGTATGACGAACTTATTGAATTTTCAAACTCTGTCAACCACTTTCCAAACTCCTCTTCATTGGTGCAATTGATGAAAAAATGCAATTCTACATTCGGGAACTTATCTTCACCCTCTACTTGTTTTTTACCAACAATTGTTGTTCCCCAACCAGGTGGCAAAACTGACTGAAAAATAAAAATTTAATTACACAAAAAATCCTAGCAGTTTGTTTGTACTTTATGTTTATGAACATACAGGGGGGGATATCGCGCATGGTGTCATGGCGGCGCTGACGTCATGCGTAGAGTTAGTAGAGTTGGCGCAAAATAAATATCATATGATGGACGCATGTTGCAGTAGTTTGTGAGTGGTTTATAGTGATTTATAAGATATTAGGCAGATATTTGTATTATATTATGTTGTAAACTGTGTTCTATGTGAGTGGTTTTAGTGAAAAGCATTGAAAAATTGCGGTATGCATGTAACAGTAACAGTTAAAGGAAAGGATTCAAGAAAGATATTATGGTTTTATGCTTTCCTCGACAGTAAGAGCATAGTCAGAAGTGAGGAGTGGCCTAAGGGCGGCTCCAGCGGAGGCCCTGGGGAGCATGCCGTTTCCTAGATTAAAATTCCTAAAATCCATTAGCCTTTTATTAAAAAAAAATATGCTAAAAGGCAATTCTACCCTTCTTTCCAAGTAAATTCGACATGGAGCTGCCCTTGCAGTGGTTTGTGACCCTGCAGATACATTTTCATATGTATTCCAAGCACTTTCAACCTTCCAATTATAAGAGGGACCTCAAATCAGAACTTCACATAATGTGAAGTTGTGAATGAACCAATGTGATTGATTCACATAATGTGAAGTTGTGAATGAACTAATGTGATTGATTCACACTTGTTCATTCACAACTTGGGACTTCTAAACTGGAGACTCTACCCTTTGAAGGCTAAAAATTTTGCAATATAAGCAAAAGTGAAATTGTAAATGTTGCAAAAAAAAAATAAAATGTTGACTTGATGAATGAATGAATTAAAAAACTGTCAGCTACTACGTCCAGAAAAAATACAGTGACATTTTATTTTAATTTTGTATATGCGCCCACCATATGTTATGTAGCAGTTATTTGCATTTGGTACATTTTTTTATGCTTTGCATTATATTATATGAATGTCTACATTATATATCATAAATGTCTGCATTAAATTATATGAAAAAAACAAAATATTTTTATTCAATTGGGTAATGTAATGCAGGTAAATGAATAACCAGCTGCAAATCCTAATCAGGTAAAAATTTCCAGCATACCCAGATGCGAAATTTCCCCAGTTTCGAGTTGCGAAAATACCCTTTTCATTATTCTGGTTGTAAAAAACTATTCTTTAGAAGTCGAATTTGTATAACCAAAATAAGTTATTAAAAAAGAAAAAGGATAAAAACTGTTCAAATAAATATTTCATTAATGTATGTAGTTGCATGTATGTTACTTCATAGTTATTTTCTTAACTATCCCATAATATATCCATAGATATTTCATGTAATTTCTAAAATATTATCCTTAATATTCATCAAATTTCTGTAAGTAGCATATATTTTCCTCACACTTCGTCAGTATTTTTAAATTCGCACCAATACAAACTCTACGCGTGACGTCATGCGCGTGGCCGTCCTATTTTTAACACTGTTGATATCCTACCTTTTATTTTTTATACCATAATGAACGTACATGTAGGTACCAATTTTCTCAGCAAAAATATTTAATTAGTAGTTATACAGAAGAAAACAAATATGAACTTTTACTTGAAAGGCTTCATTTTCGTCTTAATTTAGATAAACAAGGTACAAAAATTTTATACTTACATTAAATTCATCATTCAAAGAGGGTAGTGGCGCGATATTATCCATTATTTCGTTAAGCAACTATGGTAAAAGCAAACATCAAAACCACGATTCTACATGGATTGTACACACTATAACTATAAATATTTGGCCGTAAGCAAAACTAAAATACAAACTGGCACAAACTAGTAAACAAAAATGTTAGGTTAAAAAATCTAACCGCTACGTGTCAATTGTCAATCGATTCCGCCCACAGTCGTGACGTATCCCGTTCTAATTGGTTCTTTTTAGTCTCATAACCAAAGCGAGTGCTGGATGTATCATAGCCTCTCTGTAGGCGGTGCGAATAAGAAGATAAGACTATTAGGCACATCCTCTATAACAGTCAGATGCTCTCATTTATTAGGAGATTTTTGTTCAGCGAGTGTCAGCTAACAACTGCCGATATAAGGAAATCTCTTCTCGTCGATATTGTCAACTACATCAAATATGTAGACTGGCTGACGAGTAAAGAGGAGCCTATCAATTTAGCAGAATGCACAATGGGCCTATTGAGTTCCAAATGCCGTGGGTCAACCCACCCTCCACACGTTACATACAGGGTGTTTCCGAACTTGGCGTCCAAATTTGTAGGGATGGTAGTTCGCATAATTTGAGAGCGATTGGCAGATTTCATTTTTCTAAAAAAATTATAATAAACAAAATAGAGCCATTATAAAAAAATCAAAAAGCGCAATAGTCGGCTGATCGGTTACTCATCGGGATTTACAACTCAAAAACAAATGCGATTTGCAAATTTCTCCCTCCGCCCGGCCGGTATCGAAAGACGTAGCCGATTGTTTTCTAGTGCGATTTAGGGCTGTTACGGAATAGCTTTTTGACGTATCTAGTACGACCTGTACCTGTTCCAAGTAGATACCTATTCCCGTTACAAGCTATTCCAATGACTCTAAATTTTATGAAATATTGTTGGCGCTTGGCGCATATTTAGTAGGGAGTAATTAAATTATTGTTCATTATGAATAGACGTTCGAGTGTAGTGTGGATTTTTTTTCGGTGGTAAATGACAAAAACAAATTGCAAAATGTAATGTGCAAAACAGTAATTTCTTATAAAACCACAGTGTCTAATTTAAAAAAAACACCTAAGAAAGCACCCTACGGTACAATTACAATTACTCTGAATACTTTATAAAATGTCACTAGTTCGTAAATATTCTTCTGTCTTATAAACATTATACTCCTTAAAAAAAATACCTACAAACAATCGAAACCTAATACCAAAATACTGAATAGGTACATGAACGTATTACAAGTTGCCTGACTAATCCCATATCAATCCGTTTCAGTTACGAACATGAGTCACAACGGGCGATAGCATCCAGTGACACAAGTAATAGGTTTGTGTGAAATTTGGTAACAGGTGCGCGGAATAGGCAGAAGATACCTCTTCCAAAGTAGCAGGTCCAGTTCCATTGTAACAGCCCTAGTGCGATTGTAGCGCGCGCGAGTCGAGGCAGTCCCATCGCTGTGCAGGACCGTACCTGTTTAAAATTTTTAATTATTTTTATTTTAAACATTTTGGAATAATAAAATCTGCGAATCGGTCTTAAATTATGCGAACTACCACCCCTACAAATTTGGATGCCAAGTTCGGAAGCACCCTGTATACAGAGATAGGTTTTTTGTTTTACAGAAAAAATTCAAAGCTCAATGGTGTATCACTGTACTTTTATGCTTAACGGTTGGAAACATTTTTCTTCATTTTTCTTGTACATTTTTATACTCAGAAGAAATTAAATTAATGTCGACAAGTTCTAAAAGTGTAGAATTAATAATTGTCCCTGGCAATGTACATTATTTTTCCTTCAACCACAAGAAAGTGTCATTAAACTTATTTAAAACCAGGCATTCAAATAGAAGTTTAACACTTTAAACTCTCTATGCTCTAAATAATTTCTATATCTACAGGGATTTCATTTCAAAACTAGCCACGCAAAATAAATTTTAAAATATCTTTAAAACAAAAAAACACGTTAATTTATATTTACGGGGGGACACATTTTACAAGTGTCTGTAACTGTGCAGTTTCATCCCCTAAGCGGTGGTGAATATCACTTCTAAAATTTTAAATAGAAAGGGGTATCATGTGATAGCTCTTCTTAAAGGTCTCTTTTTTCCAATCTTTTGACACATTATTTTTTTAAATCGGAATAATTTTTCACCAAGTTATAACCTAGAAACCGGAAAAAATTAAAAATATTGAATTAAAATGCATGAGTATAAATACCGAGATAAACAAGTTAGCAAAAAGCCTTAAATGTTTTTTGCGTAAGATATTTTTGACCGTAAATTAAAACAATTTATTTTTAGTAGATTATTGGTTTTGTTGTGTACTGACAATTTAATTTTGACAATGGTTTATTCTTTACAAGAAAGAATTGAAATAATCTTTATTTATGGTGAAGAACAACGCTGTGCACGCAGAACTGCTCGTGTTTTTAATCAGAGACATCCCGATAAAAATGTTGGGGATCAGTATGTGTTGGATTTAGTTCATAAATTTCAAGAAACTGGAAGTGTGTGCAATAAAACTGTAAGGAATCGTAGAGTTTTAACTGAAGCTGCACAAGTTGAGATTTTAGGTCATTTTGCCATGGAACCTCAAACATCAATACCAAAAGTCTCCAGATTAACAAATATTTCCGTTGGCTCTGTGCATAAAACGTTACGGCTAAATAAATTCTTTCCTTGCAAAATATATCTTTTACAACAGCTTGCTGAGGATGATTATAACCGAAGATTAGAGTTTTGCGAATTAATGACTCAAAGGGCAAATGAAGACCATAATCTTATTAAAAATATTTGTTTCACTGACGAGGCAGGTTTTTTTTTAAATGGATTTGTCAATAAACATAATTGTAGTTACTGGGATAATACAAATCCACATGTTTTTCGGGAAGAGCACAGCCAATATCCTCAGAAAATCAACGTATGGGCCAAAATTCTTGGTAATAAAATTATTGGTCCTATTTTCATGGAGGAAAATTTAACTGGGGAATTGTATTTGAACTTATTAGAAAATCTGATAAATCCTCTCATAACCGAATCCTTAGAAAACCAAATAGATCAAGCTGGAAATTTGTTACTAGACGAAGGAAACCTATTTTTTCAACAGGACGGAGCACCTCCACATTATGCCTTGCCTGTACGAAATTGGCTTAATGAGACATTTCCAGATAAATGGATCGGGGCGCTATAGAATGGTCATCGAGATCACTCGACCTAACGCCCCTTGACTTTTTTTTATGGGGACATCTAAAAACTGTGGTATATAAAACTCAACCTCGCGATATTCCTGAACTTAGACGTAGAATAGTGGAGGGTGTGAGCGGATTACACCAGAGACGCTTCAAAAAGTGCGGGATGAATTCGAGCTGCGACTTTACCATTGCCTTGCCAACAATGGCGGACATTTTGAACATCTTAAGTACAATGTAATTCTTACGAAAATAAAATATTAATAATGTAAATTCAATGTAAATAATAATAATAATTTTAATTTAGAAGGTTAAAATGGCATAACTTGGTGAAAAATTAATCCGATTTAAAAAAATAATGTGTCAAAAGATTGGAAAAAAAGAGACCTTTAAGAAGAGCTATCACATGATACCCCTTTGTATTTAAAATTTTAGAAATGATATTCATCACCGCTTAGGGGATGAAACTGCACGGTTGCATATACTTGTAAAATGTGTCCCCCCGTAAATATAAATTAATGAGTTTTTTGTTTTTTTGTTTTAAAGATATTTTAAAAGTTATTTTGGGTGGCTAGTTTTGAAATGAAATCACTGTATATTGAATTATTCTACTACTTTTTCTGTTTCTTGGTATATGTTTTTGTTTTCAATTATTTAATTATTCTACGTTAAACATATTGGTAACAAACGTCAATATAATTAACATTTGGCGCCTATATTATTACGCCTTCGGTTACTTGGGTGATATTTTCGCTGCAAATAGGATGGCATCAAGCAATCAAAAAGATGGTTAAGTCGCCCACAACATACTCTTGCCTTGCAATAATAATATTAATACTTCATTTCTTAGTTTCTAACGTGTGTGGGCAAGAATGGTACCATTAACGTAAAAAAGATGTAATGGTTGCAGGATTTTTTAGTATGTACTTATAAAACCCTGTTTGTAAGACTGTTTTCTTTTCTGATGATTATTTAAAACAACTTTACTGATTATAATCAATATAATTAATAATATAGGATTATGCTTAAACCAAGTCTTCTCCACCTCCACAAGAATACCGGATTTTTATTCATTAGGATTTTCGTCCATATTAAACGAGTAAATATAATAATTGAATATTTACTTAATTTTTATGAATATATTTCATTTTCATGAATTTACTTCAGTTTTATGAATTTACTTCAGTTGTTCCTGGCACCAGTGCTTTGAATTTTTAATAACCCATGTCATAACATAATATTTGATGGACGTAAACTCTCATTCTAATATTTGTTTATGAATACAACTACTATAGATATAGGGACCGTGCGTGAAATATAGAGGCAGCACTACTGCCGAAGTTAGCCCTCTCTAGTGTTCAATTTGAGAATTAAATGGGGTAAACATTGCAAGTAAATAATAAAAGATATTTTTTAAAATATTAAATATAGTTAAAAATAGATACCGGCCCGTACCAAACAATCGTGTGCATGGTCAAAATGACGTAAAATGTGAAACATTATTAAAATCTGGACATGTATATACATTTTAAGCAAAAAGATTTAAATGGCTAAGTGACAATAAATTGTAAAGTTGTACCTTAAACAAGTGTATCCAATGTCAAAATATCGGTATTTAGCAACACTGAATTTAAAATTATTACAATAACATTTAAAAAATGTAAATTAATTAAAAAGATTGATAATAATAATAAATCTGTTTAGCTTCGTTAGTCGAAATGTCATTCATCCACTGACGTTTATGAGATGTCCAATGATACATATTATAGATTGCTTACCCATTTATAAAAAATTATGAAAAGCGGGTTGCAATGTGCCTTTCTTAGTGCTCACTAAATAGAGCCGTTCTAGCCCAAATGTGTTTTAAAATAAAATTTCAGCATTTTAATCTTTAGAAGAAGAAAATAATTAAAGTTTTACTTCAAGACATGTTATTATGTATTTGGAAAGTTGAGTTTCCATGTAGTTAAATAATATTAAGAGATCTAAACAATTTTTATAACAGATGGATATAAATAATTTTTTCTACGTTCATGCAAAAAGCAAAACTTTATTGAACTATATTTAGTGAAAAAACTGGGTCTTTATTGCACTAGTGCAATAAAAATTTTATTGCACTCATCTGTAATTTTACTACAGCGTTTTATGATCATGACAAACATAAATATTAAAATCAACGCCAAATATTTAGTCCATTTTCATTTTCTGTAGTACGTTTTAAAAACAATTGCATATTTTATATTATTTTCAATCGTTTAATAAATAAATTAATACAAAAATGTATTTTATTAAAAATGTCATTACAAATTATGAATACAAACGTAAATAAATGCCTCAAACAAAGGTAGACGATCCCGCCTACTATGATTTGGATAATAGAACTGCAGTCCTATAAAACATTTTTTGGTTTTTGCATGAACGTAGAAAAAATATTGTATGCAACTCGTGCAAAAAGTGTTTATTGCACTTGTTGCATAATTAACTATTAGACTACTCTTATTTCAGAAATAATACTACATAAAATACATAATTGCAATATGTAATACAATTTTGAAAAGGTAATGTAAACAACTTTGAGGTGAGGTATAAACAACTTTGGTAAGAGTTGTAATTGGACACTTATCTATTATTCTGAATAATATTTAATGGTAATGTCACTAAAAAAAATTACAAAAAATCACTGGATTTTTAATATTTTAAAGTTTGTTGCAATCTCTTTTGATAGTAATTGCAATGTATTATTTATGATTTGTTTATTTTAATAATAAATTGTAAAGAGGGCCATGATATTTTTGTCAAATGGGACATTCTTATTTCATAATTAACATTCTACATTAGTTTTAATCAACAGAATAAACCATTAATTATCTGTAAAATAATATTTATATAAAATGTTCATTTAAATATGTAAAAATCTTAATGACAAGAAAACACTAAAGATTCTAATTTCTAAACCGGTTCTGTAAATGATTTCTTTACAACTAAGTGCTCAAAATTGATACAAGCTAGATAAAAAGAAAACTTTGCCCAGTGAAATACGCTTTTCGTCGTCTGATTTACATATGGATAAGCAATCTTTATAATTATGTATATCATTGGGTGTGAGACATTAATTATTGTGCTCTGTGGAAATTTATAAAATTTATTTACTATCGAATGAAGTCCAGGTTTACAAAGTGATGTGTTTGTACATCCACGGATGCAACAAGTTTTTTCGATAATGATATTACGAAAATAATTCGACTTTAATTAATAATTATTAAACAATAAATGCCGTATAAAACATTAATAAATACCCTCCATAAAGTTCACATTTTTGTCACCAGTTAGCGTTAAAGTCATGACGCACGGTCCCTATAAGTACATATTAGAGGTAAACAGTGGCGGCTCGTGATAATACGAGATGGTAGTGTTAGATTTTTAAGAAATGTGAAAACCCCGCCGGAGGCGCCCTGTCGGCATATTCGTATATTGCCGACATGTACTCGGATCAGTTCGGTATCGAGAATAACAGCCTCTTAAAATCCCGACGTGTTAGACTAATACGTCGGCGATTTACGATTACGAGTTATCTATGCATTTATTTATGGGTCCTTTTCAATAACTTTTTAATTTGGGTGATCTTAACGATTACACCTATATCTCTCAAGATATTTAGCAAAATGTTTGCAAATATTTAAAGTTTGGTACCTGGCCGACTATGACAAAAACAAAAATTCACAAATAGTTTGTCTTATATATTTTTTTGGTTTTTAAACATGCAATTTCATACCTCCGTCACGCGTCACGATTGCTATTTTCTATGTTTGTACCTTTGTCATTTAATATACATGCAATATACAGGGTGTCTGTAAAAGGTCTTTACAAAAACATACCACATATTCCTTAGATCAAAATAAGTCTATTTAAGTAAAATTACCTTAATACAAAGTTGCTTCGTTTGGGCTCCAGAGGGCCTTGAAGTTACAATTTTTAAATCGTTTTTCCCATATAAATTTAAAACGGCATATGCGATTTTGCTAAAATTTGGTATATTGATAGATTTTTATGTGACAAAAAAAATCTATTAAAATTTTGTCCGATAATAATACATAGGCGTAGAACTTGATTTTTTAAATAATTGCACCTTTAAAAATTCTACGCCAATGGAAAAAAAGGAGTTTGAGTATGAAATTTAGATTGCTTAACTCATTTACTTTAAAAAAGGTACTCTTGATAAGACTCGATTACTCTCATGGTTTTCGCTAAATTTCTGTTTTATTAATTTAGAGTGTATAGGTTTCACAAAAATATTTATTTACAACATAATCAAAATAGAGATTTTACAAAAATTGTTCAAAATGTTCACCATTTTCACGCATACAAATATTTACACGTCGAAGAAAATTAAAATGTATCCTTTCCATAACTTCTTCATCATCTCTAAGATTGTTTATTGCATCTTGAATACGTTGCCAGAGTTGTTCCTCATTTTCTACATGTTTCCTGTAAACTGTGGATTTCAGATGTCCCCATAAAAAGTAATCCATCGGTGTTAGGTCTGGGGAACGTGGTGGCCAGTTTACAGATGCGTCATTACCTCTGCCTATCTATTTGTGTGGATATTGTTCATTCAAGTGGTTTCTAACGTTTAAAGAAAAATGTGATGGAGCTCCATCTTGCATAAACCACATATCTCTACAAAGTTGGAGAGGTAAATCTTCTAACAATTCTGGCAACGTATTTTGTAGAAAATCCAAATAATTTTCTCCAGTTAATCTTCGTGAAAGTATGACAGGACCAACAATGAAATTACCAATTATTCCAGCCCACACATTAATTTTGAATTCGTGCTGAAAATGGTTTACTTTTATTGCATGCGGATTTTCAACGGCATAAACATGTTCATTATGGGTATTAGTTATACCTCTTCTTGTAAAACCCGCTTCATCGGTAAAGAGAACCTTCTTGACAAAGTTTGAATCTCTTTCTCTTTGCATATTAACAAATCGACAAAAACCCAAACGAATTTGAGGATCATGGACTAATAATTCTTGTACTGGCTTCTTATGGTATGGATATAGCAATTGTTCTGTAAGCACTTTATTAACGACATCTTTACTTACTCCTAGTTCTCTTCCAATTCGTCTGGTGCTTAATTCTGGATCTTCTTCAACACGTTCTTCAATGTCTTCTTCAACTTCAGGAATCCTTACAAAACGTTCTCTTCCATTATCAACAGTGTTGGGAGCAAAGAAACCGGTCTCCCGAAGACGTCTCTCAATAGCAGCAAAAGTTGGGTGGCTAGGTACACGACGATTTGGAAACCTTTCAGAGTACACCCTGACACTCTCTCGAGCATTTCCTTCACAAAATCCTAATGTCAGTAACATATCGGTATATTCTGCATTGGTATATTGTACAGCCATATTAATAAACCACGCATTTGTTTTTTAATTATTGAGTCAGATAGAACACTTTCAATCGTTAACAAGAGATTAGATGTTAAAACTTGACAATATTTTTATTTAGATGAAACTATGGAAACCAACAATAAATGTTTTTGTATACGGATTGCAGGCAAATAATTAATATTCCTCAAATAATCGTACATGGCAAGAATCGAGTATTTTTGTTAAAAGTATCGATTAGAGGTGTTGAAGAAGTTATGAAAAAAGTACATTTTTATGTTTTTTATCGTATAAAATTTTGTCCGATAATAATACATAGGTGTAGAACTTGATTTTTTAAATAATTGCACTTTTAAAAATTCTACGTCAATGGCAGAAAAGAGGTTTGAGTATGAAATTTGGATTGGGTTCTCATTTACTATAAAAAAGTACCCTTGATAACACTCGATTTACTCTCATGGTTTTGACAAAGTTTGTATTTTAATAATTATTGTTTATGTTCTAAAATTACTAAAATGCAAATTTCGTCAAAACCATGAAAGTAATCGAGTCTTATCAAGAGTATCGTTTTTAAAGTAAATGAGTTGCGCAATCTAAATTTCATACTCAAACTCCTTTTCTTCCATTGGCGTAGAATTTTTAAAGGTGCAATTATTTAAAAAATCAAGTTCTACGCCTATGTATTATTATCGGACAAAATTTTAATATCATTTTTTTTGCCGCATAAAACTCTACCAATATACCAAATGGTTAAATTCTACAATTTCACCAGTAAAAACATCAACAAATTAATATTTTACACCTACTAAATAAATAAACAATTCTCAAATAGTTCGACTGCTTTTTACCCTAATATAATGTGAAGTCATAAAACTATAAATAGCATTTTTCTCAGAATACCGAACGTCGAACACCTGTGTTTTTAAGTGCACAGCGGTGCATTGGAACAAAATGAGTGTCCGGCGCATAGTGAACGAAGCGCAAATGACGTATTTCATTATGTCATGATGTTTTCATTGGTTGAAACCGAATAGGTGCGTGAACTATGCCCCGGACACTCAGTTCGTCCCAACAGTATATATTAAGGTGCACTCGACGCGAGGAGTACAGTTGTATGTTTGCCATCATTCTGTAGTTGTCTTAGTGCCACAAACGAGTTCAGTTGTCTTATTGCCACCAAAGAGTTCAGTTGATTTTTTGCCATCATCGCTCACAGTTGTCTTTGCCAGGTGCTTCTGCCGACGGCACGTTACTTTCGACATTTTTACAAGCATTTAATGCATTTTATTTTCTGGTGCAAGTTATATCTTCTACAATTATTATGGCATAAGAAATTCTACAAACAAATGTTTTCAAGTTGGTAACTAAAAAATCAACTGTATTAGTTAATCAAATTGTGATGAACTAAAATTGTAAATATTTAAAACTGTTTAGTGAAGATAAGTGAATCAACCACTATGTATTTACTTCAGTGAAAATAGTAAATTAAAAACACTTCTTTTTCTACTACCTATGACTCGTTAGTTATTTCTACAAAAGAACCCAATTCTTCTAACACCAGCGACATATGCTACAGAACATTTTTACCAAAGAAATATTCGGAAGTAACACCGGTATTTTTTCACCAAATTTCAGCAAAATCGCATATGCCGTTTTAAATTTATATGGGAAAAACGATTTAAAAATTGTAACTTCAAGGCCCTCTGGAGCCCAAACGAAGCAACTTTGTACTAAGGTAATTTTACTTAAATCGACTTATTTTGGTGTAAGGAATATGTGGTATGTTTTTGTAAAGACCTTTTACAGACACCCTGTATAGACAATAGAAAAGGGAAACTAAAATTGTCCTTATCTTTAATGAGTGAAGATTAATATCCAGTGTCCAGTAAATCGCCGACGTATTAGTTTTAACACGTCGGTATTTTACAAGTTTGTCATTCGCGGCATCGAACTGTTCGGAGAGCCTAACGTGTCGGCAGTATACGAATATGCGCACTGTCGCAGGCCCCCCACCGGAGGCGAAAAATTTTTTGGGGTGCCACGCCCAAATTTATACCCAAGTCGATAAAAAAACTGATTTTGGGTAAAAATTTATCACGGTATTGTCAAAATAGATATAAAATGTTAATTAAAAAAATTAATGAA
>OV651827.1:7222263-7276069 GCA_927349885.1 Psylliodes chrysocephalus | reverse complement strand
ACCTTAAAATCCATTTTTTGTACCGAATTTCAATAAAAAAATGCAAAATTTTTAACAACTTTTTGAAATAATAATTTTTAATATTGTCAAAAATAAAAGTATTTTATTCTAGTACTTATATTTATCAACAAACCATGTTTATTTGTTTTATTTTATGTTTTAAAGTTTTAGACCATTCAGTACTTTTTTATTAATTAAAAATTAAAAGTTTGTAATGTCTCAAGTTAAGTAAACAAATTTTATTTTAAATAATTTTATATTTGAATGTAAATGCCCTAAATTTTTAAAATATAGAATGAATTGGTGGCACGCTACGCTGTTAACAATATGTACGGTTATTAAAATTCAAGAATGGGATTTTTATACCGTGCTAAAAGAAAAATAGGTCACAACTAAAAGACAATACAAACCAGAAGCCTTCCTGAAATACTTGGTCACTTGACTTAAAAACTACAATCATTCTAGACCGCATGCGGTTCTCCAAAATATAGGTCATAAATTTCAATAAACCTAAACCAGCAACCCAAATTTTCGAAAAAAGGACCATTTTAATCATAAAACTGGTGTAAAGTTGCAAGGAAGTGAAACCTAGTCATAAAACGGTGGCCAACGTTTTATTTACCCTATACATAGCGTTCTATTGTCAACTTTAATCCTAATACGAATTTTCTATTGCAATAAAAACAAACCATAAAATTACAGTGGCCTACAATAACGTTATGGAGCTGTATTTTGGGTGGGTTATGATTTACGGTGTGGTAGAAAGCAAGTTTCATCAGTGTTGTCAAAAGGAATGTGACTTCTGTGGAAAAGTATCTTAGAAAGTTTTATATTTATACGAATCTATAGAACGTGCTGGAAGTTAAAAAGAATAAATGTCGTCACACATTTTTATAAACACATCAGAGTAATACACAAAGTTGATATAAATAATTATAACGTTACAAAATATATGTAAACGACACATTAAGTAACCTAATATTTTTAAACGGATGTACAACATGAATTATTTGATTTTATTAACAATTTTTTTTAAACAAATTTTATAAAATTTTAGTATTTTCTATGAATTTGTGTATATTTTCTCTGTTTCTAAGAAGTAAATATATTTTAATTCTATCTTTAAATTTACAATACAAACTTAAGCCTAAATACTACAAAATTACTTCCGAGACTAAACAAAACAGCATTTATTCTTAATTTTAAAAATTGCATGTAGACACGAAGGTTACATATTCTAAACTCTAAAAGTTGAGACAAAGGAGCCGTAAAATATTCCACAATAGCACAAAATAATATGTATTTTACAATATGGTATGATGTAGATTAAAACTTATTTTGACTTTGCCTCCAAACTTTGTTATTACAAGCTAAATTTTTCAGGGATAAAAGTAAATTATAAGCTTACCCTTATTCCGGTGGTAATACAAAATTTAAAATTTAATTTATGCAGACGATGTCAAAATTTTTTAATGATTGTCTTAAATTACAAAGTAATATTAATAAAATAAATAATTGGTGTTTAATAAATAATCTTCCATTAAATTCAAAAAAAATGTAATATAGTGTCATATACCCAAAAAGATTTTCCAATTCTCTATAACTACTGTTTGGATGGTGTTATATTAAATAGGCCTGATTTTGTTATAGATCTTGGGGTAAAGTTCGATAGAAAACTTACTTTTAATGAACATCTAAATGACGTGGTAAAAGCGTAACAAAAATTGTTGAAAAAGTTTTAAAAAACAGGATTGTTGACTTCTTGGAAAAAAATAAATTAATTTCTGATAAACAATATGGTTTCAGAAAGGGAGTTTCGACGGAAAACGCTATTATACATTTAACCAATAACATATATAAATCACTAGATGAAAATAAGGCAGTACTTTGTGTTTTCCTTGATTTAGCGAAAGCGTTCGATACTGTCGAACATTCCATATTACTGTACCGTTTCAAGCAACTAAAGAAAATCTTAAATATGCAACAGCTAAAATTAGTATATACGGCTTTAGTCGAGAGTCACATTCAATACGGAATATCTGGGTGGGGAGGCGCTTATAAAACTCATTTAAAGCAGCTAGAAGTAGTACAAAAAATATTCTTAAAAATATTAATGAGCAAGAATAGAATGTACCCCACTAATGCCATATATGAAGAGTCCAATACCTTTGATATTCGCCAACTCTATGCCCTCAAAATACTAAAAATACAGCATGAAAATAAAATTGAATTAAAAAATATTACGCATACGTACCATACAAGACATAAACAAAATGCACAATATGCAACATATAAAGCAAACAAAAAAATAGGTCAAAGAGCATTTTATTCTATGGCTCCGCGATTATATTCCAATATTCCAGAAATTTTAAAAGGCATTTCAAATTATTATAGATTTAAAAGAGAAATAAAAAAATGGCTTTCGACAAATCCAAGAGTATTTATTCATAATTTAATAGATTTTGATTAAAAAAAAATGTACAAATAAATTAAAAATAATATAAATTACTAAAAAATTGAATAAATAATTAATAATAAAAAAAAAATATAACAAATATATAAAATAAATAAAAACTAAATGTGCTTTGTAGACTTAATGTAATCCAATTTAATTGAATTGAAATGAACTCAAATTTGTATGATCCATTTTGTAGGTTTATTATTATTATTATTTTTATTATTATTATTATTATTATTATTATTATTATTATTATTATTATTATTATTATTATTATTATTATTATTATTATTATTATTATTATTATTATTATTATTATTATTATTATTATTATTATTATTATTATTATTATTATTATTATTATTATTATTATTATTATTATTATTATTATTATTATTATTATTATTATTATTATTATTATTATTATTATTATTATTATTATTATTATTATTATTATTATTATTATTATTATTATTATTATTGTAAAGTAGGTTGAGAAAAATTTGTTAATTTATGTGAAAACTAAAGAAGGTGTGTTTATGTTAATTTTAAATTTTTATGTAGGTTATTTCACTAAGAACTATTTAATGCAGTTAGCCATAAATAGGCAAATAAATAAATAACGTACTACCACGCACGAGGCAGGTCTTTCTGCCTTCTGTGGTATACCCTCCATTTATTTCCTTTGTAAAAGTGAAAAATGAAACTGTATTTGATTTTGTATTTTGTATTGGGAAATAAATATTATTATTATTATTATCATTCAGAAATTTGGGATTTATCATTAGGCATGCAGTTGACCTCAATTCTATCGAAACCATGAATATGTTGTACAATGCGTTCGTCAAATCAAAATTAGAACATGCTTCAATAATATGGAAACTGTTTTATGATATTCACATAAGCGCTCTTGAAAACGTTCAAAGACGATATCTAAAATTCTTGACATTTAAGATAGACGGAATATATCCACCAATTGGGATAAATCACACGTTGCTTTTAAATAGAATTCAAATGCAAAGCTTAGAATGTAGACGAAAAAATCAGTCGGTAATATTCCTTTATAAACTTATTAACTACCAAATTGATTGTCCCGAGTAATTAGAACAACTTGTATTTAAAGTGCCAAGAATTGAATCTCAGAACAACTTAATGTTTTATCTCCCTCTATCTCGGACAAATTTATTAAAAAACTCGCCATTGTATTTTATGTGTGAAAACTGCAACAACCTGCAAGGTAGAATTGATTTATTTTCACGGATTTTGTAAGCTTTCGCAGCTCAAAAAATTGTAAAACTGTTTCGGTACTATTTGCTTGTGTATAGTCATTAATTTATTTAATTTTTGTCATAATATGTAATTTTTGTTATATTGTGTAATTTTTGTTATGTTGTGTAATTTATGTTATATCCAAATTATTTCTTATTGTGCAATATGTTATATTTATATTTACTTTTGTAATTACAATTTTTTTTCCTGCTCTATAACTACACCGAGGGAAATTTTTTGCTATGGTAACAAACAATGTATTAATCCTTAAAAAAACTCTATTAAAATAGGCGACAGCCAAAGTACTTTGCTACGGTTAATAAATTCACTTTTTTGTAATTACGTTTTAGTCCCGAAAAACTTACTTTTTAGTTTTTATTAATTTAGTGGTTATAAAGTAAAATTTTACTCACTAAAAAGTAGATTTTTATGTTTAAAAAGTAGGTTTTTAGTGGTTAAACAGTATTTTTCTTGCAGTTAAAAAGTATTTTGTTACCTTGAACAGGCAGTTTTAATTGTTAAAGAATTATTTTTTATCTCCTAAAAATAGATTTTACTGGTTAAGAGCACTCTGTACTGGACCGCGTGGTCGAATTTGGGATTTGTGCCTAGCATTCGCAGAGAGACGCGATTTGTGGAGTACGGCAACAGTGTCGTCGGTCGAGCGCATTTGACCTTCGCAAAATATGGTTTTCGCACATAGGTATATTACTTGTTTGGCACTATTACAGAATTAGGAAAAGCAACAAAGGAACAAAGTATGAAATATATAATTATGAATCAGAATGGTGACAGGACCGGATTTATTATTTTTTCTCGTGGGATAACGGATTGTTTGTAATCAATAAAGCGTAAACGTTTTTAAGGCGTTTTTATTAGTGTGACGGGAAATTAGAGTAGTATTAACCAAATGAATATGTGGTAAAGTGGCGAAAATATTAATATAAATAAATTTTAAATTAGATAGGTATTTTTCTCGGTACCTACTTAGTTAATACCATTTTCTTGGGGATCTCTAGTTTTAATCAGTTAATTTCACGTTTTACTTTCTATGGTACAGAATTGTAAAATTTTAACAAAAAAATGTATATCTGTGTTATACTAAGTACTAATTAGTTAAAAATATAATTTTTTTATCATTCAAATGAAATATGGTATTTAAAATAACATGTCTTTTTATGTAAAATATTATAATTCTATTTTAAAAATTAAAACATAATTTAATCTAAATAAATAAAGGTGTTTCGACCTTATTCCGAATAGGTAGCCCCTTCGGATGTAGCGGATCTACTATTTCAGGCAATAAATAATTATTATAAAATAGTTTTAACTTTGGAAGCATTTTTTCCTTCCAAAATACGTCATCCCGTGTGATCTACAAGAAAAGGGAAATTAAATTATGATTAGGATAAGATAAAATTTGTTTAATGACCATTATAGTTTATTTTTTTTAGTGATTGGGAATCGCTCAGAAAAATAAAAACAATTTTAGTCATTATTTCAGATTTAAACAATTTTCAATAGTTTTTTTTTAAACCTAATGGTAGTTAGTCTGCAATTTTCAATGACTGGCATAAAACTGGTTAGTTCATGATTTAGGTGTTGATTTCTATTATTTTTATCATTATAACGGATTGCCATTTACTGAATATAAGTGTTTTGTTATTACTAAATATCAAAAATACAGTTCGGTAATAATAATAATAATAATAACAATAACATAACAAATATTATTAAAAACTTTACCTCCTCTACAAGAATACCATGAGGACTCCAGATTAAAAAATATCCAATTTGCCGGTCTGTAATTGCCAATTGGCCCTGAATTTGAAAATAATAATTGTGGTTCCATTTTAAATGAAGTTTGCCATTAATTAGTTCGGCAAAATATATTTTTTTTGGGGTAATTCCATTAGCTGGTGTTTGCTCCTTAATAGTTAAAGGGCATTTAATTTCAATTAGAGCATGATCCCCTATAAGACCACCCGGACTTGCACCCACAAATTGATATGTCTGATCAATATAAAAGCCGGTCTGATTTACCTTTAAATTATAAATTTTTTCAAATTCTGATAAAGCCCTTATTTCATTTTCATTACCATACCGAGTAGCCTTGTTGCCAAAAAAGTTTCCATACAGCAATGTTTTAATTGTATTTACAGGCGAGGTAGTGGATTTCATTTTGCAAATGTGCCCATAACTCGAAGCGGTAAGCTTTACCAGCCTTTCTTGAATCCACTGCGGATTTGACTTTTGTCCCAACGTATTTCTCTCAATTTTTTTGATTTCATCAGGTGTCTTCTCAAGAGATTTTATGAAATTCAGCGGCATTGGGGCCGTAATCCTGATCAGGCAGGTGTTGTTTGGTGGCTTTCTTTTTCTTTCGAAAAAGAGTTCTTTTTCTTGCCGACGTTAAACATACTCGTTTATTCTCTTTATTTCTCTCGTCTACTCTTACTCGGTCTATGGTTTTCGTTTGTAAAGCAACCTATATTTTTAAGATACTTTTAGAATTTGCTATTTGCTTTAAGGAAAGGCAATGTTAACATAAATTCTATGTTAATAACGAGTTTTTATAAGATCTCTGTTTTGCCAATTTAAAGAAATATTTATTTTGTTTTTCACAATTTCGGAAACACTGTATGGATAAAAATGGGTTGTGTATCTATGTCGACTAAGTGATAATTGCATGTTCTATTTTGTCCCATATAACGACGAACTGGTGAAACCAAAAATTACCATCCAATTACATTAATTAGATAGAAGAGCAGTGTTTATCAAGAAATAATACAGAAATCTAAATAAATTTCCTATTTTAGGTACATACCTTTTTAAAAGTTACAGAAATATTAGGTACTTAAAATTCACTATTATAAGTATAAAATATGTTCATATAGTTTTTACACCAGTTTTCTTACTTAAACTCACAATTACCTAACAACAAAAATTCACAAAATAGTTTATAAAAACAAAATACAATAATCTTAAAAATTCCGACCGCCAACTCTGTATAACAATAATGTTGCACAGCTTAGATGATAATGTAACTCGTTGAACATTGCAGACGACGACACCGGCACCGATGTTGTCAGATCGGTCGGAAATTGCGAGCATCTCCTGATTTTGTCATTAATTTTTTGAAAATCACGGGGCATAAAATATAAGACTTATAGTAACTTATATTAAAAATCTAATGAGTGTATGTGTCAAGAAAAACCGTATAAAACGTCGCTATGTTGCATTTTTTTGAAATAAATGTGTCATGTTTAAAATAAAAAAAAAAAATTTGGTTTTTGAAAAAAATAAAAACATAGCGATAAAAAGCCATTTATATGAAAGCCATACCCAAAATTATATTTAATTCGGTTAAGCCGTTGTCCTTAAATTCTGTGCCCAGTTTTCTCATTTTTATCGCTGGTACACAGGCCTCTTAAAAATTAGGCTTTTAGTGGCTAAAATATAGTTTTTATTAATTAAAAGTAGTTTTTATTGGTTAAAAATTAGGTACTGATTAAGAAATTACTTTCTTTGCAATAAAAAATATAATTTTTTACCTTTAAAAGGTAGTTTTAATTGATAAAAAATTAATTTTTACCTTTAAAAAATTGTTTTTAGTGATTAAAAAGTAGTGTGTAGTGGTTTAAAAGAAACCTTTTACCTTTAAAAAGTAGATTTTAATGATTATACAGTTAATTTTTACCTTTAAAAAGTATTTGTTGATGGTTAAAAGTAAATTTTGCTATTTAAGGCTGGTTTCTTCAGCTCTTAGGCAGTTTTTTCTATAAAAAAATAAAGTTTAGTTAAAGTCGAAATACAAGAATGTTTTGCATGTATTAAATATCAAATTTCCAGATTTACCAAGGATAACTGAACTTTATATTTGTTCATATAATGAAACCATTTCTGTAAAAATAGAAAAATTAACTTTTTAGCCGTGTATTAGAAACTATATATAATTATTAGAGCAAAATTTACCTAATATATACCTACCTATATAATTTACATACATTTTTATTTAACCTGTGGTGGAAATACAGATCAACATAGGAAAGGAAGGGTTTCAAAAATAAAAGAAACGATTATTTTGTAATAAATATATTAGTTATGTTGCTAAATATTTCAAAAATGTATTTGAATTTTAAAAATTCAGTAGGTTATGTAATATAAAATTGTTATTTGATAATTTAAACTTATTTGTCTTTAGACGTATGATAATTTAAGGCATATGTATCAAGAAATTTCAAATGGGCAGTTAACAATTTTAATCTTAAACATTTAACCCTCAGTACTCAAAATAGCCTCTAAGTTCTATCAAAATAGAAAAAGGAATTTCTGATATCTTAATAAAATAAATATTTTTTGCTTTATCTACTATTTTTTCCTTAATTTGCCAACGTAACGTGGATGACCTTTGCTGGCGGCTAGGAGTAATTATAACTAAAATCACAAATCAATCACCGGCTTGTTCTTGTCTGTGCCTGCCAATATACGGGGAACGGACTGAACAGAGTACGCCGAATACACAAACATTTTCTCGATCACAGACGAAAAAGCTCTCGATCGAAACCGATCGTTATTTTCTAAATATACTTTTTATTGGACTTAAAAAGCGAATTGTTATGATGGAAAATATACGTATTAATATTTTGAATTTCTACTACAGAAAATAAATGTTTAGTAAATAAGAACTATTTTTAAGAGCAAAAATTATTTTTGCTGGTTCTATAGACTGAAAAAAAAATATTTGCAAAGGTAACAATTTTTTTTTTGTATGGCGACAAAACTACTTTAAAAAAGCATTTTATTTAGTTGCATGAATGTATTTTTTTAATTGTAGCTGAAAATTTAGTTGTGGTAGCAAGAAATTTCTCAACAAAAACTTTTTAAATATAATTATCTCAGTGTAGGCATTTAGCTTGTAGAGCAGTGTATTTAATAAATAAATAAATAAATTAGACAGGTGAAAAGGGCACTATCATAAAAAATCGAGATATTGATACCAACGTATAGAGAAATATTAAAAATAATTATTTGCATTAGCCCGAAAAAAAATTTAAACGTAAATATATCGGTGTCAGCCGTCCACAAAGGACCTCGCACTTTTTACATTAATTTTGAGTACTGACAGAACTTGTTAAAATTTTAGTATGTTACTTTTCAGGTCATAATGGGCAATTTTCTTATGGACATCAAGTTTGCAGCTTTACAGGGTGAGCTGTCAGAAGGAGTAAAAAGTAAGGAGTGCAGAAATAATATTTTCATATATATCTTTACCACTCTTAAGTAATTCATGTTTTTTTTTAAGAAACTTATGGCATAAGTTACACTTGTATATGGTTTGTTAATATTTACTTTCTTTTTATAAAATAAATCATACAGAGTGTTCAAAAAATAGAAATATTAATTACTGAAATAAGGTGCATTTTTATGTGTTATCATAATTAGAACATGACTTCTGATCTTCTATTTGTTATATACATTACTGGTTACTATTTATTTATGATACAGGGTGTGACAGAAAGACAAATAATATTTAATACAAAAAATTACAGTTTCTTTGCATAAAGTTTTAGACTTTCGCTAAATTATAAATCCATATAAAAGAAGATACATTTCTAAAAACATGTTTTATTAAATACATTAACTATTTACGCATCTTCATAATCTTCCTCATCTTTCAACAGCATCTAAAATAGTCCTTAATATATAGTTCTCGAAAAAGTCTTACATGTACAGTAATATCTAGTAATGGGGCTTTTCTTGAATTTTATTAGACTCTATAAATAAAATGTACTTCATATTATTCGCATATCTTAAATATATTGCAAAAAAATCGAATGCACGCCACATAGAAAGTTTCCAAATAAAAATAAACTATCAAAAAATTTCTAATAACAAACTTTTGAAATTGTACTTAATGACAACCCAAAAAAGAAGAAGAAAATATAGAATGTAAAATGGAATTGCTACGTTGAATATCCACACCCGATTTTTTACCTGTCGAACGTTTGTTTGTCCACATCAAACGCATCTGCTCCAACTAATTTAGGTACATTGAATCACGTGAACATGTGAGAATCCACATCGGATGCATTTTTACATCTCGCGCGTTTTTTTATCCACATCGGACACATCTACTACATCTACATCTGCGTTTGTTTATCCCAGATGTATCTTTTCAGATTACATTTTTTACATCTCGATTTGAAATGAGATGTTCGTTCCATGCCAGGAAGTAAGTGTTCTGTGAAGCCTTGTTTGTCAATTTATGCTAGCATGAATATTAAAATGATTAGTTTGTTTAATTTCTGTTTATATTTCAAATTTAGGTTGATTTGTAGTCTCAAAAGTCAAATTTAATAAGTATAAACTTCTAACTTGTCATTGACATTTTATCACGTAACCAAATAAAGTCTAGAGCGTTTGCTTATTACATCTACATTCAGATCTAATTCTCTATCACGTCATAAAAAATTCACAACATCTCAGATGCATCCGATGTGGATTCTCAAATGCCGCAATAGATTTACATCTCAGATGCATCCGATATGGATAAACAAACACAGCAAAGGTAGTCTGAAATTGCAAAGATAGCTACGTATTAACCCTACCATGATAATTCAGCTATTATTTAATCTAACACTCGCCAACCTTTTATCTTGTAAAATAATTTTGTAATTATTCTGATTAATAAACAAACAAATACAAAAAAGTTATGTTATAGTCTTAGTAAATAATTTAAAGCAAGATAAAAGATTATGGTGGTGTAATTAGAGAAACAATAAGAATTGGCCAGGATTAAATATCATGAGTACCTATTAATATCATGAAGTTTTTAAATAAATTACTAATGAAAAAAAATTTTTGTATGTTTGAATTTAACTAAAATGAACCTACTAAATCCTCAAAAATAGAATTATATTTAAAAGTATTAAGTTGACATCTGTACTGTAATCAAAAAGGGCTTCAAGACATATTCTAGTCTTCTAAGTCATTCATTCAAGTCAGAGTTCGTAGAATTATTTCTACGTTTAAGTAGGCGTAGAACGGGAATTTCTTAGATAAACAGAGCTATGATTATAATACGAGCAAAATTGAATTCGTTTCAAGACTTTCTACAATATTTTGGGTATACCAATTTTTTGTTAAATGCGTTTTTGTAATTCTTAATTGTTTATGTAGTTCTATCACACCCTGTATTACTTCTAGATCCTATGACTAGTTTTCCAAATATAACTTAATATGTACCAAATATATGAATTTTAAACAATAAATATATACTGACATAAATAGATATTTTCAAGAGAAATATCTTATATTAAATATACAATATACAATATACCCCTTGTACTATTTGCAAAGGGAAAAAAATTCGTACTTATAGGGTGATCGCGGTTGAATATGTAAGTTATATCAACAAAATGTTGAAATTGTTGCCAAAAAATAGAAACTAATTGTTGTTCATCAAAAAAATAGTATAAATCCATATACAGGGTCATACTTTATTTCGGTACAAAAAGTTGATTATATGGTAGGTCTCAGTAGGATGTGCAGAAATGATTTATGATCGGATTACAGGTTTATTTGGCTCGAGTATTGCCATAAGTGCCTCTTTGTATTGTATATTTAAATAAGATTATGAGCTCCATTCACGCCACCAATACATTTTGTTTTAAGCCCCATCCCTTGAAGGATGGTTGCAGTTGAACTTGCAAGATGAAAAAATCAACAATATATAAAATTATTGCCAAATATTAGAAAATAAATTGGTTGTGAGTTCTTTATTGAAAAAGGTTATAATTATACATACAATAATATTTTAAATAGCCAATACCAAACTTTGTCAAACTGACATAGTTTTTGGAAAAACTAGAAATTAAAAACATTTAATGGAGCCTCTGAATGAAGTAGTCAATGAGCAGAAAAATCTGGGAAATTATCCATTCCTTAACTACTGTTTCATTGCGAGTTTTCTTCTAGGAAATCCATTGAGTAATAGTTATGCACACAATGAAGTATACATGTCATATCTACTTATTGGTACTCATTCATATAAGAAATAATATTTTCATGTTATTGGTTTCAAATATTTAACATAAGTCGAGCAGAGATATTATTGTAATTTAATTTTCACGAAACATTTGTTGATATTTTTATAGTTTACAGCTTACCTGTTCCTCTCTTGATTTTTCAAGGGCTTCTCAAAACAATATGATATGAATATAGGGTAATAAAATATTCGTAATTTTCGAATAACCTGCCTGTTTTTATATTTTCATTATGCAAAGGCATGCAAGTCGTTTTGTTAAGTATTTGATGATTTAAACTTGGAAATATAGATAATCTTTAACATCCTGTAACTCCGTAATTTTTCACTTCAGACGTTAAGCTTGTTGTAATCGACACAACCAAGGCATTTTAAATCGACTTGGGTCTGATACCGTGTTAAGAATCACCCTGTATACTCGTAATGATAAAATATAAAGCTAAAGACTGTCTGAATGCCTGAAGTTTTGCTTTTTTATATCTACTATGATAATACATATTTTTTCCGAAGATTTTCACAAAAATTGATTACCCTGTATATTTTGTATCCTATGAGTTTTAGACGATTGATAGATTTTATTAGTAAATTATAAATAGTGGTGAATATGCCAACAACCTCAAAGGATATATAAACACATGCTTACACTTGATTTATATATATTGATCTAGAAGGCTATGATTAAATATTTTCCGAATAATTGAACATATTATTGACTTTTATAATAAATGACGTTTGTATTACTTTAAGCGAACATTAGACCGTTCTGTATTAGTGTTTTAAATAAATATTGTTGCAAATATGGCGTTTGCAAATAGGATTAGCTGTTATGTTTGCAATAGATACTTTCAACTTCGACTCACTATTCGTTTAGACGAGGACAATAATATAGATGTGCTTAACATTGCTAATTTTAGAAGACAAGCTGCCGGACATCCTGCAGTCGGTAATCTACAAGAAGTAAGATTATGTTTAAACTGTTATCACGCAATTACACAGGAACTTAGAAATATTGAAAATGATCCAAAATGCCTAAGACTTAATGTTTTAACACCCCACTCAGTTCGTGGTTGTATAATTTGTAACGCACAAGCAAATGTAAGAAAACTATCGGCAGTATACAGAGCAAATATTTTTTTAGTCTCAAATATTTATGTACCCGAATATCTGAAGATTTGTGACATTCATCTAAATCATTCGTGTTTACTAATGATTAATTTACATGCTGGTTTGCGTTTTGTTTATAGACCATACCTCCGCGTTAATATTCAGCAAACTTTTGTCTAGTTTAAGAGCGGCTACTAATGCTAATAATAATTTAAAAAATTGGGAAGACATAAATACTTTTAGTTTAGAAGAATTTAAATATTTTACTTCAATTTCAAAAGAGAATTTTCAAGAAATATATGAATTTTGTGAACCAATAGAACAATATGGTAACTTAAGAAGCATTGCTCAAAAAGATTTACTTGCTTTCCTTGTTAAACTAAGACATGGATTGTCAGATGAGTTCATAAAATTACTTTTTAATTATTCATCCCGACAAGTCACTAGTATAGTCATATCTAATGTCCGTATGTCCCTGCTTCAAAGATTTGTACCTAGTAATATTGGATTTAGATCAATAACCAGAGAAAAAAACTATATAATAAATCATGTCCCTCAATTCGTAAACGCTCTTTACAACCCTATAGCAAATATTCCAAAGGCCATATTTTATGTCGATTGTACATATAACTCAATGGGCCATGTTCACATGTGATATATGCTGTTTTATAAATTATATTGTAATAGTTAGTCGCTATACAAGTTATTCTAAATAGTCAGTTCGTTAAAAAAGCCAAAAGTTTTTAAATTAA
This sequence comes from Psylliodes chrysocephalus, assembly GCA_927349885.1. Lineage (NCBI taxonomy): Eukaryota > Metazoa > Arthropoda > Insecta > Coleoptera > Chrysomelidae > Psylliodes > Psylliodes chrysocephalus. The sequence continues at coordinate 7,262,439 of OV651827.1, read as the reverse complement.
GCCCAATTGAAATTTAAAATTTGAAATTATACGTCATCGGGAATAGACCAATCATCTTGTGTCGAAGTTTTTTTTGTTATACAAAACCAAGCCAACGAACAAACCGACACACAGAATGTCGAAGTGAACGCACCTCTAAGTGACATTAACACCACCTAACACCTAACCTTAGTTTTTTGTTTTTGTTTAATTTTATTATTAATTTGGATCAGCTGGATTTATAAAAGTTGAATCAAGTGTTTTACCCATTGTAAACGAAAATATAATTACCGAGATGATTACTGCATTTTTTAACAATACTCAGTTTACAAAAGTCAGAAAGGTAAGACTTTGTTTTAATAGTAGATATTTACAGTTTATATGGAGCCAATACACCTTATAGTAAAACATATTTATCTCAGGTTTTATTTTTAGATCTGCCAAGCAAGAATATGGGGAAAATTTCTTTTTCCATAAGAGAGAAGGAGACAAATTACACCTAAACATAAAGTACGGCAAAAACCTTCTGATGTGCTTGTTGTAATTAACAAAAATGAAATTTTTAGTGCACAATGCTTACGATATGCTGCATGTCAAGGTTTGTAATATTTATTATGCTTTTTTGTTTTTATATCACATATAATAAACAGTGTATAAGGCCTTTTTATTTCTATAAATATTTTTTTTCTAATTTTGACATATAGACATTTTTTGTAATCGCAGCAAGTGTTAAAATAATCTAGAAATAGATTTTGTTAGTGAACCTAGTAATAATTATGATACCAAAGAATGCTACAGAGCACCTATGAAATTTTGAGTTAAAAAATATGCCATATTTTTAGGCTATTTTTATACCCTTTTCAAAAATTTTATGCTCCTCGTTTTTTGCAAAACTTAAAATGCTCTGATAGCCTTCGAACGAAGTCAGCAAAGCACCTCTGTTTTATAAAGTTTTTTCTGTAAAAACAGCAACACCATATATTTATGCACTTGAAATCTTATATTTTTAAAAAATACATGGTGCTTCTTGCTAACCTTCAAAAGAAGCCAGCAGAGCAATTCGGTTTTTTAAAGCTTTTTTTCTAAAAACCACACCCCATTTTTAGACTCTTGAAATATTGTAAAACTTTACTAAAAAAATTGCTATTTTTAAATAATACAGGGTGCTTTGTTGGAACAAAGTCAGCAGGACACTTCAGTTTTTTAATTTGTTTTTTTATATATAAAAACAACTACTTATGACACATGTTTAGGCTGTTTTAAAATCCTAAAAATGTGGTAAGTATATTTGTTTTCAGAAAAAAAACTTTGAAGTCTGCAAGGAATTGCGAATTTTTTTAAAAATGCCAAATTTCGAATATTTTATAATATTGTAGGAGCCAAAAAACGTGGTGTGGTTTAAAAAAAAAAAACTGGGGTACTCTGCTGGATTCGTTTAAAGCTAACAAAGCATCCCGTAATTTTTTATTTTATAATACTCAATAGCCTAAAAAATTGTACTTTTAAAAATGGCAGTTTTTTTCGAAAAGCTCTATATTTCAAAAATGTGGTGAGATTGTTTTTTTTAACTTTTGAAAATCCGAGGTTCTTTAATAGATTCGTTCAGAGCTAGTTAAGCTCTGCTCGTCTTGTTACATAAAATAAGGCATTTTGTAGCTGGTTATATAGTTATTTTGTAACTGCATATCTCTTTTATTTTTTTCAGGTGGTTATAAACATGTGGCTTCATAGAAGAAGTGAGGAACCATCTGTAACATCTACTCAGTGTTATTGGAAAGGCTCTAATTTATCAAAATGCGTAAATATTGATGTACACTTGGCTAGATTGTTAAAGAAACCTCTTCATCCACTACAGGAAAATAAATCAGTACTTTTATATTCTTAGGATTCGTATATATATTTTTTATTTGTAAATAAATTGTTTTTTACTTCATTTTTCTCATTTTTTATTAAAAGGTTGATAAATAAAATTTTTACAGATTTTTATATTTTTGTTTGTAAACAATAATTGAAAAGTTTTTATTAAAAATCGCCAATGTTAATAATAATAACTTAAGTCAATATTATTCTTTCTCCTTTTTTAAAGCTACTATCAATAAAGGTATTACTTTAGCTTGACCTATGATCAATTTTTAATTTTGTGATATATTTGGTTTGACAGAAAAAAAATTATAACCTTTTGACATTGGTTTTTACTTAGATTTTCATAAAAAATAAACGGAACTGCAAACATGTTTTACCATAGAAAAATTGTTTTACTATCGTAATAACGAATAGCAACATAAACTTTTTTTTTCACATTTATTACTGTTGTCATTTTCATAAAGGATTGATAAGAAGGCACACTTTCTGGTTTTTTGAAAAAGGTAGCAAGAATTGTGATATTTTTAAATTTAGCACCAGTGATACCACATGTAGTTACCCGATTTATTGGAATATATAGACTTTGCTACCACATTCAACTGAACTTGGTTGTTTTTAATATTTATCACCGTGACATAGGCGTTTTTGTTAAAATGTTTCATTTTAAACTGCTGTAAATAGGTGCCTTTGTTTTGGTAGTTTTAGTCCCAACAAAATCTATGCATATACAGGTACTCATTCCTCTTTGATTTGCTCGAAAAGTTAAATTTTTATAAAAAATTACATTGGCTGTTTAAAAACTCATTATAATCCCTGAAATGTTATAATTAGGTAAATTAAATTAAAAAACAAACAAAAAAGTTTATTAAATTAATATTTACTCTTACAAAATAGGTTCTTGTAAGTTAACAAGCAATTATGCAGATATTACTAAGTAAATGTACTTGCTTAAAATTCACACACGAATGTGGTTTTAACATGTTAAATTAACTAACCCTTCTTATAACTCTTTCCACATGTATGTATTCTTAGAGATGCTATTCTTTTACTTAATTGTACATCTTCTGGAGAACTTTTTTCATTCTGTGATACACTAGGTGTGGCTTTACTAAAGTGCATCCCATGTTTTCAAGTAGCTGAATATTCTGAAACCCCTATCTGCCATTATATGGGATCCAGAAACCAGTTTGTTTAAATACCCACATTTTTCTATTATTTCTTTATCACAAAATGATGAATAAATTCGGTATCTTCAAAACGTTCAGGAGATTCTGCATTTTCTTCCAGAAGGGTTTTTAGGTTATACACCTAAGAATTTATAGTAGCCTCATTTTCAATTTCCTGAAGGGGACAATTCGCAGAAATTGCTACTACATCTTGATAATCCGGTGTATTTTTATTAAAAAGTTCACGAGAAACATCGCCAGTAGAAGGTTGATTTTCTTCTTTCCAAATTTCTAGGAACACTAATAAATATTTTTGAAGATGAATGTGAATCATTATCACATTCTGGAATAAAACACTTTTTCGTAGTCATAATATTTATAAAAAGTACAAAATTAAACACTCAAATTCTAAATAAATTCTTGATCGAGACACTATGACAGATGCCATACACAGTGCTGCCATTTTGCCATTTTCTGAATTATTAAGTGACTTTTAAAACAATGAAACTTTAAATATGGTAAAAGTTTAAACAGAAATAATACTTTCAAAAAACATTTGATATTATGTATTTAAAAGATATGTGTTTAACAATGTTTTAGAAGTCTAAAATTAAGAAGGAGTACACAAACGAACGTACATCACTTCTCGTAAACCTTCTAGCCGGCAACGTTGTGCGCTAGCTCCTATTGGTCTATTCCCGGTGACGTCATAAATTTTAAAAAAATTCATAACTCCGGCAAATGAATAGATAAAAAAAAAAATAAAAAAAATGTAGTTTTATTTTCAACTCTATTATTCATAAAAAAAATTTCAAAATTTTTGAACATGCCCCATTGAAAAAAGTAGTAATTTTAGAATATTACGTCAGTCCTATTGCTATTTTAAGAAGGAACATTTAGTTAAGCCAGAAATTACAGTAGCTCGTGACGGATATATTTTATCAATCAATGGTCCCTATTTTTCTGATGCATCTAATAATGATGCAGCAATCTTACGGCAACAATTGGTTAATGATACTAATGAATTTAGAAACTGGATTACAGTGCGGCCACTTCCTCGTCGTGAGTTCTGGGTTGATTTAACATTCAAAACCGGTTTTACTATCTTGTAGCTGCCTTAAATCTCTTGAGTTTTAAATCAAATGAAGAGCTGCACAAAGCCGAATTTTTTAGTTTTTTAATTTCTCACCCCTAAGGTCCCAGCTAAATATTTTATTTTTTCACTAATTTTTATATATGGTGTAAACTACATAAAACACAATTTTTTCACACTAGCCTAAATTAATGTTTTTTGGTAATTTTTGACCTGCCCTATTATACAAGCAGTGCACTATTCCTACAAGGGCTAACACTTTATGCGGAAAGGAGATCCCAATCTGATATAAATATACAATATAAAGAGGCAATGCTCCAGTCAAAATAAACATTTAATCCGATCATTATTCATTTCCCTAGATCCTACTTATACCTACCGTATAATGAACTTTTTTTGTAATGCAATATTGTATGACCCTGTATGTAAACTAACAAGATTTTTTTAATAAACAACTCGCAAGTTAAAAGGCAATTATTTTCTATTTTTTGCCAACAATTTCAGCATTTTGTTGATTTTTCCTTTTACATATTCAAACGCAATCACCCTGTAAGTACGATTTTTTTGTCTCTTTAAAAATAGTACAAGGGGTATATTCTTAATCTAAAACAGTATATCAATATATTTAATATAAGATATTTCTCTTGAAAATTCATATATTTGGTACATATTAAGTTATATTTGGAAAACTAGTCATAGGATCTAATTTTACCAATAAGAATTTTGAACGAGTACATCGAGTACTATACGACATAAAATATTGAGAGACTTTTGACGGTGATATTTTTTTTTTCGGTATTTTAGCTATTTTTGTTCGGTGGGAATACCTACTTTGACCAAAAAAGATTTACCGAATCATTATTCACCCTGTAAGGTACAATATTTTAATTATAGTAGTTAAGTATGTATTTTGACTACACAGAATGAGCAAAAAACTTCCAAAAATATTTAAGGGTGATTTATGGTGGCCATTTTAAAGATCTAGTCATAGGATACGATTGGGCCCATGGACACTTTTGATAGGGACATCAAGTTATTTAACATATCAAAAATTCAGACATTTTGACGGTACTCCCGTTTGCATAAGAAAAGTGTATGGTCCTTTATTTCTAAAAATATTGTTTACAAATATATTGGCACATTATTTAAATGATATGCAATTTTTGGACTTTTCCAAATCTTGAATTATTGCCATCTCATCAAAAATGTGACTAGTTTTGCCAGAGTCAATAGGTGCAGGTAAGTCTTTGTGAGTAATGCCATATTGCTCTAAAATATTTTCCAATTAACTCTTATTTATGGAGGTGCCGAGATATCCATTTACTGTTAGAGACATCGAAGAGGCTGTCAGCTCAAACTTAAATATTAAAGATTATGTCCATATCCTTTGCTAATAAAATATTTTAAGGAAACTGTTGACCATGCAAGTCATATTTTAATATCATTTTGTCTTTGCATCTTGCAACGATACCTTAATTAAAATTTTAAACGAAAACTTACAACTAATTCAAATATATTCAGACATTCACCAGCAACAGGATGAATGTAGATATAATAAAAATGCAAAAAAAAATTATATTTTTTTCCCAATTTATTAGGTACTTTAGTATGTAATACATACACTTATTATTATTTCAGTAAAAACAGATAACGCATTGTCCATTGGCACCTAACGAGAAATTTTATAATAAAAAAAATGAAAAAATCTTAGCACATTAATAATGTGATGCATCAGCTGACACGTAGAAACAGACCTGTGCTACGTTTGAGGGCGAAAAGTAAGATACACTGAGAGTCGATGAAATTGTAGCTTAAATATTTGACCGTATGAAGTTATTAAAGTTATAAATAATTATGTTACAAAGATTCATATGTAAATTTTCAATTTCTTTTGATGTGATAGTTACTCATCTGCGTATTTTATGTTATTATTTTATTTACCAGCAAAATAACAAATCGTAAAATGTTACCACTTTATGTATTTTACTTTGACAATTGTAAGTGATGTAACACTTTATACTATATTGGGTGTTATTTTGTTATTTATCTTCCTACATTAACTAATTTTTCATTATTTTTAAACGTAAGTTGGTTTCGTTACAATATGTAATTTTTTTCTATGCCTGCGACTGAACGTGTAACTCGAATAAGAAACATTAACTAATTATTTCAACGAATTAAAAAATTAACAAAATAGAAAACGACTGTCCAGATCCAGTATCTGCATTAAAACAAATGCACCCTTGATGTGCAATTAATTTATCATAAGTGTCAGAAAATTCCGCATGAGCTCACTTTCATTTTCCAAAGTATCTGGGCGTAATGCAAGGAAGATAAGAAAAAAATTAAACCGTAACGAAAAAAACTAATTATATTCATACTCGTCATGTTTAACTCTCCCTTGAGGTCTATTACTTGCGGATAGTGAGTTTTATTTGTAACATGAAAACAGAATTGCGTGAAATAATAATAAAACTCCCATCTACGTATATAACCACAAATTAATTGAATGACGGCATTCCGTGTTGTAATCACATGTCGAAAAATGCAGATCATTATTTATAAAAAACGATCATGTGTTAATTGAATTTTAGATATGGCACACAATTACTAGGGCATTAGTATATATATAAGTACTAACTATAAAGATTAAAGCTCGATGCTTAAAGCTCGATGAATACCTTATAAGATTTTAGAATTTACCACATAGACGCTGGTTGGTCCGCGCTGTACATAAGAGCATAGTCGTGCACCGAAAAAAATAAAATGGTTGGATTTACCATTTTCGCGTTGTTAAGCCTTAGATGGTTGGTAGAACCTTCTGATTGTTGTATCAACAATAATTTTGTTACCACAACCATTAGCGAAAGTTTGAAGTAACAGTTTTTTCGAGTTAGCAATTTAACGTTCAACCAACAATTACTAAATGTTAAATAAATGACAACAAAGTATTTATGTTAACTGAACAGTTTTTGTAATTAATGATATACTTTTTTGGTTTAATTCAAGCCTTTATACTTCTTGATCCAGCCAAGACGACTTATTGAGTTAACTTTTTAAATATTTTGGGTCAAACGCCTCGTAAGTTCAACAAGAAAACCTAAGACTGTTGAAACATTGTCATATCACAAATACGCATGCGTCGAATAGTAAGTAACCCCACCATGTTTACTTTATACGGCAGCCGCCAAGCGGCATCTCTTCTCTAGCTTTAGACTCTAGATTCTGTAAACCACACGGTTATCGGCCATTGTTGTTGTTCGGTGTCAGTGTTAAGTAATTACTAAAATTTAGAGGTAAGTAGATAATTTGGCTAATTTTATTATTTATTATACGTACAGGCGAATGTGGAAATAAAACAGACGAATTCTGAACCCTCTACTTGTTATTTTATATTATTGGGTAATCGGTATGTTAGGTTAGGTAGGCATTAAAAATCATCAAAATGGCTGCTATATAGTTAGATATTAGATAATATACATGCCGTACATTTAAATAAATATTATAAAGTGTATTAAATGGCATTAAAGATTAAGTTTCGTGCAGATGGTCACTTATTAGAGAAAAGCAAATGATAAATTATGTTTTCATGGTAATCCTTCTGGTCCGTATGTTAAGGGTGTCCGACATAATTCAAATTTAAATTACAGCTATTGAGCATAAATAAATTTTGACGTGTTTCAGGGTTTTTAAATTTTCACATTTTAAGGGGGGTGAAAGTTTGTATGGAAGTATCGATTTTTTTTTGTTCTCTTTGGAATTTAAAACATAAAAATTGGAATTACAGTCAATGAGCATAAATAAATAATGACGTGTTTCAGGGTTTTTGGATTTTCACATTTTAAGGGGGACAAACGGGGGGTGAAAATTTGTATGGAAGTACAAATTACTAATGACATGTTTAAGGGTTTTTGGATTTTCATATCTTAAGGGGGGAAACGGGGGCTAAAAGTTTATTTCAAAGTATAGAGTTTTTAAAGGTAGGAACTTGAAAATTGGAATAGTTGATTCTCATTATAAATAAATAATGAAGTGTTTTAGGGTTTTTTGCATTTTAACATTTTAAGGGGGGAAATGAGGGGTGAAAATTTGTTTAATAGTATGTATGTATTTTAAATTTTAATGAAGAACCTAATAATAAGCTTAAGGAGGCATATGAAGTTTCTTCTCAACGTCAAATGAGTTTCTGTGGCAAATCATTTTTAGAAAATAATTTAGCTTTGCACACTTATAATCTTGATCTAAAACGTTATTTGGAGCCGACTGTTCATGGCCAATACATTTTAAAAATGTTTCAAAAGGAAAAAAGTTAAATAAAAAATGCAGAGACCTACTAGTGGACATTTTGATAAATGGTGCTATACAGCAAGGGACGTAAGTAAATCCGAAATTATATTTCTAACTAGAGTAAAGATATATAATGCTTGGCCCTTTATGTTAAACTCTTCACAGTTTAACAAACCCTCTTAACCCCCCCCCCTGATTTTTAATCTTTTTTTTTTCAGAATCAATAGGTTTTATGGAGCTGGATTTTCCCCAAAGATATTAATTTGATATCATTTTTCGTTTTTGAGTTAGGATTTTTTAAATATTTTAACCCCCTAAAGACCTAATTTTCTTCAGTAATTAATATACTTCATCGTTTTATAGAACTTGATTTTCATAAAAAAAATTCACGTTAATGCTGTTTTTTAATTTTTATTTCTGATTTTTTAAATTTGAACCCCTCCTTAAACCCCATCATTATTAGGATTATTTTTTTCAATAGGATTCGTCCTCTTATAGAGCGTGCTTCATTTGTGAAAATTTCAATTTAATATTGTTTTTCGTTTTTGATTTATGTTTTTTCAAGTTTCCCCCCCCCCCTCTAAACACCACATTTTTAACCAATTTTTTTTCCAAATTAATAGACTCCGTCCCCCATAGAGCTTGATTTTTATTGAAAGTTTCAAGTTAATACTGTTTTTCGATTTTGATTTATGATTTTTTTTTAAATTTCAAGTTGATATGTTTCGTTTTTGACTTATCGTGTGGACAAAAAAACATGACATCGGACGGGCAGACGGACGGACATTTTTGAAAGTTGTTTAAAATTTGACGAAAAGGATTTTGATACATTTTTTTTTTAATTTGGATGAATATTAAAAATTTTGGTTTCTTGAAAGTAAATCTATAATACTCTTCACAGACTACTGTGTGAACAGTATCATATTGGCATGTTTTTAACAGTAGGTTTGATAAACAAATTATTGCATCAATTTTAGGTCCCTATTGCCTACTGATTTCCAGTTGTTGTCAGAAAAGTTTTGTCAACTTTTTTCCAATGAGAGTAAGGATACCTACTACATTCCAAGGGTAACACTGAAACGCACCCTCAAAAATAAAGCAATAAATCCAAAAGGCAAACTTATAGATAAACATAGAAACTTAAAAAAAAAGAATTGCATTAAAGACGGAAAAGAAAATGAATCTCAGAAAGCCTCAGCTGATTTGACAAGTAAGTTATACCAACATTGATCTTTATGATATTCACCCTTTAAAATGTTTGCGGTTATAAGAATAACATGTCTATTACTCACTGGAAACTGCCTTTCATTCAGAACATAATATGGACTTAAAATGTGGATAGCTTTTAAACGACTCGTTTTTAACTGTATGTTTTTTAAAAGTTTTAAATTTATTAGGTCATTTAATAATTTTTCTTTTCTTAGGTGACGTAACGGACAGTTTAGAATGGCTCAAGAACTGGTCAGAACCATGGGACCTTGTTTTAGGCCACTGGAAAAAGACATTTCCACTAAGAAGAATGAGTACAGTGGTAACTGTACAACATTTCCTTGTAGAATGGCCAATTTTAAAAAATAAAAAATCATTCGAATTGGTACATACACCTACATTTAAAATATTTTTCAGTTTTTTTAATATCTGTTCATATTTCAGATCGGATATGACTTTAATAAACTGTTTTCCAACAAATGTAACTTGTTGTTTACAAATGGGGACATTTTTTTTTTTTAAATAATAAAGTTGAAATCAAGTACACCAGACAAAAATTCAGCTATTCTGTTTGAATATTTGAAGGTGGACTCGAAAACAAAAGACAATAGCCAATTTTTGTATATGCCAAGTTTTTCTCGGAAAAAGATATTGAGGATGGGAGATCCATTTTTCCATACCATTTATAGTTAACGAGATTCTCTATTAAAACATCGAAATTTGCCCACTCTGTACATAATTTAAAGTCAAATCAACACGTGTAAAGTATTTTACTTAACAGTTTAAAACGTTCATTTAACTATTTGTTGGTATTTAATTCAACAAGTTACAGTGTTCTTCCAATATGTAATTAAATGTTGATTTGTGATTTTAAGGCGTACATTCAACCCCCTAATTGTGTTATTCCAACGTTTACTAGTGCTTCAGTGGACAGTGAATATTGGTTGGGTTAATGGTGGAAAGGTTAAAGGAACTACACGTATTCCACTAAACAACATTTTAAAAATGTTCGTGTAACCTTTTCCATCTTTGTTGCAACAAATAGTTGTACTTTGCACGAAGTATGTAAACTATTAAAGGAACCATCATTAATTCAACATTATTTTATGGTTAAACCAATACATGCAGAAGGTCCGCCATATATGAGCATCGGAAACGGTTGACACAACTTTTTATTTGTTCATTTAACCATTTCATTTTTTCAGTGTGTGGCGCATGACGGCGCCGAAAAGCCTTAAAACTTAAAAAAAAGATAAAGCAACATATAACATTGTCAAAACAAAATTTATAATGATAAAAAAAAAACCAGTAAGAAATTGCTAGGCTATTAGATTGTTTTTTATATGTTTATTATTTTATTTTTACTCTTTGAGACGAGGGAATCGAATTTCTCGAAAATAATATATTTTCCAAATGAGAGTACGCAATAATAGCATTTATTCGATCGATAACATGATAACATGAATTGTGTAAACTCAAATAAATCTGATTTAATTCATATTTGAGCTTGAAATTTGGCTTGCAACGAGTCAACGAGCGGGCAAGCGTTTTTCCTGTCATTTTGACCTTATTGGTTTCCCCTCGGTTCTGGCCTTTATCTTGTTTTGGCAGGAACACTATTATGAATTGGACTAAATATATTTACCAAAAATAAGTTATATGCATATTATCTGGTTTTGGTAGACACACTTATTAATTAAACATAATGTTATGATTATGTTTTGGTATAAATGCCACTCCATCTTTTTTGTCCATATTGTTTATGTATTAACATAGAGTTAGTTTTTATTGGCTATCTGTTTATCATGAATATATACTTCTTTCACACTTGTAGAAAGTGTACCTAATTAACTCGAAAATTCCAAAACTGGAGCTATCTTGTTTTTGCAGTAACCCCACAAAATTCCAAACGTTCATTTAAAAATTAGCATGCTATTTAGCGCTGCGAACAATAATAGTATTGCGGGCCACAAAAAAGCTAGGAGGGCCGCATGCGGCCCGCGGGCCGCAGGTTGAGTATGGCTGCTCTAGAAGGAAAGTTCTAATTGACTTGCGATTTTGATTTTCTTGAATAATTACTTCTAACTTAGAACCATATTGATTTTCAGAATTTTCTGTTAATCCTAACTACTTTATTATCAATTTTCTTAAAATCCGCTTATGTATTTCTTATGTGACAATTTTAGAAATTCCAATTATTTCTAACGTCAACATTTCTAATATTCTTAACATTCCATAAATTGCAATTCTTTAACGACCTGTCAAACAGCAGCTATTAAGAATAAAGGTGAAATTTCTAATGCGGGTTGCGAACTTCATACTTGCAACCATAGCCATTTTGGAGGCTATTTATGAAACATATATGAGCAATTTCTTAAAAATGACTTAAGAGCGATATCCATGCGGCACCTAACAGCAAATTAACGTTTGAGAACGCACTGACAATTTTCTGCGCATCTATTGCATCTGAACACAACTTGGCAACGTTGCTTCCAGCTCCCTTCAATGTGTTAACTCAGATGATTGAAAGATTCAATACGACGATGAATAGTAGGTCCGGTCTTACAAGGAGTAATTTTTTTGTTTTCCTTGTTAAAAATATTTTTTGAAGGTATCTAGAACCTGGTGTAACACAAATTTTCGGAACCATTCGGTTTTGTTTGTCTCTTTTTTTGATAGCAGTAGCATGGAGATTGCTTTGAAAAACATCTTATTATACCAAACTGATCATCAGAATACAATTGGCACATATTAGAAATTAAATTGAAAATAAAAGTACCTATAACATTTTATTAATAAAACTTTTTTTTCTTACTAAATATTTTATTTACGAAATATATTTTTTATTTATATACCCATACATATATAGGTATTTCTCCATGGGTATTTCAGAAGCAAATATTCAAAAAGTATTTATAAATTCTCTTAGCTCTATATAAAGATTGTTTGTAAATAAGTGGAAAAGATTTTAGGGGATGGTTGCCGGAGTTATTTTGATAAAAAAATTTAAACACTTTGTATTTCGAAAACGAAGCATATTTCAAACTACATTTAAAGGCACTTTTTTAACAAAATATATTCTACAATCACCTCCTATAATCTTTCGCACTTATTTACACCCGTATAAAATAAAAATACATAAGTAGTATAATAATTACATACTCATATATAAAAAAGTAAAACAATCCATTCAAAATCATTTTCTAGTACTACTCGTACATATAAAAAGTTTTATAAAATATAAAAATATAATCTAGTATATGATTCTCAATAAAAAAAGAAATAAAAATAATTTTTTTTTTGGGTAATTTCTGGTCGGATTTCTAGTATCTAAGCCTTTAGTCAAACGTGGATCTAAGATCTCGGGTAGTATACAACCTAAATAAAATTGTTTTAGTTTGCTTTCCATTTCGTTGTGCCAAAATATATCATCTTTTTATTTTTTCCACTAACATACATAAAGGTGTCCATACAATAAAAAAACAAATATTTCTTTTAGTTACGTGAAGTTGTCCCTGAACCTGGTAATAATAATTATGAGTTCGTTTTAATTGTATTTGGCCATTGTCATGAATAATTGCAAATTTTATAATTTTTTCAACTATTGCTTTTTCCGGAGTCAGTTTTGAAGCAGTAGCTGGACATTTAATTTCAATAATACTCTCGGTTCCTATTAAACCGTCCGGACTTGTGCCTAAAAAACCATATTCAGAATCCACAAATAAACCACATTGTTTGACCTCCACTTTAAATTCCTCTATAGCTAAAGGTTCTTTTTCAATTCCATACTTAGTATATTCATTTCCCATATAATTGGAACATAACAAGTTTTTAATAAAATTCGTACAACTTGTTTTTGGACGCATTTTGCATAGGGTTCCAAAATTTGACACGGTTAAGCGGGTACTTCTGGCTTGTTTCCAAACTGGGTTGCCAACTTTCCCTCTCGTTTCTTTTTCAAGTTGTATAATTTCATTCGATGATATGTGAAGTTGTTTCAGAAAGGTACTTTTTTTATCTTAGTACTCATTGTCAGGTATATCTGGAATTTTTTCCTTGTTGTCCAAAGTTTGCAAACCGTAATCTTTATCAGGAAGACAACTTTGTTTTGCCTTTTTTGTAAAGACACGTTTTCCTTTTATATTTTTTTCATGCCAAAGCCTACGTCTTGTAATTTTATTGGAATATTTTTTTGTGTTACTCGTTGGACTTTTGTTAGTAACAGCTTTAAAATCCTCTTTGTATTAATCAGATCTGCCTACATTAAAATATATTGAGGCTGCTTCACACCTCGAAGCGTATGATCCTCTTAGAGAAAAATTAATACGTTTTCCACCAACAAACTTATATATTATCGAATTGTAAACCACAATTTTTCATTTCTTTAATGTAGTTTTTTTCACTAGGATTCGGTTTGCATTCAAAGTACCCAATTTCTTGGCATTTTGAATGTTCACCAAATACGTGTGATGGTATATTTTTTAAATCTTTACACAAAAGCTGTATTTTTTCTGTAAGTGGTTTTTCTTCGTTTGTCCGATATAAAACCGCTTTACTACATGCAGTTGTGATACGTAAAATACTTTTTAAAACGTGTTTCCTTAAAAATATTGGAACTGCACAATTTTTAGAGGTACTTCGTTTTTTACCGGATATTTCCCTTCATTTTCTGCAAAAATTTCTAAGTAAGTGATTTTTACATTCTATTTTCTGCACTAAAGTATTCGCATAGGGCCTTGCTTCTACTAATTTATTATACCTGCTACTATCGCCATCACCTACAAGTCGTAAAAAAATTAGTGCATACATTTCTAAACTACACCTAAATCCTTCCACAATAATATCAGTTTCCATACTTGTAGAGGTACTATCCCAGTTCTTATAACATTTATGATAAGGTATTGGTTGTATGTTTTTGGCGATAGCCCTTTCACAAATACAACAATATTTATTTCTTACTCCTAAAAATAAGACACATTTTACACCTCACTAAAAATCTACTGCATAATCCATTTCTATTTTCATGAATAATTTCCATATCTTTTAAAGTACAATTAAATAAGGCATGGTGTGAAATTTTTTGAATTTCTTTGAAGAAAAATTAAAAATCTACCCTCCTCCTACCCTCCGGTTTGATTTTTTCTTGTTCTTTGCATTTTCTTTTTGCTGGAGGTGTCTCACCTTCATGGGAGGAATTGGATTCTTTCCAGTAGCTACACCCAGGAACAGGGGAAGATTCTAATTTTTTACTGAAATAAAAATTTCCGCATAAATATCTGTGTAGGAACCATTTTTTTATAATATTTTTTACGTAATTTTATATTATAATCAGAAAAAAATTTAAAAAAAATACAATTCTTACTTGATTACATTATATTCACCGGAATTGTATTGCGCCGAAATCCTGAATTCAGGTGTTTCATCTTTATGTGAGGTATCAGATTCATCCCAGTAGCCTACACTTAGGAACACGAGAAGATAATGACGTTTTCCAAAATTAAGAATTTTAGTATAAATATCTGGGTAGTTACCATTTATGTAAGATATATTTTATATACTGTTTTCGTAGTATAATTAGAAAAAAAAATTAAAAAAAATTCTTACTTGATTACATTACGAGTACCGGAATTATATTCCGTCGAGGTCCTAAATTCAGAAACTGAAACTTGTGAAGATACAATTCTGTAATGAAAGTGTCTTAAATTACAATCTCATGGTACTAGAGAATTGCTCGAAAACAAAAACGCACTGAAGCATTTTTGAAAAAATTTTACACCTCCGTTTTATAGTTAAATGCTTTTGTTTCAAAACGTATCCATGACAAACAGAAAAAAATTTCCGGAAATTTATTTTTCTCTTGGAGGGCGCACCTGAATGAAATTACAACTGAAATTTTTTGACGTTTAAGAAACTCTTCCATTACATTATATGACGTGACAGTGTGAGGGATTAAAAAATTTGCCATTTTTATTGTTAATAATTTCACACCAATTATAACTAGATAGAAATACACTACAATTATTATAAGTAACACATTAATTAAGTTTTTCGCGTCGACTAAACGACTTCAAATATGACAAATAGGAATAACTGGCATGGCCAACTTTGCAAATTTTATTTTAGCCGTTCTAATTCATGTCTGTCAAAATTTAATATTTCGATGTAAAATTTTCTTACCGAATACCATACGTGCCTAAATTAATATCAGGAAATTTTTTAGGCACTAGTGGTATTATAAGTGAAAATTTGACAACTCTATTTTATAGTAACTCAAATGCTTTTTTGTTATAAAGTTTCCATGACAACTAGAAAAAATTCCGGAAATTTTTCTCTTGGTGTGTACCCTGAACGAAATTACAATTTATTTTTTTTTTATTTTGAGAAGCTCTTCCATGCACACGATAGAACGACGCGACGGTGCGATTAAAAAATTTGCCATTTCAATTGTTAATATTTTATTTAATCCCAATTATAACTAGATATTTATGAAACTTTGCAGGCAAATACAATGACGCATAACGCATCTGATGCCATATTTTTTGTTACTACTGTACTTCCGGTTTCACCGGAAATACCCTCAATTTTTGTAATTTAGAGGGGACACCTTGTATATTTTTGCAGATTTTAAAAGATCCTGTTATTCCGAATTCGTACATACTAAGTTTAGTGGAAATTATTTATAAAAACGAGAAATAAATCACTTTACATTTAAAGAATAGGTAAATTTATTTACTTTAGTCTAATGAGAATAATACTTTAAACAAAATCACTTCAAATATTCAAAATGCTCGCCGTTCACCTTCTGACAATAACTCGCCTGCAAAGTTTCATAAATATCGTCCTTTTCGTTTTAAAGATATTTACTTGGTTCCAAACTTTAATACCAACCCTATATACAAAATAAACTATACCTAATTACAGCAATTAAAAACAAAATAATAAATATATTAAATTCCAAGAAACTAAAAAGTTTTTGAATAATTTCAGCGACTTCAAGACAAAGCCATCGAATAAATACTTTCGGTTCGGGTACTGCACACCACGTCCGCCGCCTTGTTGCCAAATCAATTTATATGAATATAAATCTTGATACATTTTCTCAGTTTTCGTTAATCAAGGTTTTCAAAAAATATACGCTATGGACAAAAAAATGTATAAGAAAGAATTAGTTGATTTTTATATAACAATTCTCGGTAAAGATTCCTTTTTGCAATAATTTTTCTAATTTGTAAAGAAAAATTATAAAAATATGTTTTTTTGAATTTGGGCTCTACAGCGGGATTCTCTATCATTTACAAAGCAGGTATAGAAAATTTCAAAAAAAAATATTCGAAATTGAAAGAGAAAACCTTGTAGCCGTTTCGAGCCTGTTTCTAACCATGGATATCGCTCTTAAAAAATATCTAGTTGAAATGTCTCGTTTATGAATTAATTGAAAACTCATACTTATTTCTACGAATATCTCTGAAATATATGTATTATTTTTTAATTTCGGTTTACCTAAGTACTATGTAATATTTATTTTTATATTTTTAATACCTAATCATTTTTTCTATACAATTTTTTATCGATTATGCGTAACTAATTGTGGGTGTATTCATTATTTCTTTAAATAAATAAATTAAAAATCTATAAATAACTTAGTGTTACAAAAACCCGAAACTAGATCCAGGAACGACGTCCACGAAGTCTACAGTCTGCAACTTGTCGTAGATAATCCTGACTTCCCGTGATTTGTTTTAGGTAAACATAAATCTGAAGGGGTGTCTTATTAATTGGATATATGTTGTAAGTGATGTGTTTTCGTATTCGATCAACGTTTACAAAATGTTTGGATCCTACCCAAGCCAAATATTTATGAGTTTCTACTAGCTAGAAAAAAACATTTCGGTGAAAATAAAATAATAATCCTAGACATTTATCTATTCGGATTTAAAAGATTTAATTGTTAATTTATTACGAACAAATATTGGATACTACATGACGTAATTTATAAACTGGGATAAATTTAAAATTATACAAAAAGTGAAAGTGCGAGAAGAATGGTTTATGTTTTATATTTCGTTGGATTTTAAATTCCGATAAATGTATGTATTTAAATACTTGTTTTTACTTTGCATTTTTTTTAATTATTAGTAATATAGGCACAGAAAGCGAGATTTATAAAATCAGGAATTTATGACAATATATTGTAATATACTAAGAAACATGAACGGCGGATATTACTGTTGAAATTTTACAGAAAGCTGGTAGACACTTTGAAACATACTGCACATAACTATTTTGAGTCCGCTGACAATTGAAAAATTGTCTTTTGTGCCTTAGTATAATGTGAATTAAATCATTTCAATTGGTTTCTTGTTGTACAAACGGCTCTAATAATATTAGACTATTTATATAGCCAGTGGCGGCTCGTTCTAATTTAAAATGGGTGTTCACTTTTTCCAATAATTTTATCATATGTAAGTTCGGATCAAAACTTTGTACAAGACTCAATCAATATCTTTGTTTTTTTTATTATTTGAGTTTGTATTAAGTGTAGTTATTAATATCAACATCATACTGTTTTCAAGCACTACAACTATTAATAAATGAATATTTTAGTTAGTGTGATATTTGTTGTTTTTAATACGTTGAAAACCATCTATAAACATTAAGTATTAGTAAACTGACTTTTCTTCATAATTTGAGATTATTTTTAAATATATATCAAGGTTATGTAGAAAGCTTGACATTGATTTTTGTGTAAATAATTTTATATGAAACTTTACCTACCGTTTTTTAGTTTTTATTGTAAGTTTAATCATTTTTATAATTTGTCACAGATGTCAAATAAAAAATATATTTATTAAATACCTTTTATTGGCAAATAAAATAAGAACTAAAATGTTTTAAATGTTTATTTTATAAGATCAGTCCCATCACAATACATAATATTACACAGACACAAACTAGAATAAAGATATATAATGCCTGGCATTTTAAATGATAATTTTTTTTTCAGTATCAATAGGCTTTATCGTCTTATAAAGCTTAATTTTTACTAAAAATTTCATATTGATATTGCTTTTCGTTTTTAATTTAGAATTTTTTTTTTCATTTCAACCCATCTTAACCCCCTATTTTTTTTTTAATTTGATGTCATTGACGTCGACTACTACGGCCATAAGCCTCGTGTTCTGTGTAGGCTTTGTAACTGTTTCCCAGCGCTACTTTAGGAACAGCACTGTTAATTAGAACTCAACAGTGAATGGTCGAGTGGGGAATCCTACCTATGCATTAGAATTAATATTGAATTTTTTTGAATTAAATAAAAATTCCTGCCACCGGTGGGATTCGATCCTGAGACCTTCCGATCTCAGAGTCATGACTCTAACCACAGAGCCAACCCACCCCTAACCCCCTATTTTTAATCAAATTTGTTAAAAATCAATAGGCTTTGTCACTTTATAGAGCTTGATTTTTGCTTAAAATTTTCAGGTTCATATCATTTCTCGTTTGTGACTTATCGTGCAGACAAAACACGTGACATCAGACAGACAAAGTAAACCTATAATACTCTTCACATAATACTGTATGAAGAGTAGAAAAAAAATGTATAAGGTAAAATAAACAATTAAAAAGTTTAACAATAATATTCAACTTTGTAACCTATTTTTTTCTTTTGACAAAGAGTTATATACAGCACAGCAGCTCTACCGTTGGTGGCATAAAGGTGTGAGTAAGGATTTGTTGTCTTGAAATTTAATTATTTTAAATTGACTTTAGATATACTTAAATAAAATACAAAAAAAAGTATTTAAACCATAAAATTTTTCGTTCAATACCTAATTATTTAGCAATGAAAAGTCGTACAAATAAACCACGTATGAATTTTTGCCATTAAGGCAACTACTTACTGTTTTCAATGACACAATGACTTTAATGTTGATATGACTGGAGAATTGCTTGACAAAATAAAAACTTTGTAGATTTAATCGAAGAATTTCTTGCTGAACAATCTATACGACACGTTCTTAATACAGTGAACTGTTGTATGGACTTTTTTTTTAATGTTTATTACAAGGTTTAGTCATTGGTACACTTTGTTTTTAAATTCATTAGGAAATATAATATAGATGTGATTTTTACTGCACATAAACAAAGACTAAAGCAAAGTATTGAGATAAGGGGATCAGCAGGGAACTAAATCAAATTTGGTCGTCGTTAATATATGTAAGAAAACACGATATTTTCATCAATTAATTTATTTCCAAAATTAAACATAAAACAAGTGAAATCGACATTCTGTTCAGACAGCCGAACCGTTAGTGTCCCCTTATTCTTCAGGTCAGATTGCCCTAGGAACTTGAAACATATTCCTAACAAAACAAATATGAGTCTTTGGCTAATAAATAACACATTTTAATGTCTTCGCCGTCACTGCGTTGAGAGGCAGGTACTTCGTCCAGTCCATATTGTTTGAACTCTTTTCTGATTACTGGATACGGTTCAAACTGTGTGAGATGCGGGGTGGTTTGGAATTAAAAACCCTTCATTGTTGTACAAAACTAGTCACTTTTATTTTTATTATATATAAAAACTGCTTTGATGAAATGACAACTGTCTGTATTTTAATTTAATATTAACTGAATATTGTGTTTAAATTGAATGTTATTAAAATCGATACGAGAAGTGTATCTATGGAATGCTGGATGAGAAGTGATGACCATTGACGAAACGCGAGAGGTACAGATTATGCAACACAAAAAATTATATTTAAATGCTTAGCTGACGATACTCTCGACAACTTGCCAGTGTCGGGTTATGTTTTTGAACTGCAACACATATGTTTCGACTGATGTAATGAAGTCAATTTTCATTACTATTATTATTATTAATTAATTCCGGGTATTAATTTCGATTTTCAATTAATTTCAACTTCGTGGATATGCCCTGTATATCATCAGTTTTATCGCTGTTCAAACCATCGTCGAGGTACTGTGCCTGCGCGCGTTTTAATGGTGGGATTTTCTGATGTGGTAGGGCATGCGACGACTAAAACGTGGTCCGAGATTGAATTGAAATTTTTAGTTCCTAATATACCGATTTATCGAACAGACTTGCTTTGACACCGTTAAATCTAATAGTCGATTAAACGCTAAATACCTACGATCCCGAAAATTTATTTCACGCCGCGAGGTAAAGTTTGTTGATAGTTTTTTTTTTTTGATAATTTCTTTCGTGCCCGAGACTTTAAGCCGTGCTATTTGAAACCGATTTAATTTTATTTATTCCGTGTTGAGTTAGGATTTCATTTGTTTTGATTTAAAAATACTTTAATTTATTCTTGTTAGAATACACCGTTCTTAATAAATTTCATTTTAGTTTATTTAAAGTTTTGAGCGTTAAACAATTTATTTTTTTATTTCAATCGTAGATATAGTCGTATAGTTAATTTTTCCTACTACTGGAAATTTCCGTTAATAAATAATACATTTCATTTTAGTTTATTTAAAGTTTTGACCGTTAAACAATTTATTTTACATTCGATTGTAAATATAGTCGTATAGTTAATTTTTCCTACTACTGGAAATTTCCGTAAATAATAAATTTCATTTTAGTTTATTTAAAGTTTTGAGTGTTAAACAATTAATTTTTTTATTCAATCGTAGATATAGTCGTATAGTTAATTTTTCCTACTACTGGAAATTTATGTGAATAAATTATACATTTCATTTTAGTTTATTTGAAGGCTTAACCGTTAATTAGTTTATTTTTCATTTAATCGTAAATATAGTCTTATAGTCAATTTTTCCTACTGCAAGAAATTTTCGTGAACAAATAATACAGTTTATTAAAAACATTATCCAATAAATAATTAATTGGAACTGTTTGGGAATTGCCTAATGTTTTGATTGGTTATATTTGTAGAATTGCGACGAGGCATTTTCTTTTGTTTTATTCTCCGAACTGCAAATTTTAAGAAAATTTAAATAGCATCATTCCCAGTTTGAAGCGGCTCGTGATTACGATCGCTTCATCCAGAGATAAGGTGTTATCCCGGCTATTAGTTCATTCTATATCTAAAAATTCATTTGCGTTAGGTCTCTGTTATTTCAACAGAACTAAAATAGTATCATTCCCCTGTCTGAAGCGGCTCGTGATTACGATCGTCTCATTCAGAGATAATGTGCTATCCCGGTTATTAGTTTATTTTCTGTCTGAAACCCTCATTTGCGTTAGTCTCCGTTATTGTAAGTGAACTCAAATAGTATCATTCCCCTGTCTGAAGCGGCTCGTGATTACGATCGCCTCATTCAAAAATAGTGTGCTATCCCGGTTATTAAATTTGTTTTATGTAAAACTCCGTTATTCAATTGACATTAAATAGTATCATTCCCCAGTTTGAAGCGGCTCGTGATTGCGATCGGTTCACTCAGGGATAATGTACTATCCCGGTTGTTAGTTGGTTTTACTTTCCAACCACTAGTGAGTAAACCTCTTATAGGGTCCCGGTTTCAGCTCTGGAATCAGTATTATCCCGAACCTGTCTCCTCGCATTCTCTGCAACCAATATGATATTTTATTTTACTGAAGCATTCAATTACATTTGATTGTAAATAACAATTAGAAAAATTAACAGTTAATTTTTGCTACGACCGAAATAATACTGCCGAATGAAATAGCAAATTGCATTTTTAACTCAACAACAGAATAAACAATTCAATAATAAAGTTTTACTGCGACCGTGATAATTATAAGTATTGATTTCATTTTTTTTCTTTACGTCTGATTGAGACTACTCGAAAGTCATTTCCGTCCGTTTTGTTTGTTTATTTTTGTTCAGGGTTTGTACATATTACCGTGAGGGTGGGCGTTGAAATATTTAATTTATTTTTTTTTATTGTAAATAGTTAACCACAATATATGTGTCAATGTTAACCTGCTGTATTACTGGTTGTTAATTCCTAAATTTATTTCCCCCTTATATTTCAGCTAGTGATTAATTCTGTACCAGCCCAAGCAACGATTAAAGCCCGTTACTTGTGGCCTACTATTACCTGTGTCTAAGTAACCTTTGACCCCTGGAATTTTTTATCTCCATCTGTAGCTACCCGAGTACTTTCGACGCCGTTTCGAGAGTTTGTGGAGTAAACCATTACCAAAAATCTGGCGCTCGAGAACCGCCCGTAACCAGCGTCATTCTTAAGGAACCGTTTTCTCTGTGGCGAGAAAACCCCTTACACTAAATACCATCGATCCAACGCTTTAGAATTTTAAATTCTTACATATACAATATACATGCATTTGTTGTTCGATCAAACGTTCGTTTGGGCACGTATCTGGATTAAATGTTCATTATGGTATGATACTCGTATGGACATATGTCCACATTTCATTCACTTGAGTCGCCCACTCCTTTGATGTTACCGCTATGATTCCGCTAGTCGGAAAATGTTGGTATTGGCTAAACCGTCTATGCCGCGCCAACGAAATCCCGTTGTTGGCATTTGTTGACACGGTTTTTACGCAGCTTAATACTGGTTTAGGCATTCAAGACAAAAAAACTTGATGGTGGTATATTTAGGAAGTTGCAACATATGATGCATTCTATCTACAATATGTAAAATTATGAATAAGAGATTACATTTAAAATATTATTGAAAAAGTTCTTATAGATTTTTTATAAATTGACAGGCTTGGCGACTACTATTTCGAGTAAAAATGGCGTCCAAGATGGAAGAAAGACTATGTCGCAATGCCCTTAGATATAAGAGCCCTGCTGACTAGCAGCTATTGTTTGACAGGTCGTAAGTATATTTGTTTTTTAAATCCATTTATGCAGTGTGTTATCTATTGCACGAAACTATGACGTCAGTAGTAATTTTTTAAATGGAACAGTTGATATTTTATATTAAAAATACAATTCCTAATTAATAATAATTCTAATTTTTCCCGAACAGTTAAGAAAATTATTCCAAATGTTTTTACAGATTCATGAAATAAAACAAAAAATCTAAAATACGATGTAGTCACAAACACATACAGAGTGAAAAGTGATTTGTCAATGTTGCCATTATTTTAATTACAGGTACTCTTGAATAGGTACAGATTTCATCTTCCGTTTGGCTTTAAATGATCAAAACTGTATTCCGAATGAAATGTTTGGAATCTTCGATGGAAACGAGTTGAATAGCTCTATAAACGAATGCGCGAACTAAAATCATCGGTAAAGAAGGTAGACAATGGTATTACCGCGTATATTATTTGAAATTTAGGCTTGTATTTTATTTCTCAATTTTCTTCAATTTGAGAATTGGTTTAAACGTAATTGTAATTGGTTTTTATTAGACTATTTGATTGTCTCTGTAAAAAATTATATTTAATTTTTTTATAATGGTTTTTTGTATTGTTTAAAGTTGCATTAGCGTCAGCAACTGTTTTGATTTATTTAAAAAATGTCTACCAAATCTTAGGTCTTTATTTTTATAGTTTTCAAATTCATTTGGAAATAAAATTATATGCAATTAAACTTCCACCTTAAATTATAGAAAATAAAAGCAATATGACCGAATAAACTAAGGAAATTTTTAATTAAACATAATTAGAGCTAGGAATATATGCAAAACGCCATATTTTGCATATGTTGCATATATATAGTTAAAAGCACGTAAACTTGGCATCAATGTTCAATCCGATTATTGAGTTTCTACCGCGGACATTACCGTTCATTCTTAAAAAATTTTGTAAATAATCCTATCTGTCTTGGTTATATATCTATGAGTTTTACCAACAGTACCTCTTTGGTGTAAAATTCAATGATGTTTGAGTACACATAAAATTGGGACTAGAAAATCTAACCATAAAAAAGTTATGTTTAAAAATCTCGGTACAAATCGTGTAACTAGCGCCCTCTATGAGAGACAGATATTACAACGAACATATTCCTAGCAACAGGGCCACCTTTTTTAAACACCTTTTACGTATATTATGTTACGGGTATTAAGTGATATTAAATTCATTATAATTTTCAAATAGAAGAACTATTCATATGATTGAAAATTATAATTATTTTATGACCCTAATGTTTTCAAAATATTTAATCCAATTTCGGGTCGAAAATGGAAGAAAGTCAGGAGATCACCGTAATTTGAGGTCAGCACGAGAAAATATTATACACAAGCACATTTCGTGATGTGGGTCATTTGAATTATTCGTTCATTCATGTTCGTGAGATTTCCATCAGAGTTCTATATAATTCCAATTTATCGCCCGCATGTGCCATAATGCAGACACTTCTCACGATATTCACACTTACCGTAGGTCTGGTTCTTACTATTTGTTTTGCATCCATATTCATCAGTGGACATTTAAAGTAAATAATAGATTCGTTTTAAATGATCACGTAATATATAAATGTTCAGGATAAACTGAATCGTTAATTTTTGGTTGAAAAATATTTAGACTGTACTATCAAATGAATGTAGATACTTATTGCATACTGTACACATACTTGAAGTACATTCTCAGTATCTGCATAGCACGTATAAACGACGTCCCGTAACATATACTTAGTATATTCTGAGAATGTACTAAATGCAAATAAAGTATATTATCAGTAGGTATATGCATATTCTTAAAAAGTATATATATCTAAGATATAGAAAATTGTATGTAGCTACTTCAGGGGTCCACGGGGATCAAATTTAAGACCATTACTTTTATTTTATTTATCAATGATCCTTATAACAATATTAGGTCCGTGAACTTGGCACCACAACATTGCAAAAAAGAGGCGAAAATGTGTGAGACGTTTGTCCATCGTTTGCCCATTATTGCCCATGAACTAATTTTTTTTGCCCACCCTCTGTTTTCACAATATATCGAAAATAATTTTCGCGGGCCAGCTTCCAGACAAAAGTTAAAATCTTCATAATTTAATTTCACAGCATAATAGCATTTCGTTTGCCCACGTTTGCCCATAAATTAGTTTTTTTAGAAAAAAAAAAATAAAAAATAAAAAAAAACAAAAAAAATATTCACAAAAATACAATATGATAACTGCATTAGATAATCATTCGTTTGCCCATATTTGCCCATTTTTTGTTTCCTAAATTTCCATAACGATCTTCAAAAAAAATTTATAAAAAAAGGGAATTGATGACAATTCCACTATCCAAGATTTATACAAGTTTATTTGTTTTTAAAAAATGGGCAAACATCGAAATAATGCCAAAATATTTGTAAATTATTAAAAAATGTTTCATAAGGATTGCCCTTTTTTTTAAATCCTCATCCAATAGGGGCGCTTAATCTGCGATAATAATGCATTTCTGTGTTTTTATTTGATATAAAAAATGGGCAAACATCGAAGTGATTCCAAAATAAGTGTAAGTTGCTAAGAAATGTATTCTGAGGATTGCCCATTTTAAACAAAAATCCTCGTCCAATAGGGGCGCTTAATCTGCGATAATAATGCATTTCTGTGTTTTTATTTAATATAAAAAAATGGGCAAACATCGAAGTGATTTAGAAATAAGTGTAAGTTGCTTAGAAATGTATTCTGAGGATTGCCCATTTTTTAAAAAAATTCATCTTCCAATAGGGGGGCTTAATCTCCGAGAATAGTGCATTTCTGCGTTTTCAGTTAATATAAAAAATGGACAAACATCGAAATAATTTTAAAATAATTAAAAGTTGCTAAGAAATGTATTCTGAGGATTGCCCATTTTTAAAAAAAATCCTCGTCCAATAGGGGCACTTAATCTGCGATAATAATGCATTTCTGTGTTTTTATTTAATATAAAAAAATAAGCAAATATCGAAGTGATTCAAAAATAAGTGTAAGTTGCTAAGAAATGTATTCTGAGGATTGCTCATTTTTTAAAAAATTCATCGTCCAATAGGGGGGCTTAATCTTCGATAATAGTGCATTTCTGCGTTTTCAGTTAATATAAAAAATGGACAAACATCGAAATGGACGATGAATTTTTTTAAAAAATGGGCAATCCTCAGAATACATTTCTTAGCAACTTACACTTATTTTGGAATCACTTCGATGTTTGCCAATTTTTTTATATCAAATAAAAACACAGAAATGCATTATTATCGCAGATTAAGCACCCCTATTGGACGAGGATTTAAAAAAAAATAGGCAATCCTCATGAAACACTTTTTAGTAATTTATATATATTTTAGCATTATTTCGATGTTTGCCCATTTTTTAATAACAAATAAACTCGTATAAATCTCGGATAATATGGAATTGTCATCAATTCCCTTTTTTTATAAATTTTTTTTGAAAATCGATATGGAAATTTAGGAAACAAAACATGGGCAAACATGGGCAAACGAATGATTATCTAATGCAGTTATCATATTGTATTTTTGTGAATATTTTTTTTGTTTTTTTTTTTATTTTTTTTTTTTTTTTTAAACTAATTTATGGGCAAACGTGGGCAAACGAAATGCTATTATGCTGTGAAATTAAATTATGAAGATTTTAACTTTTGTCTGGAAGCTGGCCCGCGAAAATTATATTCGAATATTGTGAAAACAGAGGGTGGGCAAAAAAAATTAGTTCATGGGCAATAATGGGCAAACGATGGACAAACGTCTCACACATTTTCGCCTCTTTTTTGCAATGTTGTGGTGCCAAGTTCACGGACCTAACAATATTACATCAGAAAAATTTATATTTGTAGATGATTTAATACTTTATAGAGAAATCAATAATATTTCTGACTATTCTTCTGCAAGCAGATCTGTACACGGTCACTTGTATCAAATCTCCTGTCTCTCTCTTGCGTTCCCAAATGGTACCTTAGGTATGCCCATATAGGCTATAGTGCTAACGTAGGTATTCCAATAGAACTAAAATTTATTTAATTCGAAAAAGAACTTTTTTTTTAAGAAATGCGCAGAGCCCTTTAATTTTTCGAATTAAAAAATTGATATTATTCGATTACATTCTTCTTACACAGTATCAGGTTTATATATTATCAATCATTTCAAAATCATCAGTTATGCAGTAAAAACAAGCGACATTTCTTCGACCTCTTACTGTGATTTTTTTTATGTTTTAATAAAAAATACATAGCTAAAAACAAATAAAGCAAGGTTAAAGAAACAAAAGGAAATTTTCTTTAACATAATTCAAAGGAAAATGCGCTGACCAATTCAATACTATGTTTAGATAAATACAACCCTCGATCAAGTGACCTATGCCTAACAAGTTTTGCAACAAGATCTGAATACTTGGTACAAAACAACGTCGTTAGGAACTCAGTGGCATAGATATTTTTTTTACAAATATATATTTCAGAATTATAAATAAAAAACTGGTTTATCAGTAACAATTTTTTTGTTAAAAATGTGTTCTTAAATAGCTAGAGATTTTTAAAGCCTAAGTTCTTGATAAAATAACAACATTGTAGCTTGATACAATATATAGTCTATTTTTATCTATGAGAGAGTATTAAAATAATAAAGCGTTCGTAATCCATAGGCGTACCACTTCTTTTAGTAGACAGTTAAAATATTTTTTAAAGTTATTCCTCGAGTATACACTTATATTTTCACCTAATTAACCTGCTTATAACTTCTAAACAGCTGAAGGTAAAAAGTGCAATTTTTCTAAAATGTTTTATTTTTCCACAAGGTATGTTAAAAACATTGTGTCAAACGGGTTATGTAGGTATAAGGGTTTAAACTTTGACTTTTAAACAACGTTACGTTCATAAATAATAATTTTAATATAAAAACTACTTCTTACCTACAAATCTAAATCAGAATCGAAATCAGAAGATGAACTGTCGCAACCAATATTTACAATGAGTGGCTCGATCATTTCATCAGTAATATTGTCCAACTTCCACATTTTCTCTTCTTCTTTAATCGTGTGATTTACTGCCTTTTCCCAGTTTTCAGGCTTCACATTATTTACAGCCTCCAAAAACAACTGTTTAACGTCACTCATTTTAAAAGAATTATTTTTTTTTGAAACTTCTCCCTTTATCTGTGCCCATATCAGTTCAATCGGGTTTACTTCGCAATGATATGGTGGTGATCTAACCACCGTCATCCCACGATTTTTTGCAATTTCATCAATTTCATATTTTTTGAATTTCTCTTTATGAAGGGAACACAAATGATACAGTTCTTTTCTCACAGAACCGGGATGGAACTTAATATTCTTTGAAATTAGCCAATTCTGTAAATCTTTTTTAACCACTTGGTTGTGGGCATTTTTTTTATAAATCTCAAGTGATAACTTGCATTATCCATTACTTTTATACAGTTCTGAGGAAGAAGATCTATAATTTGTTCGAACCACTCTTTAAAGACATCAGCATTCATGTCCTCATGGTAGTCACCGGTACGAGTAGATTCAAAAGTCAATAAACCACCTTTAACAAAACCGTTTGAACTACCGATGTGTACTATTATTAGTCTGCGCCCCTTTCCTGATGGTGGATTTAAACCAGTAGATAAATTATTTAAAAAAGCCTGTCTTCGACTTGTAACAGTTTCATCTTGCCAAAATTTATTTGGTTTATGTCCCTCGTTGATCCATATTTCATCTAAATAAAATATATTTTTTCTTTGGTTTCTCATTTCTTTTATAGTCCTTAGGTAATTTCTTCTCCATACTACAATATCGCTTCTTTCTATTAAAATTGACTTTCTGGAATGCTTTTTCCATAGAAAACCTATTACTTTTAAAAGTTTCCATAATGTGCTTCGACTCATTTCAGGGTAATCCTTATCACCTCGAACCGTGGCAAGAACTTTGTCTACTGTCGGAAATTCTTTTCTAAAGAAGAACGCATGCACTTTCCTTCGAAGTCTTTCTTTCAAAAGATTTTCTAATTGAAATTTTGGTTTTCCTGGAGCTTTACATGCTGTTTGAAACTCGCCACATTTCTCTTCTTTAACAACTCTGTAAATCGTAGATTTCCCAAAACAAAGCGTACTACTAACTAATTCCACTATGTCATCAACACTTTTACATAAATGTTTGTCTGTAAATGATTTAAAACAATTAAATATTAATGTTGTTTCATTAACTGTTAAAGGACCGTTTTTTTGTCGTTTACGCGGCCCTTCCAAATTTTCCATGATCACACTAGAATTCACAATGCACCTTGCAAGTTGCAACTAAACGACATTTAGTAAACTGTCAAGAATACACAACTTGGATCTTCTTACTAAATGGAAAACCTATAATCGCATTTTCGGTGAAATTTGTTGGGAAGGTATTTATCTACTTATAATTCGATTACTGTAAGAAATTCTTGGATTTAAAATCAAACAAAATTGGCAAATAGGTACTTATTAAAAATAATCTTAAGATACAGCTATGTAATCTTTAGTACACAGGGCTTTTGGCCTGTCCAAACCTTTTTCTATTGTTCTGTACAGCCTATGTTTATAAAGGACCAATAAAAGACCCAAAACTTGTAATAGCTCAGGTACATTTATTACAATTTTAGGAAATATTTAGATTATTCTGTAAAAATATTTAAAATGACCGTACTAAGTTTTGCATTAGAAATGCTGTTTTATTACTCTCTCATACATAAAAATCTGATGTGTCCAACACATGGCTTTCCTATCTAGTTATTACATGCTTTTTCCGGTTATTTTGTACAACCTATTGCAGCACCTCCATAAATGTTTAGAGGATAAAATAAATATATACATTTTCTACATACATCTACCTCGAAATATTTTTTTACAGATATTCATTGAAAATGAAAATACTGAAAAATTTAAATTTAGCACTTTTCCTACAATTTTTCTATTACGGTCCATTTTAGAAAAATAATGTATAAACAAAAATTATAGAGATCGATATGGCAAACAACTTTTATTTCAACAATTTTCATAAAAATCAGAATTTTGCACATTTTGTCAAATTTCTCGAATACGGACCATTTCAGGAAATTTTGACATAAAGCAAAAATTATAGATAATAATATTAGAAATAACTTTTATGTGAACAATTTTTTTCTCCAAACATAAATAACAGATATATTCCATAAAATATAAAAACGGCCCTCCATAAAGTACCCCCCCAGATGTTCCGACTTTGTCCAAAATCTAATCATTTCACGTCAGGCCGAAATAAAACTTAAGTTTAAAATTTAATGTTTTTTTCTTTATATGTTTTTGAGTTTTCTTCAAATTTCGAAATTTACACATTTTCTCAAATATCTCGAATAGGGTTTATTTTAGAAAAATTATGTAAAGAGTAAAAATTATAGAGAATTATATTACAAACAATTTTTATAAAAAAATATTTTTTTTACATTTTGTCAAATTTCTCGAATACGGACCATTTTAGGAAAATTTTGTATAGAACAAAAATTTTAGATAATAATATAGGAAGTAACTTTTATTAAAAGAATTTTCTTCCCCAAACGTAAATAACAGATATATCTCATAAAATATAAAAATGACCACCAATAAAGTATCCCCCCAGATGTTCCGACACTACCCAAAATCTTATCAGCACATTTGATACTAGAGCAAAGCTTAAGTTTAAAATTTGGTGTTTTTCTGTGTATCGGTTCATGAGTTATGCGACACACAGACACACAGACACACAGACACACACACACACGCGCACGCACGCACGCACGCACGCACGCACGCACGCACGCACGCACGCACGCACGCACGCACGCACGCACGCACGCACGCACGCACGCACGCACGCACGCACGCACGCACCCACCCACACACACACACACACACACACACACACACACACACACACACACACACACACACACACACACACACACACACACACACACACACACACACACACACACACACACACACACACACACACACACACACACACACACACACACACACACACACACACACACACACACACACACACACACACACACACACACACACACACACACACACACACACACACACACACACACACACACACACACACACACACACACACACACACACACACACACACACACACACACACACACACACACACACACACACACACACACACACACACACACACACACACACACACACACACACACACACACACACACACACACACACACACACACACACACACACACACACACACACACACACACACACACACACACACACACACACACACACACACACACACACACACACACACACACACACACACACACACACACACACACACACACACACACACACACACACACACACACACACACACACACACACACACACACACACACACACACACACACACACACACACACACACACACACACACACACACACACACACACACACACACACACACACACACACACACACACACACACACACACACACACACACACACACACACACACACACACACACACACACACACACACACACACACACACACACACACACACACACACACACACACACACACACACACACACACACACACACACACACACACACACACACACACACACACACACACACACACACAGACAGACAGACATCATCGCGAAAATAGTCAAAACGGATTCAGGGGACCTCAAAATGTAAAAATCCGTCGAAAACTCAAGGTCGAAAAAAATCATGATTCCTATACTTTCCTTATATCTGTATACATATAGGAAAGTAAAAATAGACATTAGAAGGGTACTAATAATAGTGATTTATAATTGTTAATTGTTACATATCACGGATATTTAATGTATTCATATTTAATTATTTTTTAAATATTGCCGCCCATGCCGCTGTCAATAAAATAAGCTACACACCATACCATTTCAAAAACGCTAATATTTAAAACTCTACATTTACAAGATTTTGATAAGCAATAGTGTGTTCTGACGGAAAAGTCAAAACTGCAAGTTGATTGAAGCTTTCGTTCTAGAATTATCGTTAATTATTTCCATAATTTTATTAAAAGTTCATAGAATGAGTTTCGAGAATAAGAATATTTTAACAGCCAACTTTAGTCAAAACTTAAGAAATGTATTATTTTTATGCGGCATTTTTTGATCTGAATGTTGAAACAGCTGGCGTTAAAAACGATGATCATATTCCTTAACTACCAACATTGAAACAAATCATGACCATTCTCTTTTTGACTTCAAACAATCTTATGTGCAAAGCGAAATGAATTAGATTCAATAGTTTAGTTCAAGTTTGTGCAAAGGTAAAAGCTTCTAGTTTTTAAAATAACTAAATGCATTTTTTTATAAGTGACATGATATGCAACTGCACAACAGATGTTTTTTTATTGAGCGCTATATTGCACCTGATCTAAATCGATTATTTAGCAATTTTATTGAATTAAAAGTGTAAAATTAAGAAATCACCCAGTAGCGTTTCCCAAGTGAGTAGTACTAACTGTTATTTGGTTTACCTTTTTCTCTATTTGTAATAACTTACAATGTTCTCTGCATTTTAAACATTTTTACTTTTAGCTCACCCAAAATCTGAAGGTTTTCTCCTATCTTTTTATTATATGTTTAACATCTAGCTCTTAACTTGTCTTCTTGATGTGGTGTTTTCACCTGACCGTTGCATCTAACATCACTCTTAGATGCTTAGTTTTATTTTTATATGGGATCCATTTAGATAGGTAGTTTGTTTTTGTTATTTCAGAGATTTTAGTTCCTTTATATTAATATTTTTTAACGTTTAGTCCATCTGCCAAATTCGTTAGTTGTAGCTAGTTTTTGCAATCCAATGGCTTCATTTGCATTTTCTTTTATTGTCAAAATAGCAGGTCAACAGCAAATACAGCGGATTTGAAATTAGTTAAGACTACGCCACTGGAGTTCACCCTCTGGAAAATCTGAAGCTGGACAAATTACGTGTAAGCGGAGATTGGTAGGCCAGATATAAGAGAGACTATTTGTTATATTTTTCTGTGTTGGTGGACGTCATTTGTGCAAAATATAACGAGCACTTCGCATTTCATGGAAGAAAACCAGAAACATATTTTCAGAAATATTGAATTGAATCATTGTCATGAATTGACGATGTCCAAAACGTGCGAAAAAAGTGTTTGTTAAGCAAATCATGTGATGTTGATAAATGAAAATCAAAATGGAACCACTTTATTATACAGGGACTGAAATAGAGGAGGAAAAACTTTTTTATTTTCACCTTTTCATAAAAGTGGAAACTAATAATAATCGAAACAGAAGTAGAATATCTCTAAAAGTTGAAATTAAGAAAGTTCTTCTCGTTTTTTACAGTTCATACGGAGATATTTTGTATATTTAGGAGATGTTGTTAATACTCATTTTTACAAAATCAATGGACATAAAAAATATTGCTAGAAAGTTCAAAATTCAAATCTAATTTTTCAGAATTTTATTAGCAGTATAATTTATGACACTTTTTGAACCACCTTGTATAATTAATGCCTTTTCTACCCAAAAAAGTAAAACATATATTACTATTATTCAGTCGCCTATACGAACTTCGCCCATTCTTCTTCCCAATAACCAACCAATTTAATTTTTTCTAAATATCGTTTTATTCCTTAATAAACATTTTAATTCAGAATGAGCTGTACCGCAATCTAGTGGTCTACATGAAAAACACGTAAACATTTCCAAGCCTATTGGGATCTGAAGATAAGCGATACGCCCTCTACTGTGAACTAAAAGTTATGCCATTTGACACTTGACCGTCTGTGTTCTGTCAAGTTTTGTTTATCAGGTCATTTCAATATTTTAAAATTTAACAAGTATTTTGTTTGAAATAACTTATTTAATAATAAGCTAATGCTTTAAATTTATATCATATATATTAAAATATTATTTTATTTGAACTATAAGTGGAATATCAGTGAAAAACACACTTGTTGGGTGCCTGGATGCAGCCCTAAAAAAATGGACCTTCTTTTACATTTCATTTGCTTCCTAAATTTGGTAAATGTAGGGTAATTTTTATAAATTGCAAGCAGAGCTGTCACCTATCAGTGAGATTTAAATCATTTTTTGATTTAAATACATTTTTTGATTTAAATACTTTGATTTTAAATCTTTTTTAAAAAAATGATTTTTGATTTATGATTTAAATCTTTTTAAAAAGTATCTTTGATTTTTTATTTAAAAATTAGATTTAAATCTTTTTTACACGATTTAAATCTTTTTGAAACGATTTAAATCTTTTTAAAACGATTTAAATCTTTTTAAAACGATTTAAATCTTTTTAAAACGATTTAAATCTTTTTAAAACGATTTAAATCTTTTTTAAACGATTTAAATCTTTGTAAAACGATTTAAATCTTTTTATTGATTTAAATCTTTCTGAAATGATTTAAATCTGTAAAATAATGCGATCTTTTTAAAATGATTTAAATTTTCTTAAAGATTTAAATCGTTTTTAAGATTTAAATCTTTTTAAAAAGATTTACATCACCTGATTCGTCAAAATCAGTAGGATTGAATCAGAAATCTGAGAGAAAAGAAAAACAAAAAATAGTAAAGTGTAACAAATAATTGCAATGACTAAAGATTATTAAGTATGAAATTTTACAATATCCTGAAACTCTTAACATATGTATTTTAAATTTATGCACACTTTTATTTCAGATTTGACATGAGTTGCATTAAGACGATTATGACTTTTTGACCAGTTCAATAAACACGCTTGGCATAGATAGAGCGAATTAATTAAATTTTTTATTTCTTTGTCTGATTCATCTACACATTTTTCAAAAAAATTAACCCAAACGCGCTCACTTTGGTTATTTATTTACTCGCAATAACTTCACGTTGAGAGAAGAACTCTTTTAATTCAACTTACTCAATTTCATTATTCATAGCCGGGAGATTTTGAAAATGAAATACATTTTTCCGGGAGAGTCTCCTAAGTACAAAGAAAACATATTTTTAAAGAGTCTGATGTATGTGCATGTATGTGGGGTGTTTATGTATGTATGGTATTAAGCACGTTAATTCAAGGAAGGGTTGACGGATTTAAGTGATTTTTCAGAAAAAAAATCACTTTTCTTAAAAACTAGGTCTCCATTGTTTTGTGGCATCATAACTTAATATTTCCGTAATAATTGCATTGGGCTAATAACAATAAAAAATAAATACAAGAGAAGTTGATCGAGTTTTGCGTTTTCTTTATGAGAAAATCACATTACTTAAGTATTCATTATCTTTGGCCTTTTTTAAACAGTTACCCAAATCTATAAAAAGATTTAAATCTTTTGAAAATATTTATTTCGTTTAAAAAGATTTAGATATTTCGAAAAGATTTAAATCTTTCGAAAAGATTTAAATCTTTGCTTAAATGATTTAAATTGTAAAAAAGATTTAAATCTAAAAAAGATTTTTGATTTAAATCTAAAAAAGATTTTTGATTTAAATCTTTCTTTTTAAAAAATCGATCTTTGATTTAAATCATTTGTTCAAATGCAAATGATTTATGATCTTTGATTTAAATCGTTTTTAAAATGATCTTAAACAGCTCTGATTGCAAGTGGAAATTCTGCAAGAAATGCATGGTTACAAAAATTAAAAATTGAGAAGCATTTTAAAGAAGATGATTTGCCTAGAGGTAATATAGATTTATTTTTCGATTGAAGGTTTTTATTTTACCTTTTTTTGTGTTGTAGATGCCTCATCCAAAGTGAAAATAAATATAAAAAAATCGCTGTCTTCCTGCCAGTTTTTAAGTAAATGTTTGACGATTCTGTTCAATAAACTTCAAAATCAAATATTGAGAGAACAAAAAGAAGATCCAAACCACAGAATAAAGATTTTGTGTCCAAACTAAAAAAAGTTCATCAGTGTTAAATGTGATAGTGAGATTAAACAAAGTCATAGTTGAGAGTGATTTGTTTCAAGATAACCTAGCTACTCACGCCAAACAAGACGAAAGTTGCAAATACTCTTTTTCAAGTATATTGCCATTAGTGTACAAGTGTGCATACCCCAAAAATTAAAACAATTTCAGATCTTTTAAAATCTGACAAAGAGTTGTGTTCATTCACTGGTATTAACAACATACTGTACTAGAAAATACAGTCAAATCAGCTGAAGTACTTCGGAAGATGGCCTATTGGGTATTGTAACTCAATAAAGAACGTTTATTATTATGTAAACATTGGCATATTTTGTTAACAGGAAAAATTAAAAATATTTGATTTTTATATTTATTGCTTATAATAATAGCCTTTTTACCAACAGAATCAACTTGACCCATGCAACGAAGACTCATTTTTGAGAGTTTTTAGTTATCTTTATCCAGCACATATATTTGCCAAAAGCTTTGATCTAAATAAGTATCGTATATCTAAACGAAGAGGTTAAGCAACCAAAAATACTACCATCAAATGTAGTAAATCATTTTAGGCCATAAAATACTTTGAATACTATATTATCTTAGATTTTCTCAAAACTGGAAATAATGAGTTACTATAGTCTTCGTTGCATGTGTCGAACTATTCCATTACAGAATAATATAAAAAATCTGATGTGTCCAACACATGACTTTCCTATCTAGTTATTATAGGCATTTTCCGGTTATTTTGTACAACCTATTGCAGCATCTCTATAAATGTTTAGAGGATAAACTAAATATATACATTTTACACATACATCTACCTCGAAACATTTTTCTATAGATATTCATTGAAAACGAAAATACAGAAAAATTTAAATTTAGCACTTTTCCATTACGGTCCATTTTAGAAAAATCATGTATAAACAAAAATTATAGAAATCGATATCGCAAACAACTTTTAGTTCAACAATTTTCATAAA
Organism: Psylliodes chrysocephalus; assembly: GCA_927349885.1. NCBI lineage: Eukaryota > Metazoa > Arthropoda > Insecta > Coleoptera > Chrysomelidae > Psylliodes > Psylliodes chrysocephalus. Next base: position 7,225,063 of record OV651827.1, on the reverse strand, counting down.
AATCAGAATTTTGCACATTTTGTCAAATTTCTCGAATACGGACCATTTCAGGAAATTTTAACATTAAGCAAAAATTATAGATAATAATATTAGAAGTAACTTTTATTTAAACAATTTTCTTCTCCAAACATAAATAACAGATATATTCCATAAAATATAAAAACGGCCTCCCATAAAGTACCCCCCCAGATGTTCCGACTTTGTCCAAAATCTAATCATTTCACGTCAGGCCGAAATAAACCTTAAGTTTAAAATTTAATGTTTTTTCCTTTATCCGTTTTTGAGTTTTCTTCAAATTTCGAAATTTACACATTTTCTCAAATATCTCGAATACGGTCCATTTTAGAGAAATTATGTATAGGACAAAGATTATAGAGAATTATATTACAAACAACTTTTATTTGAACAATTTTTATAAAAAATTATGTTTTTTACATTTTGTCAAATTTCTCGAATACGGACCATTTTAGGAAAATTTTGCATAAAACAAAAATTATAGATAATTATATTAGAAGTAACTTTTATTAAAAAAATTTTCTTCTCCAAACGTAAATAACAGATATATTCCATAAAATATAAAAATGACCACCTATAAAGTACCCCCTAGATGTTCTGACACTGCCCAAAATCCAATCAGCTCATTGGACGCTGAAACAAAGCCTAAGTTTAAAATTTGGTGTTTTTCTGTCTATCGGTTCATGAGTTATGCGTTATACAGACACACACACACACACACACACACACACACACACACACACACACACACACACACACACACACACACACACACACACACACACACACCCACGCACACACGCACACACGCACACACGCACGCACGCACGCACACACAAACACACACACACACACACACACACCCACGCACACACGCACGCACGCACGCACGCACACACAAACACACACACACACACACACACACACACACACACACACACACACACACACACACACACACACACACACACACACACACACACACACACACACACACACACACACACACACACACACACACACACACACACACACACACACACACACACACACACACACACACACACACACACACACACACACACACACACACACACACACACACACACACACACACACACACACAGACAGACATCATCGCGAAAATAGTCAAAACGGATTCAGGGGACCTCAAAACGTAAAAATCCGTCGAAAACTCGAGGTCGAAAAAAATCATGATTCCTATACTTTCCTTATATCTGTATACAGATAGGAAAGTAAAAATGTACAAAAATACATTATCAATGTACAATCACTCATTAGAAAATGTAACTGTACAGGATGACCAGTAAACTTGAGAATAAAAATAATTATTAAAAAGAGTATTCTCTCAAGTACAAAATCAATCATAAATTTCAACCTGTACATTTTCATTTATTGTATTAAAGAAGAGATCACATGAATTACTTATGTTATTAATATCATAATTATTCACACAATATCCAAACATTACAAACATCAGTGTGTTAAAAAGGTAAGAATAAGAACACTTGCGAAGTGTCATACAATTGTTTGTAAGATAATAAGCAACATGGATTAAATAATATATTATAAAAGTATTAAGACTAAAAACTAATACAAACTACAAATTAAAATTATGACTAAGTAAATTTTACATCAAAACTAACAAACAAAATAGTACCTACTTGTGTTAATAGATGATTTTAAAACAATAATTATTCTATGTTTTAAAACATCTTGTTAAATAAAATTATGAAACATTGAAATAATAATTTGATTATCAAATAGTTTATGCAAACATAAAAGTGAAGCCATAAATATTCTGCTTCCGTACCAAGGACACATAGTTTTTGTAATAATCATAAACTGATTTTAGATTTATTTGAAAATATAAAAGAATATCTTGTGTAGTGCCATTATTTATCGATTCTTCACAATAATCATTTGTAATTTATATTTAATCTCAATAACTAAAAACTATGCTGAAAATTAGTTTGACAGAATTGTTACTCATTTAAAATTTAAAAAAATAATGGTATCCTGGTGACCAAATATTGGTGGATTTCATATATGTACAGTATTCATAGAATGGATAAATATATTCGTTCAATGGCCTACTTTTTCGTTCTTTAATCAGTGCGTAAAATAAATAATATACATGTGGGTGTAGAACAAAATCAAAAGGTATTCGATCGAATTAGCTTGATAGTTCTTTTATTATTTGAAACAGTATACACCTAGAACACTTTATTAAGACTCCTGAAATATGTTTGCACTGTCCACTGTTCCCAGCTTAAAACAAACACTGCCATTCACTAATTTCAAACATCTTGTACTGGCCTACAACAATATGGGGACCTGAATTCAATGCACTAGTTTGGAGAACAACTGCAAAAACGTGTTTATCACTAAATTCATTCTTTCCCCATAAAAACTATGTGGCCCGCATGTAAAATAGCATCTTCTTTAATAACAGTCCTGGAATTTTCACCTGCATCAATATACTTCATAAGTTCTATTAAACTTAGCCTTATTTCAGACATCTCACTAAAAATAAAATAAATATATTAATATTTTATTAAAAGAGAACACAAATATATCTTAAATTAACATAAATGAATGAATGAATGTAATTTAAAAACAAAATTAATAGGGGGTTACTTACCAAATGAAAATATATATTCTACTTTAACCTAAAAACTATTGAAATAAAAGTATCTAATCACTAAAAATTAACAACAATATGTTTTCCCTCGTGTTTTCCTTAAAATAGCACAATATGAAC
>OV651827.1:7203568-7221763 GCA_927349885.1 Psylliodes chrysocephalus | reverse complement strand
GAAATAACATGGAATAAAACATAATTACTCATTTTTTCGGTAAGATTTGAGTATCACACATCATATTAACCCATTTTTTCGAGTATAAGTGTCATTATGAAGAAGATAATAGGACCTAAAGAGCAAGAACATTGTTTATAAACCAACAGACTAACAAAAGTCATCCTACTAGTTCCAAGACCTACTGCTGAGGTAAATAGCCCTTGGGTAGTAATAGGTAGAATTAGGGACTCCCAATTACTGATCAAAAATAACAAACGCCCCAAAAAATATTATTCTCTACCATCGTGGTGACCCGCAAGAATTCTTACGTCAATTCCGCAGTTTAAAATCTAATCAGCTTGGCTTTGGTCCACAGACATTTATAAATAATCCTCCCTACCTCCATTCTATCTCAAGTGTTTCTTCCACTTCTTTATATCTCCCCTCTCTAATTGACATTACCATTGAACTTAATGTATTTTCGAACCTCGAACTTCCACCTTTCCTCAAAAAGACCCAAACTACACCCCCTACCGACATTCCAACCAATAACCAACACCTACTTGAACAAAGTGACAAAAAACGTCATCTTACTAAAACTATGAACTTACTACGTCATTCGAAACATCTACACTAAATATTTATCTCAAAAAGGCATTTTCAACATAATAAACACCAACGAAATTTTCGAACACAACCTCGCCTATGTTTAGGCTTACTTTAACAAAACAGCCTTATTAACACCACATCAAATAAATTCTCTACTACTCTTTAGACTCGCATCCGATAAGAGATGGGGGACAACAAAGTAATCATCAATTTAAAACAAATCCACAAACAACCAGAAAGATAAACCAGATCTCCCCGTCACACCAATTCTCTCTTATCTTCCACCTAGTTGACAAGTACATATCTCTAGAAGAAATCCAGAAGAGAATATAGGTATTCTTTATACGAAAGTATGGAGAATCAGCTCGCAAAAGATATTTACGTCATTCATTAGGGTGTTGACTTCTTCGGAATGGCAATATTTTTATCTAATCAGCGAAGGATTCAGCGCATTCGGCTGAAAGCACCACTGTGAGCCCTCAAACTAAAATTGCTTGCCTCCAATTACCAAATATTGCACTCAGTACACTTGCTGAGGATATTCGGCTTTCTAACTCTTCTGTCCAAAAAGGCAAAAACTGCTCCAAAAACCAGAAGCTTTAATCACCATCTAAATCTCCGTTCCCCCTTAAGCAGACATAAGAACTCAAAATCTTAATACTTATTTTCTCGATATTACTGATGAATATCCAACCTAATTTTCGAGAAATTTTCAACAAACTGCTTGAGTCGCTAGGTTCGGCCATTTTCGGCTATTCATGTACCATAATTGGTTATGGAAACCTAGCAATTTTCTCGTTCTCTTCAATAAAATCCCGACTATTGATACATTATCTCATTGGATCTGTAAATTGTTCGGCCTCGTTCAAAAACCTTTTAAATTTAAAAAACCTTAAAATTATTTTTTTTATATACACTAGCTTCACTGGGTTTCGAACAGTTCACAAAAATAATTCTCAAACTTGCCATGGAAATGTTTTGTTATTCAAATACCTAATTCCATTTAATATTCACGTTCTCTCTGTTCATAATTGCTTCATTGGAGAGAATTATTTTCGTTTATCTCCCATTAAATCTTACTATGCTTTGCCTGAAGCTACAATATACATTTTCTGAAATCTCAAAAAAGCAAATTGGCCACTATTTTAGAAAACTCTCTCTGCAAAGCACCGCTGCTCCATTCCTCACAATACATCTATTTTATGGTAATCACAGTCTAAACCAAAATTACCCAAACCACAATCACTCACGCCGTCGAAACTTTAGCCCCAATTACTCTTCCATCAACACACAAGAAAACGCCCTCCATCAATTCATCCTAAATTTAATTTTTTCAAATACGCCGATTGTATAGACAATATATCCGTACCCATAACACTGTCATCAAAACCGAATGGAACCTTTTCAACACCATGATCATGCTTCAAATAAACTTACACAAATAACAACAATGGATCAATACCACCTCCAATTTGGACTATAGAGACGGTTCCAAGTTTTGGAACAAATTCCAAATCATCATCGTTTAAAAATCCAAAACATATTCCTACATCGAGATCAACGTTGAAATACACACAACTCCCGGTGGGAAAGCCTTAGCAGACAAGAAACACCTTGAAGCCATTTTCAGAACCCCTGATAATCCCTACTTTGACGGCCGTTTTCAACATGGTCCCGAGTCCAATGTCCATTACTCTTGTTTCTATAGTCCCACTTTTTAATGTCTAAAACCCTCTCACCACCCCATTAACCCTCCAAGACATCCAAAATGTTTGTCAAGCAGGCAAAAACGCGGCCTCGGGGCCCAATTTCATATACAGAAGAACACTGAACATCTTACTAAAACTATTGTGTACTAGGTAAACTCCTTGAACTTCTGTTCAGGGAAAGAAACTGGGACTTCTGTTTTCAATCCCAACATGGTTTTAGACCTCATCAGTCCACTCAGGACTCACTTTCCTCACTGTATACTACTGCGATCATTGCAGTAAACTCTCTCCAAATCTCTTCAGCCATTCTTCTTGATCTTCAAAAAGCCATTGACCTATTCTGGCATGCTGAACTGGTCAAAAAGCTCATGAACATAGGTCTGTCTCTCTCTCAATATCTTTGAACTCATTCACTTATACCTTACTGATAGAACTATTACAGTCAGAGTAGGCAACGCCCTGTCAAACCCATTTACCCTTTTTGCTGGAGTACCACAGGGCTCCGTCATGGCCCTTCTTCTTTACCTCATGTACACACATGACATTCCACCTTCAAACGATACATCGTCAAAATGTCTTCTTTAGCTGGAGCTAGGTTAATAATGTAATCAGAGCATACCAGCTTAAAAAGGAGGAGTATTCCTATGGAAGGGTATTAGAGAAATAAATTGTCCTAAAAAGATTTCATCACGACTTTTAGACTGCACCTCGTATAATGCTTATTCTGACAAGTTTAAAAATAACCAGATTCAGTGTAGTCTATTTTTATGTATGAGAGAGTATTAAAATATTAAAGCGTTCGTAATCCATAGGCGTATCACTTCTTTTAGTAGACAGTTAAAATATTTTTTAAAGTTATTCCTCCAGTATACACTTATATTTTCAGCTAATTATCCTGCTTATAACTTCTAAACAGCTGAAGGCAAAAAAGTACAATTTTTTCTAAAATGTTTTATTTTTTCCACAAGGTATGTTAAGAACATTGTGTCAAACGGGTTATGTAGGTATAAGGGTTTAAACTTTGACTTTTAAGCAACGTTACGTTCATAAATAATAATTTTAATATAAAAACTACTTCTTACCTACAAATCCAAATCAGAATCGAAATCAGAAGATGAACTGTCGCAACCAATATTTACAATGAGTGGCTCGATCATTTCATCAGTAATATTGTCCAACTTCCACAATTTCTCTTCTTCTTTAATCGTATGATTTACTGCCTTTTCCCAGTTTTCAGGCTTCACATTATTTACAGCCTCCAAAAACAACTGTTTAACATCACTAATTTTAAAAGAATTATTTTTTCTTGAAACTTTTCCCTTTATCTGTGCCCATATCAGTTCAATCGGGTTTATTTCGCAATGATATGGTGGTGATCTAACCACCGTTATCCCACGATTTTTTGCAATTTCATCAATTTCATATTTTTTGAATTTCTCTTTATGAAGGGAACACAAATGATACAGTTCTTTTCTCACAGAACCAGGATGGAACTTAATATTCTTTGAATTTAGCCAATTCTGTAAATCTTTTTTTAACCACTTGGTTGTGGGCATTTTTTCTATAAGTCTCGAGTGATAACTTGCATTATCCATTACTATTATATAGTTCTGAGGAAGAAGATCTATAATTTGTTCGAACCACTCTTTAAAGACATCAGTATTCATGTCCTCATGGTAGTCACCGGTACGAGTAGATTCAAAAGTCAATAAACCACCTTTAACAAAACCGTTTGAACCACCGATGTGTACTATTATTAGTCTGCGCCCCTTTCCTGATGGTGGATTTAAACCAGTAGATAAATTATTTATAAAAGCCTGTCTTCGACTTATAACAGTTTCATCTTGCCAAAATTTATTTGGTTTATGTCCCTCGTTGATCCATGTTTCATCTAAATAAAATATATTTCTTCTTTGGTTTCTCATTTCTTTTATAGTCCTTAGGTAATTTATTCTCCATACTACAATATCGCTTCTTTCTATTAAAATAGACTTTCTGGAATGCTTTTTCCATAGAAAACTATTTCTTTTAAAAGTTTTCATAGTGTGCTTCGACTCATTTCAGGGTAATCCTTATCATCTCGAACCGTGGCAAGAACTTTGTCTACTATCGGAAATTCTTTTCTAAAGAAGAACGCATGCACTTTCCTTCGAAGTCTTTCTTTCAAAAGATTTTCTAATTGAAATTTTGGTTTTCCTGGAGCTTTACGTGCTGTTTGAAACTCGCCACATTTCTCTTCTTTAACAACTCTGTAATTCGTAGATTTCCCAACACCAAGCGTACTACTAACTAATTCCACTGTGTCATCAACACTTTTAGATAAATGTTTATCTGTAAATGATTTAAAACAATTAAATATTAATGTTTTTTCATTAACTGTTAAAGGACCGATTTTTTGTCGTTTACGCGGCCCTTCCAAATTTTCCATGATCACACTAGAATTCACACTGTACCTTGCAAGTTGCAACTAAACGACATTTAGTAAACTATCAAGAATACACAACTTGGACATCCTTACTATATGGAAAACCTATAATCGCATTTTCGGTGAAATTTGTTAGGAAGGTATTTATCTACTTATAATTCGATTACTGTAAGAAATTCTTGGAATTAAAATAAAACAAAATTGGCAAATAGGTACTTATTGAAAATAATCTTAAGATACGGCTATGTACTCTTTAATACACAGGGTTTTTGGCCTGTCCAAACCTTTTTCTATTGTTCTGTACAGCTTATGTTTATAAAGGATTAATAAAAGACCCAAAACTTGTAATAGCTCAGGTACATTTATTACAATTTTAGGAAATAATTAGATTATTCTGTAAAAATATTTAAAATGACCGTACTGTTTTGCATTAGAAATGCTGTTTTATTACTCTCTCATACATAAAAATAGACTATACCACCCGCAAATTATGAATTTTAAAAAGTAAATTTATAAAATATTTACATGAATTTTAAAATAAATTTTGAATTAATAAGAGATAAATTATCATTAAAAGTGTACAGTAAACCCTTCAAATAAACTCACCTGTATAAATCCAATTACTAAATTTTAATAATATAACTGTCAAAATTTTGATTGAACAGGTTTATTTTATTTCATCTAGATAGGAATCTTAAAATTGGAGTTTGTTGATGAAAGATAAGGCAGTATAAAAAAGATCGAAAAAGGAGGATGAGTTTTTTTTATTTCCTTCGTTTTACCTCTGAAATCCTTTCCTAATAAAATCCTAAAATATAAAGAAACAGGAAAATTAAATCATGTATATTTGTATGTGAAAATTCTACGACGTAAAATTATGTTATGTATAATAAAAATGTTTACTCACCTATGGAAAATATGTGATCCCGGCACGAAGGCGAATTGACTCCAGGAAGACATCTACAGGCTGGTATGTAATGTTGCTTCTCCAGGTGCCTTCTGTGTTCATTCATTTGTACACTGTTGAAGAAAATACTCGTTAGTGACAGGACGTTTAATTCTTTCAGTGAAAAAAAGGTATTTAATGTACAAACTAACACTAGTGACAAATTATAGAGGTTACTCACCTATAATTATTAATACAAACTTTAAAATAGAAAGCAAAATGCCACAATAGAACAATAATTACTTATTCGGGCAGATAAATCTTCCACAAGTGCTAACGTATAGCATAGGCGAAGTTATGTCATCAGATCTGGAGGGGGCTAAAGTGCTAGCCCTAGTCATATAATACATAATAGTTCTAGAGGTATACCTACTGAAGTTAAGTAAAAAAAATCTGGCGAATCTATGAAAATGGATAAAATATCATATATCGATTCTAAACAAAGTTTTGCAAAATTTCAATATTGTGAATTTGTAGATATCCATTTATGGTAAAAAACTAAATTTTACGACTTGCACTTGGAAAATAATGAATACTTCAGTTTTGATTTCGACATTAACACCATATAGATTGTAATTTGCTGGGGACTTTTTCGCAGATTTCATTTTTAACATAAACACTATCACATACTATAAGAAATAAACAAATTTAAAGCCAAAAAGTAAAAAAAAACTCGAATTGAAATTGATACAAATTAAAATGTAAACAATGAACTCGTTGCCAAATGATGAACTGATTTTAAAACAAAATTAATAAATGAACTGAAATTTAAAAAAAAATTAATATAATAAATCGGTTTTATAAAAAAGTCCTTAAATAAATATAGAGTATGATTACATATTACTATACACAAATTTTGATTCTTAAATAAAAGGTCTTATCCACTTCTTCAAGAGCTAAAATCTGACGACGTAGCGAAATTTTGCTACTTCTGGCAACACTGAACGATATCCTACTTATAGGGACCTTCTACAAATTTCCTCCAGAGGGCGTATCATTTAGCTTGAATCGCGAATAAAGATCCTTCCAATTATATATTCTCAAGGAAATGTAGAATTTGGAGTGGCTTCAACTTAGGTAAATCTCCCTCTTCTATTTGATATGCTTCTAGGTATAGTGCCCTTGGATTCTGAAGTGCTACACATTTACTTAGAATGTGAATGAAGATTTTTTCCTCTCAGTTTACTAAGGTGTCATTTTAGTTGGCAATGTCCAGTAAGGATCCCTGTTACAAGTGTTCTCACTACTAGAAAAATGTATATTATGATAACAGCTTAAAATACAATCTGGCTAATGTGGAGCACCCCGAAAGCCTTGCCAGACTCGTCTAATGACCGTCAGGCGCGCTAAATTCGGCACGTTCGATTACTATTCCTCTCCTCGTTTAACTACCTGGCTTGTCAGGTCCTACCAAAATCGGTTTTATAACCGAAACAGAAACCAAATTTCGGCTCCTTTCTTAGTTTCGGCCGAAACAGAAACAAGAATTTTCTTTTAAGGCAATCTCTTATTGAAATTTGCAATATCTCATTGTAATCCATGTTTTAGACTAATTAACTCGTATTATAAATTTTAGCTACATTTACTTATTACCTGTTTATTTATGTGATCAAAAGAAGCCATTAATTAATTTATTGACATGTTCGCTTGAAACAAAGCAGAGAAGTTTGTGTGTACGTGCACTGTGTAGGAATGGCACCCGGCACAGTCGCCATTGTGCCGGACACAACCAATTGTGATACGAAAACTTTTAAAAGTAGTTTCGCTGTCGGCTGCAGTTTCGGTCACTTTTCCGCCGAAACCGAAACTGTAGTCGAAACTATTATTTAAAGCCAAAGTTGGCCAAAACCGTAACCGAACCTTCGGTCGGACACTACTTGTGAGTCTGGCAGGCCTCCGTAATTGTAATTGTCAGCCAGACGTGTATTTTCACTTACGAATATTTTGAAATTTATCCTAAGTAGATGGATAATGTTCTTAAAATATGCGTGAGTGTGCAAAAATTTACTGATAATAATTTAGGCACGTTTGGTATTGGGTAAGAAAGTTTTACATCAAAATATCCAAATTTCAAAACTTGACAGACATGCATTAAAACGACTAAAATCAAATTTTCAAAGGTAGCCATACCACAGAATATAAAACATATGTTTTATATGCTGTGGCCATACCACGATCATTTGTCATATTTGAAGTCGTTTAGTTGACGCGAAAAACCTATTTATTATTTTACATAAAATAAATGTAGTGTATTTCTACCTAGTTATAATTGGTATTAAATATAGTATATTACATTACGAGTGTGGAAAGTGACATTTTTCACACGAGTGGGAAACATTGTCGCACGAGGCGCAAGCCAAGTGCGACTATCACACGAGTGTAGAAAATCACTTTTCACACAAGTGATGTACAATATTTTTCCTACGACCACAGAATAATGTCTTTAAAAAAATGTAAAACCAATTACTATCTATAATAATTAAAATGAACTTAAAAAAATAATCAACAATAATCGTCTTTATTCAATTTTCACATTTTCTAAACAAAAAAAAAACTAAAAAAAAAAAAACAAAAAAAATTCTGCCCCGCTAGGATTCGAACGCGGTCGACAAATGGCAAAGTTGATAAGTTCGACGTCCTAACCACCTGAGCTAATAGCCCTTGTGTCAATTGAATGATCTAATCGGTTATGTGTTTAACCAGAATAAAGAGCAAACATTATTTTAAAATTATTTTAATAATAATTGTTAAAGATAAATATCTAGGATCTAATTTACAACGATTTCAATAATTTAACAATCATATCGATTTTAGTATTAATATGGACATTACATAGATCAAAATAGAAATTGGGTGTTTGACATTTTGTGACAACTACTGCGGAAAGTAACATATTCTCACTCGGGTGGAAAGTAAATTCTTATTCATACGCGTGTGATGTAGGGCACTTTCCATAGGACTATATAGTGTGATAAGTGTCACTTTCCTAAGTGGTCGTAGGAAAAAATATTAACCACTGAAATGGCAAATTTTTTATATGCATGAAAGAGCTACTCAACTGACAAAAAATTTTCAGTATAATTTCGTTCAGGGTACCCACCAAAAGAAAAATTTCCGGAAATTTTTCTGGTTGTCATGAAAGTGTTTTAAAATAACAGCAGTTGATTGGCTATAAAATGGAGGTGTAAAATTATAATTTAATCTATCACGTGATAAATTTTCAAACCCGGGAAAATAACAGCAAAAATATTATATTTTTCCATTTAGAAGATATTACCAGACTCATTAACCAATTTCGTAAATCAGCCAGACTTATTATTGTAAACAGTTCATGATTGTATCAATTTATATGCTCAATTTTCTGCCACACTCACAGCCATATGCATAGTCGATCGCCAGCGACTCGCCAGAGATTCATTTTGGCGTATCGCCAGCGATTCGCTGGCGATCCGCCGGCGAAAGCCCAAAAAGCTGGCGACTCGCCGGAGATTGTCAACGGAATGTCATTTCACGCAAGTTTTTATTTTCTTTTATAGGGATTATCACCGGTATCTCTCGCATTTTATTCATGATTCATTTCTTAAAACTCAAAAAATAATGAACGAATATCAAATTTTTTTCCTGTAAAAGAACATGAAAACTTGCATGAAATGACATTCCGGTGACAATCTCCGGCGAGTCGCCAGCTTTTTGGGCTTTCGCCGGCGGATCGCCAGGGAATCGCTGGCGATACGCCAAAATGAATCTCTGGCGAGTCGCTGGCGATCGACTATGCATACGGCTGTCATTTTCCACTATCTGAGATAATCCAAACTGCTATTTTTATAAGCTTTATGTTCTAGTTTAGTAAATGTAAAATAGTTATGACTGGGAAAATAAGTGTCAAACTCAAAAATTTTGTTTTCTGTCACTAAGAGAACAGTTTATTTTTCATATACGCCGACTGGAAAAATGAATACGAAAAAAATTCACTGCCTTCTGAACTAAATGTAAAATTGCAGAATCAATCAAATGGCACGATTCTTTTTATTTTTTAATTTCTGTTCTGAAATCTGATATGTTTGGGTGGATGTGCGATAAATGTTCGAATTATTTTTGGGGAGGCTAATATGGTTTTTGGGGGGGCTTAGCCCCCAAGCCCCCCCTTAACTTCGCCCATGACGTATAGTCTATAGTGGTACATTCCGCTGCGCCATCTCCTAATATGTCTAAGAAGTTGCATTATTTCATAATTGTAGTTATATTTGAAAAAATTCTAGTTAGTAGAACGTTGTTTCATGTGCGTGAGTACGTGTGAATGCACCATTTTTAATCCATTATTTCCATTCCTAGATATAATTTTTTTCCTCGTTGTTTTAAAAATATGAAACCAATTTTACAATTTTAGTCATGCTGTTTCTTTCATAAATTTTTAATATCAATATAGAGAGTTTTTTGGAATTTACATTTTAACCTGAGGGCCAAATACTTAGAAATAAAACTATAATTACAAATGAAATCTCTAATCTTTTATTTGATTATTTTTTATAAGGGATATGGGTAAGTGTCTGAATACATTTTGATAAAATCTTTCTTTAATGTATTTAAAAATATTACGATAGGTTTTGTTTGATTTGTGATATAGGCTATAATGGCAAGTTTTAATTAAAACATAATATATCGCACCCGTCGAGGAATACCGTAACATCTCAAAATTTGTAAATTTGAGTTTATTACGCCATTCAACTCGGGTTTGTGAGTAAATTATATGCGGAAGACTGTGATAATATTACTTCAACGGTAGACCGGTCGAAGTCGCTTGTTACACTTTTGCAATTATGGGGAAATTCCTCCCGCGTCCGTGGAATACTATATTCAACTAGTCACTCTAAGGCTTTCGTACAATTCGCTCAAGCTTCTTTAGAAGTTACGGTGTTTCGCGGACGATTATTGTACATTTTAGATGTGTTATAATATTACTAATAATTATAATTTTTAGTTTGTTACTAAAATGAGTTCGCGAAGTATTAAACTTTTGGAGATGCTAAACATTAAACCGCCAAATCAATATCGTACTGTTCGAACAATAAAAAACGATAATAATACAACAGTTAAAGATGGAGCTATTTTGACGACTGTTCCTTTCGAAACAGGCAACGTTTTTACGACTATTGACCAGGACCCACACCATATATTACAATCAGAATTTCGTGATGAAAATGTTGAACTTGTAGAAACATCAAAAAATGACTCCAAAGTCAGTAAAAATCAAGTGAATGAGTCATTATCGTCCTCCAGTTCCTCGTCCAGCACATCTTCAATCTCATCCTCCCGCTCTTCGTCCTGCAGCTCTTCATCTAGCAGCACCACGAGTCGAAGAAATTCTACATCGCCGATTGATGACAGCGATGCAGATCCCGATTTTTCACATAACGGTGATGACGAACTATCGAGTGAAGGTAAATTAATATTTTGGTTAATATAATAAATATTCTGATTTCGTACATTATTTTGATAGCAGATGAAGGAAATGAAAAAGATGTCTGCAAAAAAAAACAAGAAAGCCACGAGCGAACCCTGAAAATTGGAAATCAAATGTTGCAAGAAAAAGACGAAACCTAGGAAAAAAGTATATTTCTAAGTCTACAAAACAACTTGTCCCTTCAAGAATAGGAACAGGATATACTAAATGCATTCATAAATGTACGACCAAAATTTCTAACCACGAACGTTTTAAACTTTTCCAAAAATATTGGGGCTTCGGAGATGTGCAAAAGCAGCGAGATTTTATAAGCCGTCACATTAAAGACATTCCACCGCTTCTTCACAATAAAACGAGACTCGGAAATGTCGCTTATTATTTTAAAATTAATGGAAATGACATTCGTGTGTGCAAACGGTTTTTTTGTGCGACACTTTCTATTTCATCAACAACAGTCACGACTGTTAGAAAAAAACTTGTTGATGGTGTTCTTGAAATTGATAACCGTGGAAAACATGGTAATCATAGTAAACTCTCCAGCAGTATTAAGGAAGATATTCGCACCCACATAAATTCTATTCCAAGAATACCATCACACTACCTTAGGGCGCAAACTGAACGTGAAATCATCGAAGGAGGGCGGACCATCGCCCAAATATATCGTGACTATGTCGATAAATGTAAGGAACTAAACAAACCATATGGGAGTCGGACAACTTTTTTTGAAATATTCAATGAGTTCAACGTATCCTTTTTTATACCAAAAAAGGATCAGTGCGAACTTTGTACACAATACGAAAATTCTAAACACAACGAGGCACAATACAACAACCACCTGGAAGAAAAAAACGAAGCAAGAAAGCAGAAAGAGAAAGACAAAATGGACCCACACAAATCGAAATATGTTTGTGCTTATGACCTCCAAGCTGCCCTTCCGACGCCTAGGGGCGATGTATCGGTATTTTATTACAGATCAAAGTTATCGACGTATAATTTAACTATCTATGACCTTAAAAGTAATGAATGTGTTTGCAACGTGTGGCACGAGGGCGAAGCCAAACGAGGAGCCATCGAGATCGGGACGTCAGTGTTTAAATATATTGAAAAAGTAGCTAACTGGAAAAAAGAGGAAGATATAAGTTTTGTCTTCTACACAGACAATTGCGGAGGTCAGCAGAAAAACAAATACATGTTAATGATGTACATGTACTGCCTCTGCGTCTTTGACAATATAAAAACGATTGAGCATACATTTTTGATTAAGGGGCATACCCAAAATGAAGGGGACAACGCACACTCGATAATCAAAAAAGAAATTAGAAGAAGTTTAAAATCGGACAGCATTTATGTCCCTTCTCAGTATTTTCAAATCATGAGAACAGCAAAAAAAGAGCACTCCATACTTTGAGGTCAACGAAATGAGCCATCAAGATTTTATTAACTTCAAAGCTCTTGAAAATGAGCTTGGTGACAATTTTAAGAAAAACGAAAAAAAAACGAGAATTTACCATTTTCTGATATCAAGGTTATAAAATTTTCGCAAGATAACCCCTTCAAATTTTTGTATAAAACATCCTACCTCGCTGATGATTTTGAAGAAATAGATATATATATATATATATATATATATATATATATATATATATATATATATATATATATATATATATATATAATAATAATAATAATAATAATAATAATAATAATAATAATACTCTCCCTAATTCACCCCCTTATGAGTGAATTTTAACCCCAGAAGCTGAGCTTGTCCGTAAAACCAAGTCCAAAAAAATACAAGATCATCGGTCATTACCTTGTCTGTGCAGGAAAGGAAAGAAAAAATTAAAAATTGGACCGTAAAGAAAGCATACAATGCGCCCAACCCCATAGCTCCAAACAAAAAAGAGATCTCATGTACTTGGTGGACAATAACTATGTTAAAAGAACCTACTACGAATTTTATAATAGTCTTAGGTCATAAGACAAAATCTGTGATGATTTTCAAGACTGCATCGCTATCTTTAGGACTGTGTTATTTTTGTACCTTAAGTTTTTATTTAAATTACTCGTTACAAACGACTAAAGTTACTTGGTCACCTTTATTAAATATTGGGATTATGTATTATGTTTTTTAAACCATATGGCAACTAAAATCCAATATATGTATACTCGTACATTCTAATGAAATTGCTTTGTTATAGTTAAAAGTTATGAAAAATTCTGTGTTGCAATTTTTTAGAATATTAATGTTTTTTTTTCTTCAACTTATATTCATAATAGTTTTTCTGTTTTATTTGTTTCTTTTTCTTTTATAAAAAATAAATTCGTTTCTTTAAAATGTCGTTTATTTGTTCACCCTATATTACATAATTCATCATTAAATGACATAAATGACTACAATTATTTGATTGATGCATGTGATAACTTATAAATAAAATAGAATCGTCTTAGAAACACCATAATATCCAAAAACCAAAATACATTTATTCAGAAAATACTATAACAACTACAAAATTTGAAATAAATTTGTCAAATTTTATCATTTTTGATTAGAAAACAATTAACTAATATTCATAAGCAAACCAAGAAAAGAATAATTGACACTTTAAAATAAAATTCCGGTTAAAAATCTATAACAATAACTAATAAACACCCTTATTAGAATAACAAAATCTTAAACCTTCATTTTCCTAAAAACTGCTTTTTGGAGATGTTACAGTATTTCGCGATGGGTGCGATATACAAAATTTTAAATTAAAACTAATCACAACCATTATACATATTACAATTTTTATAGCTCAAGGATTTGCGACATCCCGTATACATTTTTGTATTATTTACATTCATTATTGCCCAACTAATCAATTCTCTTTGCTTTAATCACTTAAAAATCATTAGCGTGGCACATTTTAAATGAAATAAGGCGGCTGCACAATTGGAAGTGTCTACCGAAAACTAAATATAAATAGGGGTGTTGGGGGAAACAATAATTTAAATTAACAAATAAATTGAGGGTGTATTGTTGTACGTAAAACGGATGCTAGAGGAAGTGTTTGGAGTCATCTGAAGAAGGATGCGGGTATACTGTAGCGTAATAGATTTAATGGACCTGGGTCTTGATTAACAAACAATGTACAAATATCATGAGAAATTTAATAATCGTTTGGTAGTCTGCAAGTGTTGAAATGTAACAATGAGTTTTTGTATCTTTTTTTTTGGGTATTGCTGGACGTTTTTACACAATGAGAAGCTCTAATTATTCTTATTTATTTTATTGTCGGTATTATAAAGAGAGGTCTATTGTAATTTTATTAACATAGGTACCAGAATAATTAAATAATGTAGTGATAGTTTGGTTTTTATAATTATTCAGAACGAAATATTTTCAATTTTAAAAACAATTTTTCAAATAGGATTTGTTCCAAAAGGTATTTGATAAATGGATATCTATATTAACCAGAGATAACAGAGATATAAGAAGTCATTTATAAAATATAATATTCATGGTGCCAAGAACAGTTCGCACTCAAAACATTCTATTTCTAGACGTGGGGCGAGGCGACGAAAGGTGAGAAGTAAAAGAAGGGATACAGTGAAGAATTTTACATAGTTTTATCAATGAATTACTGCCCGAGCTTTTACTACTTAACGTAACTTTTCTTGCCGGTGTAAGCCCTGTTGCCACTTCCAATCTAACATCACTAGGTTTTGGAATTTGTTGAAAATTATTACATCTAATTTAATGAAATTACATCTAATTTGGTTAAAAATGCCTATTTTTTGTTCTAATGCTCAATTAAGTCTTTGTAGGAAGTATTTTTTTATAATTATTTAAAAAAAATCATTTACATTAGCCATCGAAAAAAAATTTAAATGTCTCATTTTCAACCGTCTACAAATTTGTATAAAAAATCTTTTTTTAGAAATATACATCTCATTTGACGAAAAACGAAGGCCTAAATGAAAAAAAACTATTCTCTATAAAAGTTTCGCCTATGTATTGACAAGGTAAAAGTACTTTCCTCATATTTGTTGCTTTTAAATTAACAAAAATATAGCAATAAACCATTAGTGATGTCATGGTTTTACTAGAAAGCAAACATTAAAGGCAGAGCCTATCGACTCTTTATGCATCTATCTCAGTATTGAAATGTATGCAATCAGTTTGACCCCTCTTATATTATTTTATACAGGGATTATTGATTTATCCACCATGTTTAATAGGGTGTACTAATTACTTCAAGATTTCTTTTTTATTTTTAATGTAAAATGAAAATAAGAAAATATGAACTATTTATTAAAGGTATTTATTGAAGTATCAATTAAAAACAGTAAGGCTATTGCTTTGCAAAATACAATAAATCCCCAATATAAATAAATTATAATAATAATAATAATTGGAAGAAAGTATATAAAGCATAAATTAATAATATTAAAATTTATAATTACAAGACTTTAAAACTAATCAGAATCAGATTCACCACACGAATCAACATTTTCCAAAACATTAGCGGCTGTGGTCAAACTATTTCTGCAGTTTTTCTGCGCCATACAGGTGCAGGAACCGATACAGTAAATATTTTTTTTCCTGCATTTGCAAATTTTGCTTCCACAGTCTAGAACAGAATATTATTGTTAGAATATTGTATAGTATGTTTTTTGCATTTGCATGATGTAAGTTCTGTTATGTCTGGTGGCAGGTCGGGCAGAGTCTTAAAAGTGGGTATCAGACTTCCATCTTGATCTACTTTCCATCCATACTCTTTAACATTAGGAAGCTGCATCTGGGTTTAAAGAGGTTAGCCAAATATTTAGCTGGTAAAAACATCTTAAACAATGTAGTCTTAGGGCGTCTTCAGTCGGTGGTAATTTAGCGATGGTTTTTGAAGAGGTCAATAATCCCCTCAAAATTTTAATGAAAGTAACATTGGCAGATTTGAATACATTTTTAGGAAAATACTTTCAAGATTAGAGAATATGTTTTCAGAGTACTCATCACTGCCAAATCCATCCAAAAAGTAATGGTTTTCAAGGTAGGTTTTCCAACAGGTTTTGTTCCCAATGCCGGACAATTAAATGGTTGTATCACAACCGGTCAGAATGAAAAGCAGGCATATTTTTTAGAAGGTTTTCATCCAAATTTAAATAATGTACTGCTAGAAATCGTCTTGAGTCTCCTCGCCTTGTTCTGAACCATATATCTTTAGTCAAAAACTTCTTAAAATAAATTAATAAGACATCTGTATCGTTGCAATAAATAATGCAGCGTGAATGTACCGAATTTTTGGCTGACAATATGTGCAATGAGATACGATTATTAGCGTCTTCGTGATTTGAATTTAAAAAAATCGTCTTTTGATGGTTCAAAATACTTTCCATATTTATTGATTTTCGCGAATCCACCACTAGTTAGAAATTGAATATGCTTTTGCTGAATGGAGTTTTGAAGAAGTTGCTCTGGCAGAAAATGTGTAAAACGTCTTTTGTTAAATATCTAATGAATAAACAAGTTCTATTGTTGCGGAAGTGGAATATTGGGTCGGTCAATTTCTATATCAATTTATTTCTGAAATCCTCTCTTTTGACGTGTTGTATTTTTGATAGAATGTCCTTTATAATGATCAAATACCACATCTATCATTTGAGCATTAAATTTATTTCTAAAAATAATGTTTACAAATATATGAGCATATTCTTTAAATGATATGCAACTTTTGGGCTTTCCTATTTTGATATAATTTTTGTCTCTGCTACTTGCAGCAACAAATCCGTAATTAAAATTTTAAACGAAAACTTATAACTTACCCAAATATATTTAGCTGCAACAGGATGAATGTAGATAAAATAAAGATGCAAAAATGTCTATATTTTTTCCCAATTTATTAGGTAATTTAATATATAACACATACACTTATTAATTCTTTAGCAAAAACATATAACAATATGACACATTGCCCTATGGAACATAACAAGAAGTTTTATAATAAAAAAAATGAAAAATCCTACCATATCAATAATGTGATACATCAGCCCGCACGTAGAGAGAAACAGAGCTATGTTACGTTTGAAGGTGAAGAAAAAGATACACTGAGAGTCGATAAATTTGACGGTGAGAATTAATTACAGCATAAAACTATGACATCTCTCATCGTTTATTGTTATATCTTTGTTAATTCAAAAGCAAAAAATATAGTGTTTACTCTGTTACCTTCTCAACACATAAGCAAAAATTTTATAAAGAATGTTATTTTTTTCATTTAGGCCTTCGTTTTTTGTTAAATGAGTGGTATATTTAAAAAAGACGACTTTTTAACTAAATTTTTGAAGGGCTAAAACCAAGATATTTACGTTTATATTTTTTTTCGGCCGTAAGTGCTAATGCAAATGATTTTTTTTAAATAAGTATAAACAATTACTCCCTACAAAGATTTTATTGTGCATTTGACCAAAAAATTAGTATTTTTTTCTCTATTCGGTGGTATCAATATCTGGATTTTTGATGATAGTGCCCTTTTGCACAGTCTAATTTTGTATTAACTCCGGAAAAAGGGTTACCTTATCATGACCTTTCATTTGTGAAAAATTCAGCTATGTGACAAAAGAGTGGGAGGTGAATCGTTTTCTTGAGCGAATATTTTAATACATACACTTTACTAACAATGACAACAGCGGATATTATACCCACAATATATTGTGATTATACCCTACTGTGTCCCTTAGAATATGTCTTATTCACGGGCGCACGATATTTGTTAATAGTTACATCTCCTGGTTATCTCTGATAATAACCCATTATACCCCGCTGGACCCATTTGGGGACAGCAAACAAAATTTTACTTTAGCGCCTTCTATTGACAAATATCAACAGTTGAGTATTAAAGAGTGTTAGTTTACGTTGTTTTCTTCTCAACGTATAGCGCTGATGTCCATAAATTCGAGCAACGTAACGACAGGTACAATTTTGTCAGCAAGTTCACGCCTTTGTCTGGAAGAAACGTACATGTTTTTGCTAGAGATCCCGTAAAATTAAAATTTTATTTGTTAGCAGTGTTTATTATACCCA
>OV651827.1:7176062-7203068 GCA_927349885.1 Psylliodes chrysocephalus | reverse complement strand
CAAACATAGGCTAGTCTTTGTACTACCTGTAGTAGCTAAACTAGTTTTGTTACTCCAGGTTACATCCCCCCTAAGTAATGATTGGTCTCACTACTTTTGTATACATGAATCGCAGTGTATTTGGGTTACATCCTTATCTTATACTCGTAATGTTTCTACTTACCATTAAGGTTTTTGTGACATATTTACCACTTTCTCCTCATTTATGTTCCAGAGTAGTTTGTTGTCCAGTGTTAGGCTTAGATATTTGACTTTTTCATTTTATATCTATCCCGTTTAATTTGACTATTTTGAGGTAAAGGTTTCTTTTCGTTGAAAAGGCTACTAGTGTTGTTTTGGTGGGGTTTATACCCACTTCGCGGCATCATCTCTTGTATCACATTTTTCCAAACTTGTCTCTAGCAAATATGACTATGTCATTGGCATATTATTGACAGGGTATGCCGAGGTTAGTCAATCTACATAGAAGTTCGTCTACGGTTATGCTCCACATTAGTTGGGATTGGAATTCATTCTTGTGCCCATTCTCTGGTTGTGCACATGGAAATGTTGATGTTGTCTGCAGTTATTAAATCTTTCTTCATTGTTGTAGAAAAAATCATCTACATATTCTTGAGGTTGGTCGAAATTGATATGGAAGGTTCTTTGATTGTTTTGATTAAAATTCGGGTTAAATTGTGTATGAAAGGTTTTTTGATTGTTTTGATTAAAATTCGGGTTTAATTGTGCAACAGATGGTCTACCAAAATTTATATTAGGATTAGGCTTAACTTATTCACGATTTTGAATTGGAGGCGCTTGTCCTCGTTGTACATTATAAGAATTATTTTGGAAAGGTTGAGTTTGGTTTGAGCCAGAAGAGCTTGGGAAATTCCCTGCAGAATTGTTGCTAATATTTTGAGCTTATCTTTTTCTAGTAAGGCATTCATTGTTGAGCCATCTATCTGGATGTGGTGCTATCTACTTTCTGGTACTATATGATCTTCATATTCATATTCTCTTTTTGTGGTAAACCTTGTATACGACTAAAGTAATTTAAAATCTGATAACTGTAATTTAGGTTTTAGATTTTTTGATTAGAAATGAATAATAAAAATGTTTTTCATATGATTCCAACTTTTGGTTTTACGTAATAATTTGATTTGTCACCTAAATGTCTTTTTTGTTTTTCTAAGTAAAGGGCGGGTTGTACAAAGAATGTTGTAATCTCAGTTTAGCTAACTGAAGTTTAAATTTTAACTGGTTTTAATATTATTTAAAGTACAAATTTTATTTTTAAAATT
The DNA here is from genome assembly GCA_927349885.1 of Psylliodes chrysocephalus. Taxonomy (NCBI): domain Eukaryota; kingdom Metazoa; phylum Arthropoda; class Insecta; order Coleoptera; family Chrysomelidae; genus Psylliodes; species Psylliodes chrysocephalus. The sequence goes on along the minus strand of OV651827.1, from coordinate 7,201,785 downwards.
ATATTTAATAATGACCGATGATTATACGACGAGAATTACAGTTTAAACTATGTTTACATTTCAACTGATTATTGTACAACACACTCTAAGTGATATTTATCTACTCTTTCTAGATTCTTTTGGATGATTTCTTTGTGATGATGTTATTAATGAAATAACACATTTTAAAGTTTAATTTGATAACCTCATCCCCAAGAAATCACCCAGAAGAATGACATTATTATTTAAGTATTCTATAAATAAGATTTTTTTATCTTATTTCATCCTCAAGAAAAAAAAATAACACTGCAATGGTTCAGAACGTTACCTTTAATAATTACTTTATAACCTCTTCTAAAGTTTTTATTGATTTTGTAACAAAAAGAAGCCATCGTAAAAGATGTTTATTTACTATCTTAACTATGTACGTGGAACATTTGACAATCCTGGTATTACTCGTTCGAATTTTATGGGCTTCACAGGTATTTATCACATTTTTGTTAAAACTGACCAACAGAAAGAAGAAGGTGATTTAACAGGAAATACATTTCATTCGGTTGTAATCTTATTTTTGATTTTTACGTAAAATATAACCGTGTCTATAAAGCGCTAACATGGTAACAATAAGAATAGGTTATTGTCATGTTGAAGAATTAAGTGCTTAGCAGAAAGTGTTCGATGTCCTCAATAGTAATATAGCAGCTGTGTATTTATTTGTTTTATTTGAAATTTGATTCGTTGTTATATTTAATTTAATTTCGAAATTTGAAGAAAACTCAAAAACGGATAAAGAAACAAACATTAAATTTTAAACTTAAGTTTTATTTCGGCCTGACGTAAAATTATTATTTTTTGGACAAAGTCGGAACATCTGGGGGGGTACTTTATGGGGGGGCCGTTTTTATATTTTATGGAATAGATCTGTTATTTATGTTTGGAGAAAAAAATAAATTAAATAAAAGTTACTTCTAATATTATTATCTATAATTTTTGTCTTATGTCAAAATTTCCTGAAATGGTCCGTATTCGAGAAATTTGACAAAATGTGCAAAATTCTGATTTTTATGAAAATTGTTAAAATAAAAGTTGTTTGCGATATCGATCTCTATAATTTTTGTTTATACATTATTTTTCTAAAGTGGACCGTAATGGAAAAATTGTAGGAAAAGTGTAACAACCGGCTTGCCTAAAGGACCAACGCTCACCAAATGTAACAACCAGTTAGCCTAAAAACCATTTGTAACTACTGATAGTTCTTTAGCTACTGTTGTTAATATACTATTAAGGGATTAGGGCAGCGACGTCACCAGCCAAAGGGTCCTGGAGTCCTGAAGGAACATCCATTCGCCAGTGGCAAAAAAAAAATAAAAGAAAATAATAAAGATACAAAAAAAACATCCCTTAATAGCATATGTCGAGCGGTTTTGGCAACTGATTTAAGACTCTCAAGTCCTTAAGGGTAGGAACGCCGAGGCTTAACATGCTCGGAATAGTTCTTACTGGTTTTTGGAAAGAGGTGAGAATAAAATAGGTTAATAAACAATACCATGTATATTTAAATATAAGTAAAAAAATTATTAACAATTTTAATAAATCAGAACAATCTTCATTTTTTGAAATAAGACAAGCAAAAATTACTATCTACAATTGTAAATCTTTATTATGATAAACCATGTTAATAGAATATAATCTATGATAAAACTTTAATATAATGAAACCTTTTTACATCACAAAAACTTTTTACTATAATAAAAAAACTCTTTATATGATAAAACCCTTAACTGATAAACATTTAATAAGTCATCTTGGGACGAAAATGAAAGAATTGGCATTTGAAGAAAGACTAATGAACTGTTTTAAAATACATAACCCAAACAAGAGATTTAAATATGTTAAAATAAAATAGATTACCTTTGAAACTAAAACACTACACACACACACTTTACTATATATAATAAATACCAATAATTACTAAGTTACATTTTTGGGCATAGGTTTGGCCCAACGGCCGCCCCTTGAGTCTTTTTGTGTCAATGATTGACTCTATATTTATATCAACCTTAACGTGATTATATTAAAAGAAACTCGACTTATTTATTTTTAAAGATTATTCGCACGATTTGTCCTTTAATTTTCTAGTACAATGAACTATTTCTAATTGTTTGGTTTTAATAAATATGTTGTGTTAGTTCAATAGATATTAAAAAATATTAGATATTTTTAGGATTTTTGTTAAATTCTTTATATTTTAAAAATAATAATGCCAATTATTACAAAAGTGCTAAATTTAAATTTTTCAGTATTTTCATTTTCAATGAATATCTATAGAAAAATGTTTCGAGGTAGATGTATGTGGAAAATGTATATATTTATTTTATCTTCTAAACATTTATGGAGGTGCTGCAATAGGTTGTACAAAATAACCGGAAAAAGCATGTAATAACTAGATAGGAAAGACATGTGTTGGACACATCAGATTTTTTCTTATAAAATAATGAACTGACTTCCGATCATTTTCCTATTTGTCCTAAATTAAATTTTGAAAATTACAGATCATTAACTAATAATAATAATAATAATATAATAATAATGAGTTTATTCAATACCAAAAAATATTTACATGTAAAATTACAATATTATGCTGAATAAACTACGACTAATCACAGAAGCGTCACCCCAGAAGAGGCTCAGCTTGTATTGTGATATACTTATTTAGTAAGTTCATACATTTGTATCCTTAATATTAATCTTAATTACTATAATAATTTCTATTATCATTTGAGAACTAAAAGATTACAATGAAATTTCAGAATTAAGGGAGTTGTCAAAATCAGGAATAGTTCATAATTATATGAGTTGTCATATTCGGGTGTATTGTTATAATCGGGAATATTGTTCTAATCATGTTGTCGTAATTTTATGTAATGTAATTAGGTATAGCGTCAAATTCAAGTCTATTATTTTATATTATATTATTTACCTATATTATATTATTAACACATTTTATATTATTTACATATTTGAATTTACAAACTTATGAAATATTGTTCTGTCACTTTCCCCTATCCATTTTTTAATTTTTTGTTTAAAGTGTTTGTATTGTTGTATATTTTTTAAAAAATCGGGAATTATTGAAAATATTCTAGGTGCTAGATAGGAACAGCATTTTTGACCTGCAGTTTTTTCGCATCTTGGTGTAATATATGCTCTTCTCTTAATTCTCGTTTCGTACTTGTGAGAAATGGGTTCTATTTTAATTTTTTTTTGTTTAGTAAATAATAATATTTTTAAACAAAAAATCTGCAGAATATCTAATAGCCCCGATAATTTAAATAGGGAGTTTGTGGAGTAAGTACGACTTTTCCCATATATTATTTTTATTAGCCATTTTTGAATAATGTCTACTTATTGTAGGTAAAAGTTACTTACTCCGCCCCATCCTATTATTCCATAACTCAACTGCGATTGAATTAATCCATAATAGAGCGTCTTTAGGTGAACTTCAGTTAACAATTTTTTAAGGTGTCTAAATTTCCCTAACATGCCTCTTAATTTTTGTACAACCGATTTAATATGAAGGTCCCATCTTAGATGTCTATCAACTATGATACCTAGATATTTAACTGATTTTGCAGCTGGAATTGCACTGGACTGATCTATTTCTAAAGTATTAAAATTCGGTAGATTATTTTCATATGATGTAAATGGTAAATAGTGAGTTTTTTCATTATTTAGTGTGAGAAGGTTATGTTGGAACCACAATTGTATTTTCTTAAAATCCTTTTCAGTTTGACTTTTTAAATCATTCCAATTCGAGTCCTCGTAAAGAATGGCAGTCGTCCGCAAAACTCATAATTTTTCCTGTGGTATTGAGCTTTAATAAATTATTTATATATATCAGGAATAATAATGGACCCAATACTGTACCCTGAGGAACACCACAAAAGACCAATTCAGGCTCACTGACGACACTGTCAATTTCCACGTATTGGACTCGTCCTGAAAGATAACTTGAAATCAAGTCAAACACTGTGCCTCTTAATCCGTATGACCTTATTTTCTCGAGAAGTTTCGCGTGAGACACAGTATCAAAAGCTTTTGACAAGTCCACAAATATACATAAACTTGGCGTATTTTTGTCTAACTTTTGGTATATATATGAAGTTAACTCATAGATTGCATCTTCTGTGGATTTACCTTTCCTAAAGCCATATTGACACTGTGAAATTAATTCATGTTTATCCAAAAAATGTATTATTCTCTTTTTAAGGACTTTTTCAACAATCTTTGCTATGTTGGATATCAAGGAAATAGGTCTATAGTTTGACATCTCTGACTTACTCCCTTTTTTATGCAGTGGTTTAACAATACCTACCTTGAAAACATTTGGGAAACAACCTGTAACCATGCAATTATTAATTAAATAAGTTAAAGGTGTTGAAACTTCTTCACATATATTTTATAGCGTCTCAGATTTAATTTTATCGTGTCCTGGTGATTTTTTATTCTTAAGTTCATTGATCATATTTTTTATTTCAGATTCTGTAGCAGGATTTAGATACATTGAACTGCACATATTAGTGTTTTCTCTAAAATCATTTTGAACATCTTTTACTTGTGGTATTTCTGATGCTAATATTTGGCCAATATTACTAAAATATTTATTAAAATGGTTAGCTATTTCTATTTTCTCTGTGACTATATCCCCGATTACTAGTTTAATATTATCTATTTTTGTTTTAGGTCTAACAGAATTGCAAGCCTCGTTTACTGTGTCCCAAAGCCCTTTCGATTTATTTTTATTTTGTTCAATGTTATTCTGAAAATAAGTTGTTTTTGATATGTCGATTAGTCTTTTTGTGTATTTTTTTAAATAATTATACCTAGTTTTTATTTCTATATCATATGGATTTTTTATTGTAGCTTTATATAACTTATTTTTTTCGTTTATTGTTTTTGACAATTTAGGCGTAATCCACTTATTTCGCGAAATATTTTCTTTCTTTATATTTAATGTTTTTGTGTTTTTGTTTATATATTTATTTAGGGTTTGAACAAAGTAATTTGCCGTAATATTTGGGTCATTATTTTAATATAAATAATTCCAATTTTCGTTTTGAAGGTCCAGTTTTAAAGTTTTATAATTAATATACTTCTGTTCATTAGCTTTTATTTTAGTTATTTCTTTTTTATTATAATTTTCAATTTTAAAATGTATGGAAGTTAGTAGAGTTAATAGAGAAACTAATACAAATATTGCTTTATCCTTTAAACTTATCATGCGTGATTCAAATAGGGTACATTTTATTAAAAATATGGATGAATTTTTATGCAGCTATACATAAGTCCGCAGACCTTCAGCTTGTCACTCGACTCATGGTCGAAATACCGCTGACGTATAGGGACAAACGCTCCGCATCTCGAAACTACCAGAACAAGCGGTACGTGTCGTTGAGTCGTAGAGATGGAATTCTAGGACATTCCACATCATCTAGAATCTTCTCGTACAGAGTTGGACTTGGTATAAATAGCGCGACTTATCGACAGACGAGTAGTTTTAGAATAAAGTATTTGACTGATAAGATAAATTTTAATAAATTAATTAGAATTGTGAGTTAGATATATAAATGTTATATAAAATAATTAGTAAGTCATAAATAAATTGTAAATAGTTTGTTTCAAATAAATAAACTATAAATAAATTAAATGAACGTCACAATACTAAAAATGATCATGAAATTTGTTATTTTAAACAGAACACCCTATACAGGGTGTCCTTTAAAATGTGTCCCAAAATTCTCAGGCAGATTCCTTAACCAAAAAATGGAAAAAAAGTTCCTATAGACCTATGTCCTAAAGTGCCCCCTAAGCGAGCAACAGCCTCTCGAAATCATTTTTTTTATTTTGATTTTTTGAATTTTCTTAAAAATGGAAACAAATAAAAAAACCAAATTTTGGCTGTTAAATATGATCAATAATAGTGACCTTTTTACACCTTCAAAAAGAAATTATTTCGTCAGGGGTGTACTTGGGAATTTTTTGAAAATTTTGATTATTCATAACTTTTTTGTGTTTTTGGTAATGACTTATCCATATTTTTTTTTACATTCAACATTGAAAACTACGTCAAAAAGGAATACTTGTTTGATCTCGATTGGAGCAGCCGTTTCCGAGAAAACATCATCCAAAGATATTCGTGCAGTTTAGGTTAATTTTCAATTTTGGCTGTTGTAGCCAAAAAGTTGGAAATCGAGGAACACGGCTTACATGTCCCTATCCTTACTTTTGAAGGTCTATTCAGTGGCAAAAAATATTAGTTGATACAGGGTGATCAAAAATCGGATGTGATTTTGGATTTTTGATCACCCTGTATCAAATAATATGTATTTTATGTCACTGATTAGACCTTAAAAAGTTAGGATAGGGACTGTAAGCCGTTTTCCTCGATTTCCAACTGTTTGGCTACAACAGCCACCTGAATTTGAAAAAATGTGATTTTTGAGTAGCTGTAGATCCTTTACTATTCATATTAGATAACAAGTGTGATATATCATTGAAATCAGATTATCGAGCAGATTCTAAAAATATAAAAATATACAGGGTGTTCTATTTAAAAAACATAACTTTGATTTGGCACGGCCTTATGAAACACCCTGTCACATCGTAACTAATTTTAAAATGTGAAGCTTAAAGCTGCCTACTTTTATTATAACAGATCTACAGAGCTTCCTCACACTAATCAATCACCCTGTATACTATTTTTAGCTCTCTAAATAAAATTTAAAAATTTAGTTCCCATTTATTTATTATGAAGACCATAAGGTTTGTATTTAGCTGTTTAGAATAAAAAAGTAAAAATATGTATTTTTTTGGCGTTTTTGTGTTTCATGGATAATTTTTTTCGCTCACTGATAAAAATGTTTCTTCAGTTAAACATTATTTCTAAAAGTAATCTGGTGCGATTCGTTGTATTGTTATTATTTTGTTTAAAATGGCTCACAATAACTACAATAATGATTACACATTCGGCGAAATGACGGACATGCACTTATGTTTTGGACTCGCTTCTGGAAATGCCAATGAAGCTCGCAGACTTTATCAGGAGCGCTTTCCAAATAGGCATCTTCCATGCGCTAAGACGTTTTCTAGAATTGACGATAGACTTCGGGAAACTGGTACATTTAAGAAAAACTCTAGTAACAGTGGAAGACAAAATTATGTAAGAACTCCTGCTTTGGAAGAAGCAATTTTGGATAGGGTAGCTGAAACCCCATCGACAAGTACCAGAAAAATAGCAAATGGTAAGTAATTACTTATTTATTATTTCAGCTACCCCGTACCTTATCGTATAAAACTAGTTTTTTTACTTGTTATTGCTTCTCTTACATTTCACGACTTTTCGTATCGAAAAGAGTTGCGTTATGCAGAAAAAATCTGATTTCCCAAATCAATGGATTCTCTTTCTTAACTATTCACTACACAGATTCTCTCATTTAATTTCAGAAGTGGGAGTCGGACGTAACACGGTATGGAAAGTTTTGCGTGAACAACAATTGTACCCTTACCACATTCAAAAAGTTCAGGCACTTAAAGCTACTGATTATGAGCCGCGAGTTATCTTTTCTGAATGGTTTCTTGGAAGATGTAATCAAGATGCAATGTTTCTTAATAAAGTGCTATTTACCGATGAAGCTGGTTTCACTAGAGATGGTATAATAAATTTTCGAAATATGCATGAATGGGCTGAAGATAACCCTCACGCGGTTGTTGAACGTCACCACCAGGATAAATTTTCAATAAACGTCTGGGCTGGAGTTATTGATAATTACCTTATTGGACCATTTGTTTTGCCGAATAGGTTAAATGGAGCAGCATACAGGCTTTTTTTGGAAAATAACTTACATGAGCTTCTTGATAATATTCCGATTCAAATCAGACATAACATGTGGTTTATGCATGATGGAGCTCCACCACATTACAGCCTTGAAGCTAGACAGCACCTTAACGAAAGATTTGAGGGTAGAGTAATTGGCAGAGGTTGTCCTGTTAACTGGCCACCTCGTTCACCAGATCTAAATCCAATGGATTTTTTTGTTTGGGGTTATTTAAAATCATTGGTTTATTCCAGTCCTGTTTAAACAGTTGTAGAATTGGAAGAACGAGTTTTTCATCATTGCGAAGTTCTTAGGAATAATCCTGAAGTATTTTTTCGTGTAAGACAGTCTATGATGCGACGGTTGCGCTTGTGTGTGGAAACCAATGGTCGCCACATTGAGCATCTGCTTTAATTTTTTTTGATTTGTTTTTTTAGAATAAATATTTTTTTAAACCGTTTCTTATTATTAAATAAAAATAGTCCCACCACGACATTTGAACTACAATTATTTAGAGAGAGCTAAAAAAGTTATTTTTATTTACGAGATTCACCGAGGTAATTTAGGAAAATTGAAAATTAAGCTAAAGTGGACGAATATCTTTGGATGATGTTTTCTCGGAAACGGCTGCTCCAATCGAGATCAAACAAGTATTCCTTTTTGACGTAGTTTTCAATGTAGAATGTAAAAAAAAATATGGATAAGTCATTACCGAAAACACAAAAAAGTTATGAATAATCAAAATTTTCAAAAAATTCCCAAGTACACCCCTGACGAAATAATTTCTTTTTGAAGGTGTCAAAAGGTCACTATTATTGATCATATTTAACAGCCAAAATTTGGTTCTTTTATTTGTTTCCATTTTTAAGAAAATTCAAAAAATCAAAATAAAAAAAATGATTTCGAGAGGCTGTTGCTCGCTTAGGGGGCACTTTAGGACATAGGTCTATAGGAACTTTTTTTCCATTTTTTGGTTAAGGAATCTGCCTGAGAATTTTGGGACACATTTTAAAGGACACCCTGTATATTTCAACATTTTTGAATTCTGCTTTATTTTTCACATTTTTTTTGTTATATTTTATGTAAAATCAGCAAAAATATACTACTGAACTCACTCTTGTATATAATGTTGTGTTCTTAAAAAAAATATAGTATGCGACTCTCCTGTTTAAACCCTTCGACCGCTCTACGTTATTATATCAAGTTAATTGTGAAAAAAAATTATATCCAAATCTCTTTTGTATATAACGTTGATCGTAGAAAAAATATACTATTCAACTCTCATGTTTAAACCCTTATTATATCAAAGTAATCGTTTCAAAAATATACTGTCCAACTCTTACCTACGTATAACGTTGATAGTTAAAGACATATATTTTGTTTAACCTCTTACATCATTTTACGTTATTATACCAAGTTAATCGTAGAAAAAATATAATATCCAACTCTTTCCTGTATATAACGTTAATCGTAGAAAAAATATAGTCAAACAACTAGACAGTTCTACTTTATTATATCAACGTATTCGTAGAAAAAATATACTATCCATGTCTTCCCGGCATATAACGTTGATTGTAAAAGACATATAGTATGCCTAAACTCTTATGTTTAAACTCTTAGACCATTTTATGTTATTAAACCAAGTTAATCGTAGAAAAAATATAATATCCAACTCTCCTGTATATAACGTTGATCGTAGAAAAAATTGTATGTGATTCTCCTGTTTAAACCCTTGGACCGTTACGTTATTATACCAAGTTAGTCGTAGATAAAATATACTATCCAACTCTATCCTGCATATAACGTTGATAGTAGAAAAAATATAGTATGCGACTCTCCTGTTTAAAACCTTAGATCGTTCTACGTTAATATACCAAGTTAATTGCAGAAAAAATATAATTTCTACTCTTTTTTTATTACTTTGATCGTAGAAAAAATGTAGTATACGACTCTCCTGTTTAAAACCTTAGATCGTTCTACGTTAATATACCAAATTATTTGTAGAAAAATATACTATTTAACTCTCTCTTTTATATTACTTTGATCGTTGAAAAAATATAGTATAGGACTCTCCTGCTTAATTTTTTTTTTCCTGGGCTTAAATTCTTAGACCATTCTACGTTATAACTAATTACTCGTAGAAGAAATACACTCTGCAACTTTCTCATATATATAACGTGAATCGTAGAAAAAATGTAGTATGCGACTCTCCTGGGTAAACTCTAAGACCATTCTACGTTATTATAACTAGTTATTCGTAGAAAAAATTCACTATCCAACTCTTTCAAGTATATAACGTTGATCGTAGAAAAAATATAGTATGTGACTCTTCTGTATAAACACTTAGACCATTAAACGTTATTACACCAAGTTAATCGTAGAAAAAATATATTATTAAACTCTCTTCTATATGTAACGTTCATCGTAGACAAAATATAGCATGCAACTCTTCTGTTTAAACCCCTAGATCGTTTTACGGTATTATACCAAGTTAATCGTAGAATAATCATACTATCCAACTCTTTCCTGTATATAACGTTGATAGTAGAAAAAGTATAGTATGCGACTCTCCTGTTTAAAATAATACACCGTTCTACGTTACTATACTAAGTTATTCGTAAAAAAAATATAATATTCAACTGTTTCTTGTATATAACTTTAGTCGTAGAAAAAATGGTATACGATTCTCCTGTTTAAACCCTTAGATCATTCTACGTTATTTTAACTAGTTATTCGTAGAAAAAATACACAATCCAACTCTTTCAAGTATATAACGTTGATCGTAGAAAAAATATAGTATGCGACTCTTCTGTATAAACACTTAGACCATTAAACGTTATTACACCAAGTTAATCGTAGAAAAATTATATTATTAAACTCTCTTCTATATGTAACGTTGATCGTAGAAAAAATATAGTATGCGACTCTCCTGTTTAAAATATTACACCGTTCTATGTTACTATACTAAGTTATTCGTAGAAAAAATATAATATTCAATTCTTTCCTGTATATAGTAGAAAAAATTTTATGCGATTCTCCTGTTTAAACCCTTAGACCATTTTACGTTTATATGCCAAATTAATCGTAGATATAATATACTATATCCAACTCTCTCCTATATATAACGTTGATAGTAGAAAAAATATAGCATGCGACTCTTCTATGTAAAACCTTAGATGGTTCTACGTTAATATACCAAAATATTTCTAAAAAAAATAGATACCATTCAATTCTCTTTTTTATATTACTTTGATCGTAGAAAAACTATAGTATACAACTCTCCTCTTTAAATCCTTAGATTATTCTACGTTATTATAACTAGTTAATCGTAGAAAAATATACACTATGCAACTTTCTCATGCATATAACGCAGATCGTAGAAAAAATATAGTATGCGACTCCCCTGGTTAAACCCTTAGATTATTCTACGTTATTATAACTAGTTATTCGTAGAAAAAATATAGTATGCGACTCTTCTGTATAAACACTTAGACCATTGTACGTTATTACACCATGTTAATAGTAGAAAAAATATACTATCCAACTCTGGTCTATATATAACGTTGATCGTAGAAAAAATATAGTATGCAACTCTCCTGTTTAAACCCCTAGATCGTTCTATGGTATTATACCAAGTTAATCATAGAAAAATCATACTATCCAACTCTCTTCTTCATATAACGTTGATCGTAGAAAAAAATATAGTATACGACACTTCTGTTTAAACTCTTAGACCATTATACGTTATTACACCAAGTTAATCGTAGAAAAATATACTATACAACTCACTCTTATACATAATGTTGATCGTAAAAAAATATAGTATACCGTTGATAGTAGAAAGAATATAGTATGGGACTCTCCTTTTTAAACCCCTAGATCGTTCTACGGTAAGTTAATCGTAGTGTATATAACATTGATAGTAGAAAAAATATATTATGCGACTCTCCTATTTAACCCCTTATAGATCATTTTACATTATTATAACGAACCGTTATTGCTACCAAGATAATTGTAAAACATTTAGTGTTCATCTATCTCGTCTGTATATAACGTAAATTGTAGAAAAAATATAGTATGCAACTCTCCCGTTTAACCTCTTAGACCGTTCCAGGTTATTGCTACTAAGTTTATCGTAAAAAAACTATAGTATGCGACTCTGAAAGTTTAATTTCTTATAGAGGGATGTTAAATGTTTTTACCAAAGGGTCAGGACTTCTAAATATTAATATTTTGGGACCAAGGCAAATGTTATCTACTTCTAAGATATTTTTCGTTTTTTTGCAATATTTTGGTTTTTTTTTCAAGGAATTGTATTACAATTAGGTATTTTTATATTGTATTTGTTATCAGTTTTGAGATTAGACAAAGAGAGCGCCATCTACATTCTACGTGATGAAGAAAAATATTTACTTTTTATAGCATAGCTTGTAAATTTGAAAAAAGTATACTTGTTTTAAGGTGATTACAGCACCCCCTTATAATTTTCGGACAAGGATATCTCAAAAAGTAATTTTTTTAAAAAACTAAAATTTTGGCAAAATATATTAGGCAATAATATCTAAAATATGCATATATTTTAAAATTTTAATTCCGTCCAGTTTCCGAGAAAAAAAATCAAAGGGCTTTAAATTTTGAAATATCATAATGAAAATAAATGCATTCCTCAACAGCACTATTCTTAATATAATCCCCAAATTTAAGCTCTTAATCTCTTGTAAATGATTTTATAAAATTCGCCGAAATTAATGGCTAAAACGCCTTGTTAAGTGCTATTTTCTGGTTTAAACTGGTGTAAACTGGTGTAAATCGTTGCAAGAAACGAATGATGACTCAGAGTGTACGATACGATAGTTACAGACGCGTTACACTAGAAAAAAGCACTTAACGAGGCGTTTTAGCCAATAATTTCGGCGAATTTTAAAAAATCATTAACAAGAGATTAAAAGCTTAAATTTGGGGATTATATTAGGAATAGTGCTGTTGAGGAATGCATTTATTTTCATTATGATATTTCAAAATGTAACGCCCTTTGATTTTTTTTCTCGGAAACTGAAAAGAATTAAAACTTTAAAAAATATGCATATTCTAGATATTATTGCCTAATTTATTTTGCCCAAATTTAAATTTTCTAAAAAAATTACTTTTTGAGATATCCTTGTGCCAAAATTATAAGGGGGTGCTGTAATCACCTTAATTCAACCGATTTTGTAAAATTTAAATTAAAAATTTTCTAGCAACAGTTGCTATTTAATTTGCTTAACAACATTTTAACATAGTAGGTCTTGGGGTATCCCATAATGACTTAAAAATGCCAAGAATATATAAAAATTAATAATTTTCTTTATTCTCTTTATCTAATTTTAAAATTGATAACACCCTTACGATTTACTATCCCAAAAATATAACCATACCAAATTTCAAGTCAATACATTAAATAATAACTAAAATATTGAAAAAAATACACCCTGTATCTTAGAAGTAGATACACCCTGTATTAAGAGAGTTACCAATATAGAAACTGTATAAAAAAAGTAGTATTATACTATGAAAGACAGTTTCGTACTACGCAAAATTCTATGAAATCCACATTTAACAAGTCAATAAATTTTGAAGAAACCCTAAGATCTACCTACTTAACAATTTGACATTTAGCAATGTCATCTGTTGTGGCAAACAAGTAAATAACATAGTTACATCACAGCTGCCCTTTTTCTTCGGTCAAGGGACAGGAAATGCTCCATTTTCACAATAGGACACTAATCTGTCTTTGGCACGAGCACACATAGCCCAATCAGTCGGAATTGTTGACGAAATTGGATTATATTTTAGAAGTTCAACCAAGGCTATCAGAAGTTCTGGCTGCACCGCAAACACATTGCTGAAAAATACCTTACGGCTTTTTTATCATCATATCTGGTAGAAAAAAGGCTTCAGTGTGGTTACAAATATTTTGACAAAACAAAGAAATCGTTTTAAAACTAGCGAACGCGGAGATTTAAGGCTGCAACTCACCGGTATTGAACTACATTTAGCTAGATTGGTAGTCACTAGGTTCGTCCATCACACTGAGTTTTATTATTTTTTTATTTTTACTATGCGACTTTAACGTTTTTTTTCTCTTAATTTTTAATATTTTTAAATAACTACCACTTTTATCTAATGTTTAATCCTTTTTACTTTCCTATCTGTATACAGATATAAGGAAAGTATAGGAATCATGATTTTTTTCGACCTCGAGTTTTCGACGGATTTTTACGTTTTGAGGTCTCGCGATTGTGTGTGTGTGTGTGTGTGTGTGTGTGTGTGTGTGTGTGTGTGTGTGTGTGTGTGTGTGTGTGTGTGTGTGTGTGTGTGTGTGCGGTGTGTGTGTGTGTGTGTGTGTGTGTGTGTGTGTGTGTGTGTGTGTGTGTGTGTGTGTGTGTGTGTGTGTGTGTGTGTGTGTGTGTGTGTGTGTGTGTGTACGGTGTGTGTGTGTGTGTGTGTGTTTGTGTCTGTGGTGTGTGTGTGTGGTGTGTGTGTGCGTGCGTGCGCGTGCGCGCGTGTGTGTGTGCGTGCGTGTGTGTGTGTGTGCGTGCGTGCGGGTGCGCGCGTGCGCGTGTACGCGTGTGCGTGTGCGCGTGCATGTGCGCGAGCGTGTGCGCGTGCGAGTGCGTGTGCGGGTGTTTGCGTGCGCGTGTGTGTGTGTGTGTGTGTGTTTGTGTGTGTGTGTGTGTGTGTTTGTGTGTGTGTGTGTATCCACCATAACTCTTGAACCGATACAAAGAAAAACACCAAATTTTAAACTTAATCTTTTTTCCGGCGTCCAATGAACTGATTAGATTTTGGGCAGAGTCGGAACATTTGGGGGGTATTTTATTAGTGGTCATTTTTATATTTTATGGAACATATCCGTTATTTACGTTTGGAGAAGAAAATTCTTCCAATAACTTACTTACAATGTTATTATCTATAATTTTTGTTCCATACAAAATTTTCCTAAAATGGTCCGTATTTGAGAAATTTGACAAAATGTATAAAAATTAATTTTTGTTTGTAATATAATTCTCTATAATTTTTATCCTATACATAGTTTCTCTAAAATGGACCGTATTTGAGATATTTGAGAGAATGTGTAAATTTCGAAATTTGAAGAAAACTCAAAAACGGATAAAGAAAAAAACATTAAATTTTAAACTTAAGTTTTATTTCGGCCTGACGTGAAATGACTAGATTTTGGACAAAGTCGGAACATCTGGGGGGTACTTTAAGAGAGGCCGTTTTTATATTTTATGGAGTATATATGTTATTTATGTTTGGAGATGAAAATTGTTCAAGTAAAAGTTACTTCTAATAGTATTATCTATAATTTTTGTTTTATGTCAAATTTTCCTGAAATGGTCATTCGAGAAATTTGACAAAATGTGCAAAATTCTGATTTTCAAGAAAATTGTTAAACTAAAAGTTGTTTTTACATGGTTTTTCGAAAATGGACCGTAATGGAAAAATTGGAGAAAAAGTGCTAAATTTAAATTTTTCAGTATTTTCGTTTTCAATGAATATCTGTAGAAAAATGTTTCGAGTTAAATGTATGTGAAAAATGTATATATTTGGTTTATTCTCTAAACATTTATAGAGATGCTGAAATAGGTTGTACAAAATAACCGGAAAAAGCCTATAATAACTAGATAGGAAAGTCATGTGTTGGACACATCAGATTTTATCTGTATACAGATAGGAAAGTAAAAATAGAAACTTTTAAATCATCGTATTTTATTTTCTACTGACTTTTTTTATTCCGTTTCACCGGCATCAACTATTATGGTTACTTATAACTTCTAGTGAATTATTTAATATTTTATCATTTGTTTACAATTCTACTCCAATTAATATTTTCTTACTATTTCAAACTTGAGAATTCATGTAGATTTCAAACTTCGAAATCCATGTTGAATTTACCTAGAAGGGAACAGGACATACGTATCTTTGAAATAAATAATTTTTTACTATTATTACATTTTAAAATAGCTTTTAAACGATTAGTAATATGAATTAAGTAATCATTCATTTATCTATCAGTTCTACGAAATGTACTAGAACTAGACTCTTCATTAAAAAGTTTTGTCTTTGTCTATAAACTGGATTATACATAAGTTAGTCTCTTTTAAGGATTTGACCTTATGAAGTAGACCTACTAACAAACTATTTAATAATTTAAAGGGTCTTATCAAAAGAAAATATGTCATTTTTTCGTTCTTCATATAAGAACTTTCGTCGGGAACAAGTGACTCAACCTTTTTATGGATTTTCCAAAAGTTTTAAGAGATCCGAATTGTTCTATCATATAGAAATTCGACAACAAAGGTTTAAATTTAGTCTTGTGATTTGTGAAACTTCCAAAAACTTTTGATCAGGAGACTCTGAACAAATTTATTAATCTTAGACCCAAAAATGAATTTATAAAATTATTTAAAATACCTATGTCGTTAAGACATAAGATTATTCGGTCCATCTACATTGGCCAGGTGTAACTACACGTTGTCCAGATAAAATGTGCATCAGTGAGACAATACCGAACTTTTCGTTAAACCTTAGGGACATTTGTCCTACCGTGCAGGACCTATTTAAATATGTAAAAAGGTATTTTGCGTTTTTGTAAGCTGTTAGAAATCTCATTTTCAAGGTCATGAATGCAATCGTTGAAACAGTGAATATTATTTTATTATCGGAATTAGTTTTGTAGAGACAAGACGTGTTTCATATCGCTGTGATATCCCTTAATAAACTAATGTTAAATGTGCATATTTTTAGTTTAAATTTCTATTGAAATAAGCAGAAAATTGAAGCGAAATAGGTGAGCGGATTATTTTTTTATAAAATATCTAAACAGAAGTAGAAATTAGGTAAAACCATTCGCAAATCACAAAATCCACGAAAATAAATAAATAAACTTGATTGCTTACTTATGGTTAAACTGATATCTCTAAATAGTACAGTCAATACGCATACAAAATAAATCATGAGCGAAATTTCTAATAAAGATTTGCTCTCAAAATTAGAAGCACTTATGAACGAAAATACTATTCAAATAAGAAAAGACATAAAAAATTTAGATGATTCACTTAACAGAAAAATTCAAAATCTTGAAGAACGTTGTAAAGAAATTGAAAAAAGAATAACGTATATAGAGAGATCCAATAGACGTAACAATATTGTCATATTTGGGATTAATGGAACAAAAAATAACATACTAACAATAACGATCAACAAATTAAATCAAATTTTTAATAGTGGGCTGGAAGAACGCGACATAAATAATATATTATTAATTGGACAAAAAGGGACTGTTATACTAGAATTCGTATCATTCCTTCAAAAACAAAAAATAATAAAGGATTTAAAAAAGTTGAAGGGATCTGGTATATCAATAGCAAACGACTTGAGACCCAAAGATCAGGAAATTAATAAATTACTGATTGGACACCTAAAAAAAGCTAGGGTTAATCAGCAGAAAGCAGTAATAAAAAACTTTAAACTGTACATAAACGATACCCCACATACAGTTGAAGAATTGGAAAATAACTCTAAAACCTAATTTGAAATTGATCTACCGCAGAAATCTGCAAGTGCTCCACCAACACCGACTCCAAATAAAGAAGTAGAGGTGGAATTAGAAGAAATCGTTTTTTCTCCTACACCACTTGTCCCAGTAGTTACAAAAGATCAGGCTCCAAAGACAGAAACCCAACTAAACCAAGGAAAAATTTTAAAAAAAATTCCAGTCAATACCACACCTACCCCAGCAATTCTACTTCGAAAGGAAGCACGTCCACAGCGCAAGGCCTCGGCAAAATAGGAAAAATAAACAGTTCTCATATAATTATAAACTTCATAATATTTATAAACATTAATTAGCTGAAAAAAGACTTAAGTGTCTATAATTTAATATCGTCAATCATTAATAAATTTTATACTTTATTGCCTCGGCTATTAAAATTTTTATCAGAATATCTACCGTATTATCTACTATAGATTGTGTGCTCGTTTCGTTTCATTTATTAACATTGTTTTACTTTAAATATAAATATATTTTAATTATATACCTAGTGTTTTCTACCATGGACCAATATATAAGAGATTTTTGAACTTACTGATAACATAACTACTGAAATAAATGGGGATGGTGATATTAGTGACGTACTTGGAACAATTTCTATGCCATGTTTTTCTATTTTTCAGACCAATATAAGGAGTATTAGAAAAAATTTTAATGAAATGTCGATATTATTAACAAAACTTCAATACAAATTTGATATTATAATATTTACTGAGACATGGGACATACCTGTTTTAAATTTTTTTCAATTGCCAGGATATAACGTTGAATACAATTATGGGGATTACAATCAAAACGATGGAGTGGTAATGTACATAAAGAGCAATTTAGTATACAACAGGATGATAATGTCCTTAGGAGAAATCAAAGTCTTAAGAGCAATTATCGAAAGCAAACAAAAAAATATTATAATAGATGCAATCTATCGATCTCCCGCATCATGCCCTCAACAATTCAATTTAAATTTACGGGAATATTTAAGTAATCATACAGAACATAATAAAAATAAAAATACTTACTTTTTCGTAGGCGATATTAACATTGATATAAAATCAAATTTAGATTATGCCAGTGATTATTTAAATTTGTTAGCTGAATTTGGATTCGCGTCGTTCATAAATTCTTACACAAGAATACACAATAACTCAAAATCCTTGCTGGATCATGTTTTTATTAAAAATACAGATTATATAAATTTAAAATCATTTGTTCTTAAATATAATATTACGGATCACTTTCCTACTGTTGTAGCTTACCTAGATCAGAACCTAAAAGATTGTGAAAAGCCTATAACAAAAAAAAATAAAATTTTAAATGAAAAAAATCTCTTAGAATTAATTAAAAGTTTCAAGTGGGATGCAATTTTTACCATAAGCGACGTCAATGCCGCAACAGAGTATTTTGTTAATAATTTAAAACATATGATAGAAGAAGTAGTTTACTATAAAAAAATCAAATATTCTGAACAGAAGCGAAACCCTTGGATTACTCAAGCATTAATGAAGTCTGTAAACAAAAAGCAAAATTTATATAAGAACATATTAAAAAATCCGCAAAATGTTCATTTACTAAATGAATATAAATTATACAAAAATAGGCTAACTAATTTACTTAAAATATGCAAAGAAAAATACTATAAGTCTCAGATTGAAAAAAAACCAAAACAATTCAAAGCAATTATGGAACACTATTAAACATTTTACAGGAAAATATAACAATCAGGCCAATAATATAAATAATATAATTTATAATAACAGAACTATAACGTGCGAAAAAGAAATTGCGAACATTTTTAACTATCACTATGCTAATATTGGGGAACTTATGGCTAAGAAAATTATTAAACCAACCACACCAGTAGTGAAACGAAATATTTTAAATAATTCATTATTTCTGAAACCTATTTCTACCACTGAGGTGGTTGAGCTAATAAATGATCTGAAAAATAAAAAAAGTCCAGGATCAGACGGCATAACATCAGAAAATCTAAAATTAATAAGCCATTACATAAAAGAGCCTCTAGCACACATTATCAATAAAATAATAGAAACAGGAATATTTCCAAAATGTTTTAAAATAACTATAATAAAACCGCTTTTTAAAAAAGGCGATAAAAGACAAGTTATTAACTATAGGCCTATCTCATTAATTTCTACAATAGCGAAAATAGTTGAAAAGGCAATAAAAAATCGAGTTATGGAGTTTTTAGAAAAAAATAATATACTATCTGAACAACAATTTGGGTTTAGATCTAATAGATCAACTGAAGATGCTGTGGTTCAATTAACTAATCAGATCTATAAATTCCTAGATGAAGGTAAATGTTCGATAGGTGTATTTCTAGACCTTGCGAAGGCCTTCGATACCGTTAATCATAAAATATTAATTGATAGTATGGAAGACCTTGGCATAAGAGGAATTTGCTTGAAATTATTTAAAACTTATCTCAATGAACGGCAGCAATTTGTACAAGTTAATGAAGAGTTAAGCAAAATTCAAAACGTAGTAGTTGGTGTTCCCCAAGGAACTGTTCTTGGTCCAATGCTATTTATAATTTATATCAATGGCCTTTTATCTTTTGATAAAAACATTTATATATCGGCCTTTGCTGACGACACCGTCATTCTCTTCTCTGACAACTCATGGGACACAGTCAAACTCAAAGCGGAAATAAGCCTAAAAAATATAAAAAATTGGTGTAATGAAATGAGTCTTACCCTAAATCTGGAAAAAACTAAATTCTTGACATTTTCATGTAATAAAATCAATTTGCCAAATATAGAAACTCTTACTATAAACGAAAATAATAATCTGTGTTCAATAACTAAAGCCGAATCAGTAACTTACCTTGGACTTGAGATTGATCATCACTTAAAATGGGATATGCATATTAACAAATTAACAAAAAAATTAAGATCAATCCTATTTACCTATAAGCAACTAAAAAATATCCTTGGCTTTAAAGAACTTAAAATAATGTACCATGCGCTTGTAGAATCGCATATTCAATATGGCATTGCCGGATGGGGCGGAACAGTACGCATTCTAAAAATCTAGAAGTTCTACAAAAATATTTCTTAAAAATCTTATATAATAGAACACGTATCTATTCTACAGAACAACTTTTTAGTGAAACAAATATTTTTGACCTAAAAAAACTCTATTATTATAGAATCCTATCGCTGCAACGAAAAAATAAAAATAAGTTAATTTCTATTGATCATACGCATAATACTAGACACAAACAAAACGCAGAAATTAAAACGGAAAAGGCAAATAAATCAATCGGTCAACGCTCTAATTATTACATTACTCCCAGATTATATTCCCTAGTTCCTCAATCAATAAAAAAAACGAATAATGTATCTTTATATAAAAAGAAAATTAAAACATGGCTTGCAAATTTATCTATTATCGATTTACAAATATGTTTAGGTTTTTTGCATTAGTCTCCACATTTCCACACTCATTCTTTTTTTTTTATTTATTTTTATCTGCTCTTATAATTGGTCTAATTTATACTCTATATATTATTTTTTTTATAATTTATGCTACTAACTAAAAAAAAAAAAAACTATTTCAAATATACTTTTATTGTTTGTTATGATTTTATGATAAATTTTTTTTTATCATTATTTTTTATTATTATTGTTATTATTATGTTCAATTGTAATTCTATTACTCTTATTATTCATGTTATGATTGTTATTATTATTATTATGTTCAATTATAATTCTATTATTTTTATTATCAATGTTATTATTGATGTTATTATTGGTATTGTTATTATTATTATCTTGAATTATAATTATATTACTATTACTATTATTATTACTATTACTATCACTTTTATCTTACATAATATTTACATTAATGTGCCGATGATTAATTGATGTCCCATAACAAGTTCGTCTTCATGGGACTGCCCTCAATTTATTTTCCACAATATAAATATGTGTGAAATAAAGTTCATCTTTATTGTGATTTCTTTTTTTTATATCATGTATTTAATTAATTTTAAGATTGTATGTATATTGTTATTTGGGAAATAAATTATTATTATTATTATTATTATTATTATTATTATTATTATTATTATTATTATTATTATTATTATTATTATTATTATTATTATTATTATTTAGATTCCACCTTCAGTTATAACTTTTATATATGCGCACTTCTAATACCCCGCATGCATCTCTATATTGTTTATTTTTTTTTTTAGTTTTTATATATAAAGATTTTTAAAGATAAAATTCAATAAAATCCTAGTTTTTTATTAATTTTTCGAGGTCCTAGACCTTGTCTGAGGTCGCACATTTACCAGATTGTTAACAAAATTAATATTAACATTTGCAACCAATTTCTAAAACTTTTGCATTTTTTTTTGACAAAATTAGAGGAAAATAAAAAAAAAGATTTAGATAAATTTACAAAAAAAAAATATTTCTGTTCAAAATAAAAGGCACTTTTGCAATTTTTTTTGTCTATGATATAAACAGAAAACGCAATTTTACAAAAAAATTGTTCTGGACATTCAAAAAAGTTGCAATCTGATAATGTTGAAAATAAAACAATATACAGGGTGTCCTTTAAAATGTGTCCCAAAATTCTCAGGCAGATTCCTTAACCAAAAAATGGAAAAAAAGTTCCTATAGACCTATGTCCTAAAGTGCCCCCTAAGCGAGCAACAGCCTCTCGAAATCATTTTTTTTATTTTGATTTTTTGAATTTTCTTAAAAATGGAAACAAATAAAAGAACCAAATTTTGGCTGTTAAATATGATCATTATTGAAAAAAGTTATGAATAATCAAAATTTTTAAAAAATTCCCAAGTACACCCCTGACAAAATAATTTCTTTTTGAAGGTGTCAAAAGGTCACTATTATTAGTGACCTTTTGACACCTTCAAAAAGAAATTATTTTGTCAGGGGTGTACTTGGGAATTTTTTAAAAATTTTGATTATTCATAACTTTTTTGTGTTTTTGGTAATGACTTATCCATATTTTTTTTTACATTCTACATTGAAAACTACGTCAAAAAGGAATACTTGTTTGATCTCGATTGCAGCAGCCGTTTCCGAGAAAACATCATCCAAAGATATTCGTGCAGTTTAGGTTAATTTTCAATTTTGGCTGTTGTAGCCAAAAAGTTGGAAATCGAGGAACACGGCTTACATGTCCCTATCCTTACTTTTGAAGGTCTATTCAGTGGCAAAAAATATTAGTTGATACAGGGTGATCAAAAATCGGATGTGATTTTGGATTTTTGATCACCCTGTATCAAATAATATGTATTTTATGTCACTGAATAGACCTTAAAAAGTTAGGATAGGGACTGTAAGCCGTTTTCCTCGATTTCCAACTGTTTGGCTACAACAGCCACCTGAATTTGAAAAAATGTGATTTTTGAGTAGCTGTAGATCCTTTACTATTCATATTAGATAACAGGTGTGATATATCATTGAAATCAGATTATCGAGCAGATTCTAAAAATATAAAAATATACAGGGTGTTCCATTTAAAAAACATAACTTTGATTTGGCACGGCCTTATGAAACACCCTGTCACATCGTAACTAATTTTAAAATGTGAAGCTTAAAGCTGCCTACTTTTATTATAACAGATCTACAGAGCTTCCTCACACTAATCAATCACCCTGTATACTATTTTTAGCTCTCTAAATAAAATTTAAAAATTTAGTTCCCATTTATTTATTATGAAGACCATAAGGTTTGTATTTAGCTGTTTAGAATAAAAAAGTAAAAATATGTATTTTTTTGGCGTTTTTGTGTTTCATGGATAATTTTTTTCGCTCACTGATAAAAATGTTTCTTCAGTTAAACATTATTTCTAAAAGTGTTCTGGTGCGATTCGTTGTATTGTTATTATTTTGTTTAAAATGGCTCACAATAACTACAATAATGATTACACATTCGGCGAAATGACGGACATGCACTTATGTTTTGGACTCGCTTCTGGAAATGCCAATGAAGCTCGCAGACTTTATCAGGAGCGCTTTCCAAATAGGCATCTTCCATGCGCTAAGACGTTTTCTAGAATTGACGATAGACTTCGGGAAACTGGTACATTTAAGAAAAACTCTAGTAACAGTGGAAGACAAAATTATGTGAGAACTCCTGCTTTGGAAGAAGCAATTTTGGATAGGATAGCTGAAACCCCATCGACAAGTACCAGAAAAATAGCAAATGGTAAGTAATTACTTATTTATTATTTTAGCTACCCCGTACCTTATCGTATAAAACTAGTTTTTTTACTTGTTATTGCTTCTCTTACATTTCACGACTTTTCGTATCGAAAAGAGTTGCGTTATGCAGAAAAAATCTGATTTCCCAAATCAATGGATTCTCTTTCTTAACTATTCACTACACAGATTCTCTCATTTAATTTCAGAAGTGGGAGTCGGACGTAACACGGTATGGAAAGTTTTGCGTGAACAACAATTGTACCCTTACCACATTCAAAAAGTTCAGGCACTTAAAGCTACTGATTATGAGCCGCGAGTTATCTTTTCTGAATGGTTTCTTGGAAGATGTAATCAAGATGCAATGTTTCTTAATAAAGTGCTATTTACCGATGAAGCTGGTTTCACTAGAGATGGTATAATAAATTTTCGAAATATGCATGAATGGGCTGAAGATAACCCTCACGCGGTTGTTGAACGTCACCACCAGGATAAATTTTCAATAAACGTCTGGGCTGGAGTTATTGATAATTACCTTATTGGACCATTTGTTTTGCCGAATAGGTTAAATGGAGCAGCATACAGGCTTTTTTTGGAAAATAACTTACATGAGCTTCTTGACAATATTCCGATTCAAATCAGACATAACATGTGGTTTATGCATGATGGAGCTCCACCACATTACAGCCTTGAAGCTAGACAGCACCTTAACGAAAGATTTGAGGGTAGAGTAATTGGCAGAGGTTGTCCTGTTAACTGGCCACCTCGTTCACCAGATCTAAATCCAATGGATTTTTTTGTTTGGGGTTATTTAAAATCATTGGTTTATTCCAGTCCTGTTGAAACAGTTGAAGAATTGGAAGAACGAGTTTTTCATCATTGCGAAGTTCTTAGGAATAATCCTGAAGTATTTTTTCGTGTAAGACAGTCTATGATGCGACGGTTGCGCTTGTGTGTGGAAACCAATGGTCGCCACATTGAGCATCTGCTTTAATTTTTTTTGATTTGTTTTTTTAGAATAAATATTTTTTTAAACCGTTTCTTATTATTAAATAAAAATAGTCCCACCACGACATTTGAACTACAATTATTTAGAGAGAGCTAAAAAAGTTATTTTTATTTACGAGATTCACCGAGGTAATTTAGGAAAATTGAAAATTAAGCTAAAGTGGACGAATATCTTTGGATGATGTTTTCTCGGAAACGGCTGCTCCAATCGAGATCAAACAAGTATTCCTTTTTGACGTAGTTTTCAATGTAGAATGTAAAAAAAATATGGATAAGTCATTACCAAAAACACAAAAAAGTTATGAATAATCAAAATTTTCAAAAAATTCCCAAGTACACCCCTGACGAAATAATTTCTTTTTGAAGGTGTCAAAAGGTCACTATTATTGATCATATTTAACAGCCAAAATTTGGTTCTTTTATTTGTTTCCATTTTTAAGAAAATTCAAAAAATCAAAATAAAAAAAATGATTTCGAGAGGTTGTTGCTCGCTTAGGGGGCACTTTAGGACATAGGTCTATAGGAACTTGTTTTCCATTTTTTGGTTAAGGAATCTGCCTGAGAATTTTGGGACACATTTTAAAGGACACCCTGTATAATGCTTCAAGTTTGCAGCACTTTTACATTTTTTTTAAAAAGTTATAATAAATTTAAATTTTTTTATTTATCTCTAATGACAGGCGACAGTGCTAACTCAAGAATTTTTATATTCTGTGTCTCTCAGGTTTAGGTGCTATAAATGATCGAAACATGTGACACAAATCGCTTCCCATATTACGCTATCATATTTCCGAAAGTTTTAATACCAGCAAATTGATATCAGCTCCTTTAAGCTCAGCTAGAGGCGCCACGGGGGTTCCCCCACATTTCCCGATACATCTTTTAATTATTTCGTTTTATTTAGATTTTGACCCCGGGCTACAATGGGAAACAAAAGTCGGACGCTGTACGTCGCTTGTTAGGAACCGACTGTCTGTTGTTTGGGCCGCGTGTCAAATGTTTTGGGAACGCGATTACGCATACAGTACTTTTTTATCTTATTTTTCTTTTATGGCGTGT
>OV651827.1:7127563-7175563 GCA_927349885.1 Psylliodes chrysocephalus | reverse complement strand
TATACTTTTTTTTCCTTTAATAAAAATGGAATTCGGAAAATGTTTAAACAAGTTAGGACTCTTTAAAGTCAATAAGAGTATTAGGCGGGTGTTTTTTGAAAATATTTATTTATTTATTTATTTATTTATTTATTTATTCACGGGTAACCCCATTAAAAAAAAATACAATATTAATTAGAATAAAAACAGCAAAATAAATACTTAACAAAATACTAAACTAATACTAATATAGGTAATATAAAATACTATACAAAATATAAAATATAACGGCATCAAATAACAATTATAAAATCAGTTAGAAAATGAAGACAAAAAAAAAATGTTAGACTTCCATATTATTTAAATAAGTCCTGAGAGCATTAATAGTTCCAAAAATATCACAATTTTTACATTTCAACTTATTACATTCACGTAACATTCGACTTACTGGTGAATTAAAGGCATAATTAGTGGTATGTAGTGGTATATTAAATAAGTCGAATTGTCTAGTCCTACTAAAGGTATTAAAATTAATAAGACCTACTGCTTGGGGAGAATCAATATTCCCTGTTAACAATTTATTTATAAAAATTATATCAGAAACTGTTCTTCTAAAGTGAAGTGATTTTAAGTTTAATTGAGAATTAATTGAAGCATATGAGTAATCTCCTCTTATATAACCCATTTTATAGGCGCATATTCTCAAGAATTTATTCTGAATAGTCTCAATTTGATGCTTATGAGTATTGTAATATGGATTCCAAATAATCGAACAGTATTCTAATTGTGATCTTATTAGAGAACAATACATCGTTCTGAACGTATAAGCAGAAAAATCCGTGGATGACCTAGAAATGAAACCTAATAGTTTTGATGCCTTTGCTGTTATCATATCTATATGTGCCTGAAAAGACAATTTACTATTCATCATGACACCTAAATCTTTAATGGTATCAACTCTTGACACACTATGATTGTTAATTTGATAGTCATGTATGATGGGTGACAAAATTTTGCTAAAAGATATACAGAAGCACTTCTTAATATTTAGATCCATTTGGTTTAGATTGCACCATATATTCAGGGAGTCAAGGTCTGTTTGCAATTCAATTATATCAGAATGTGAATTAATAGATTTGAATAACTTAAAATCATCTGCAAAAAGTAGGTATTGGCTAAATTTTAATGTATCACAAATATCGTTAATAAACAGATTAAATAGAATAGGTCCACAATGAGAACCTTGAGGTACACCTGAAGGAACTGTAATCTCATGAGATACAACACCCGCAATTTTCACGCTTTGAAAACGATTTGTTAAATAACTTTGAATCCATGTCAGCATGACACCCGATATTCCAATATTTTTTAGTTTGTTTATAAGAAGTTTATGGTTTACTCGATCAAAGGCTTTTGAGAAGTCTGTATAGATCGAGTCAACTTGTGACTTATTTTCTAAAGCATTAATTATGTAAGTGTTGTAAAGCAAGAGATTAGTCACTGTTGACCGACCAGGACAGAAACCATGCTGTTCATTAATGATGATGTTTTTACATTCCCAAGATAAGAACTTACTCATGAGATAATCGAATGCTTTAGGAATATCGGACTGGATACAAACAGCTCGGTAGTTTTCAATTTTCTCTTTTGGGCCCGATTTATAAATTGGTTTCAAAAAACTATGTTTCCAGAAATTTGGAAAGACTCCTGATTTAAGGGATATGTTAAAAACGATTTTTAGAGGATTAGCCAAAGTATAAATGCACTTTTTTAAAAAATAAGTTGGAATCCCATCTGGACCATGGGAAAATTTCGATGGTAGACTGTTAATTTTTTCCATAATGTCGATTACATTAATTTGATAGTTTGATATATTCACAGTATTCTTAAAATTATTTGAAGGTAAATTTTGTACATTGTCGGTAGAAAAAACTGATGAAAAGAACTTGGCGAATTCATTCACAATGCTGACAATATCATCGAAGCTCTCAGAGTTATTAGAGGTCATGGATTTTGGAAGATCATGGGCTTTTCTTTTGTTATTTATGTAGCTCCAAAAATATTTAGGATTAGTGTTAATATTATTTTCCATCCTTCTGTTATATTCTTTGAAACAAACTTCAGATAGTTCCTTGCACCGCCTACGTAAATCACTAAATAGAATATAATCGTGGTGTTGATTGAATAGCTTGTATTTCTTATGAACTCTTTTTTTTTCAGCTACTAATTTCTTAAGTTCAACATTAAACCAACAAGGAAAATTGGATAATGAATATTTTTTCACTGGTACAAATAAATTGAGTGCCGTATAAATTTGGTCATAAAGAAATTCAGTTGCTTCATTAGCACCTAACAAAGACATTTCATCCCATTCAACGTCTGCAAAAAAGTTGTTAATGCTGAAAAAATCTGCGTTTCGAAAATCAAAATACCACTCTTCCGCAATGTGATTTAAATGGGAGTCATGGGTTATTATATTAATTTCTAAAGGCTCATGATGTATGCTTGAGGGAAAAAGAGGATCTAAAGCCTTAGACACAATTAAATTTTCAATTTGTGAGAATACCAAGTCTAACATTTTTAGTCTAGAATTTGCAATGACATTTTTTTGATAAACATTTAAAAAACTTAAATTATTAACTATAATTTTAGCAGGTGAGTTATTCGAATATTCAGCCTCTAAGCCTAAGTTATCATTCTTCCAAGTAACATCAGGGATGTTAAAATCACCACATAGCACCAAATCACAATCGGGCTTCTCAAGTACAACATCAACTACGCCGTCACAAAAAGTTTGATATACTTCGTGACTAGAGGAAGGAGGAATATAACAACATCCCAAAAGGATGTTTTTACCATTTGTTTTTACTTGGACAAAAACATGTTCTACCATATTTATTTGGGCTGGAACTGAACTGGCTGAATATAATGTTCTTACAGCAATAAGTACACCACCGCCACGTTGTAAATGATTATCTTGTAGATCGCAACGATCCATACGAAAAATATTAAAATCAATAAGACCCAATTCAGAATCACTATAGTCCGAATTTAACCAGGTTTCACACAAGATGATTGCATCGTAGTTGCATAAGGCGACTGATTGATGAAGATCTCTTAACTTTGTTCTCATACCGCCAACATTGTGATAAAAGACACGAAATTGTTTAACATCAATTGCTGAACAATTATATGAGGTACCCGGGTTATTTAGTTTTTTTGGTCAACAATTTGAGGAGTTCCTCGAATATATTTAATTGTTTTGTTTTCCCCATTCGCCTTACGTCTCTCTAAATCTTTTCGTAGATTATCTAAGTAGGTTTTTTGGTGAGGAGTGAGATCGGATGTTACCTTGATTCCATGAGTATCTATTGCCCTTACATTTTTAAGAATATGCAGAACAACATCACTTGACATAAAATAACCCTTTTACATAAATTATTTAGCGAAAGAACTTCGAATTGTGATATACAGTTTAGGCCAATAATATTTCGAACTTCCTTAAAATTATCATGTGTCCAGCTAATGGTGCATCATCAACTCGATTAAAATGGTTTTTAGACAGCCCTTGGCACAATTTCCTTTCAGTTGTCTCATTTGTCGGTGGGAAAAAATAAACTAAAACGAACATACTTATTATCAACCACTCTCAAATGAGGATATTTTATCGGTTTATTCACCATACATTCTCTCATCTTTACATATCACTTATCTTTACCAACGAAATTAATAGAGTCAATAACTGGAACTGATCTAGACAAAGTGTCAGGAACAACATGATCCTTGCCTTTACGATGCATAATTTTAAAATCATACATACATTATTATACTGGGCTGAAACGTTATATTTCCAAAAATAACATTATTTATTAAATAACATGAAATTATATAATAAAAAAATAATGTCTGTGATCCAAGCAATAGATATTTACAATTTACTACAAAAATTTCATAAATCAAATATAAAATAAAGATTTTGCAATTTATTTCAGTTCAGAAGATTTACAGATGGCTCTTGTGTAGATGTGTATTTCATTTTTGCTTCAATTGAATCAATATGATTATATAAACCGTAAAACTAGATATTAACACTGGTAGTAATTTTCTGTTTACGTCAATATATCCACAAAATGATAAAGAGGGCCTTAGTTCCACTGCAAGAATAGAAAATTCACTCAATTGCTGCTTCAGAAATTCGTCTTCGACATTTAGTTGCAAGACATGTAATAGTTTGATTATTTTGTATCCGGATTTTTCAATAATATCTCCTGATTCTGCGATTATAATGATCAAAACCTAGAAAAAGAAAAACTACAGTGGATGTAATTCAAAACATTTCTTATTAGTAAAAGTTATAGATAGTGTCAATCGAATTATGCTTTCTGTGGGTGTCATAAGCTAAATTGTTAATTTAATGAAAACTAATATTTTGGAGATTCTAAAACCGAAGGTAATCCAAAATTAGACCATGCAGAAGGGCACTATTGGTACCATTGCATAGAGCGTAACATGTACTACAATATTACCGAAAAATCCACAAAGTCACTTTACAAGTTGAGTAAATGTAATATTTTAAAAATATAAAAAACCATTGGGACTTACGGCCCAAAAAATGCGATTTCCTTGGTTTTAAAATTGGAAAAAATAGATAAATAGATAGATACGTTTATTGATCCCTATTACATACAAGAATGTACATTTGAAGTCCTTATAACTATGAATAATAAAATGATAAAAGGTGCACTGAAAAAAAATACAAATAATACTTAAAAATATGTGCAAGGTAATATTTAAGAACGACATATTACAACTACGAATAAAATATAAGAATAAACTAAAAGAACAGAAAAACTATATATATCATAAGTTAAAATTACAGTTTTCCTGGATGGAATAAAAACAAAATAAAAAGAATGTTTCTGCAAAATTACGAAATTACGGTGTGGCATCTTATTGAAACGTTCCGATCTAAATGAATTATTAAACTTATTGTATATATCTACATCTCCCTTCGCCCCATTAAAACTAAATGTCATAAATCTTGGACAACTAAAGGATTAAGAACATCATCTAAAAATATGAGGTCACTCATGTATATTAAAAAGTACACAGATAATCCCCTAATATTAAACTATATCAACAACTACAGAATATTGTATCGGAAAATCACCAAATCTGCTAAGAAAAACTATTACAAAAATCGCATCGCAAGAGCTAAAAACTCCTCCAAAGAAACCTGGTCTATAATAAATGACTTAAGGAATAAAACCCATTCTTCAAACAGTGTAAATCCTAGCCCAGATGAACTAAACAATTATTTCGTAAATGTAAGTAAAAATATCAAATCTAACATAGCTCCGAGTCAGGATGCTCTCTCACTAAAAGGATCACTGAAAGTTTCTTCCTAAGACCAGTAGACAAGCATGAACTAGTGCAAACCATAAACAACATCCAAAATAAATTTTCCTGTGGAATTGATGGCCTGTCCACCAAAATATTTCTAAATATACCGGATGTAGTAATCAACATTTTAACTTCACTGATTAATGAATCCTTTGAAATTGGTCTCTTTCCTAACTGTCTAAAAACAGCTATAATAATCCCACTTCATAAAGGTGGCGACAAAACCAAAACCTGTAACTATAGACCTATCGCGTTATTGCCTACCTTATCGAAGATAGTAGAACGGCTAATGAAAAACCGTCTTTTGCCCTTTCTTTTCAAGCATAACATCCTCACAGCTCATCAGTATGGCTTTCTACCTAAAAAATGCAATAGCGACGCAATGTTTTCCGTTCTTAATGAAATATACACATCACTTAATGATAAATTTTTCAGCGCTTCAGTATTTTGTGACTTCGCAAAGGCCTTCGATTGTGTAAATCATGATATTTTAATTAATAAGTTACAAATTTATGGCATACGGGGTTCTCCTTTACAATGGTTTAAAACTTACCTAGAAAATAGAAATCAACAGGTGCGGGCGAATGGTGAGGATTCTACAAATCTAGCAATAAGCAGTGGAGTACCTCAAGGATCAGTATTAGGTCCAATTTTGTTTTTATTATTCATCAACGACATCACAGACTTAAGAATAAGTGGTAGAATTACTTTATTTGCTGATGACACCAGTGTAACCTGGAATAATTCTAACATGCAGACATTACAATCTATCATAAGTGAAGATCTAGTGACTATTAAGTCCTGATCTGATTCGAATGGACTTTGTTTCAACACCAGTAAAACTGTAGCATTGTCTTACAGAGGTACTTTACAACCTATAACTTTAAACAATAAACTGATCCAAACGGTGACTTCAATCAAGTTTTTAGGTCTTTATATAGACGATTCTCTAAAATGGTCTGCTCATATAGATACCTTAGCAAAAAAAATTATCCTCCGCATGTTTTGCCATTAAATCGGTTTCTAAAGAGCTGACTCCTTCTACTGCATTAATAACCTACTTTTCCTTATTCGAATCTCACCTTCGCTATGGTTTACCTTTCTGGGGTTCTTGTAGCTTATACCTTTTCGAATCTATTTTTAAACTGCAAAAAAGAGCAATCCGCTATGTATTTGGTTTAAGTAGTAGGACACATTGCGAAAATTACTTCAAAAATTTCAAAATTCTAACCCTTCCTGCTCTATTTATTTTCGAATCCGTCTGCTTAGTTCGCAAGCACATTCAAAATTTATCCGAAAGACCGACTCGTAGATATCCTACAAGAAATTTAGAGACTGATGTTTATTTAACAATGCCCACTTCTGACCTATTAAAACATTCCATTACCTACAATGCCAAAAAATTGTATAATAACCTTCCGATGCAATTAAAATCTATAAATACATACGATAAGTTCCGAAGACTGGCTAAAGCTTTTCTTCTAGAAAGACCATATTACACAGTAGCAGAATTTTATAACGTACTTTAGACATTTGAGTTCCACTTACAATGGCATTAATTAAATAATTAAATATTAAATTTAAAAATTAAATTAGAATAACTATAATGACGGATATTGCATATCCATTGCAATTGTTATTCCTATTTTGTCTGTTTGTTTCTGTTTGTTTTTTCTGCTGTTTAGTTATTTTTATAATATGTTTAGTATTTAAGTTACACGCTTTGTCTATAAAATTTTTGTAAATTTTTTTACGACAATAAAGCATATCTCTCTCTGTCTCTCTCTCTCTCTAGTTTATTATTTTTGATCATGCACACTCTGTAGAAGAAACTTACAAAATTGTTTGCCCCTCTAGTAGAGTACGCATGAAAATCTGAATGTGTTATGTTCGAAATATGTTTCAAATATGTACAGACAAGGCAAGAGACAGTGAGCACGACATTCGGCACCATCAACTATGCATACTGCCATTTTCTGCAAAGAAAAAGCTTATTCCGCAGAGTGCGTATGACCACATAAGGTGTTGCCATAGCTAAGATAGCGTAACATACAGTTTTCATAATATTATTATTTTTAATGCCACCTCGTTTTTGTCTCATAACGTAAGTTTGTGACGACAATTTTGAGCGAAGAACATTCAAGTAACTAGAACAGTTTAATCTGGTATCAAGAGTTACGCCTAAAGACTTTACGGGTTCAGATTTAGTAGCTAACTTATCAGAGCTAAATAGCATGTGCTGAGGTTTACTTTTATTTAATTTTAATTATTTACCGAAAACCAAGTTTTAGCTGTGTTTAAAATTTCTTTGCTCAACTCCTCATCACCTCTAGCCAATAGAGTGGTGTCATCTGCAAATAGAATTACAGAGTTCATTCGATTAATACTTAGTAGCCGAAAATAGGTAATTGACATATATTAGAAATATAATAGGACCTAATACGGACCCTTGCGGCACTCCACTTAATACTGCAGTTAACCTTGACTCCACATTATTGTAACTGATATACATTTTCCTTTCAGGCAAATAGGATTGTACGTTGAATTAATCCCTGAGAACAGAATCTGGTATTTACTACATTTCGGAGTTGAGAATTGTCTTTGAAGCTGCCTCAAAATCAAAGAGTTACTGCCTTAACAGTTTTATTCTTACTGGTTCAGATCTATACAATAACTTACATACGATACTCATGAATTTCAGAATCAAAACAGAAGTATTCGTAGCTGATATTAAAGAAATGTTTCTTCAAGTCTTGGTTAGGTCAGAAGACCCAAAGATTTCTCTTTAGAAGTACAAATGGAAAAAATCAGCCAGACATTTATGAAATACAAGTAGTTTTCTTCGGATCTACATGTGGACCTACACTTGCCCAATACGTAAAAAATAAAAATTCAGAGATGTTTAAAAACACTTACCCTAAAGCAACCCAAGCTATTATAGAAGAACATTACATGGACGACTATTTGGGAGGTGCCGATTCAGAAGAAGACGCCGTAAAACTAATCTATCTAGGGATCCGTTTTAAATATTTTCTAAGAAAAGGTCCTTATGTTGTTTTAATACAGGACTGTAGCTCAACCATTTCAGTTACTAATAATCGTGTTTGGGGCTGCACAAAAAAGCTTAGAGGGCTGCACACAACAGCTTGGTGAGCCGCATGAGACCCGCGGGCTGCAGGTTAAGTATGGCTGATTTAGATGAATGTCACAAAAATCTTCAGATATTCGGGTACATAAATATTTGAAACTAAAAAAATATTTGCTCTGCATACTGCCGATAGTTTTCTTACATTTTCTTGTGCGTTACAAATTATACAACCACGAACTGAGTGGGGTGTTAAAACATTAAGCCTTAGGCAAATAATGGGAATGCCTTCAGACGAAATGCTTCCAAAGTATAGCTTTCAAAAGCTAAAGTAAGTATACCAGACAGGAAAGCGTGGACGGGAGGACCTCCTATTCATGCAGATCTCACCTGGTATACAGACGGCTCCAAACCCATGAAGGTTCAGAAGTAGGTATATATAGTACAAAGCCAAAGACAGGAATCTCACTGAGCTTAGGTAAACATGCGACAGTATTAGAGGCAGAAATAGCAGCAATACATCACTGCGCAGAAGAAGTATTAAGACAGAAGGTAAATGGAAAAACCATTGTTATATACTCAGACAGTCAAGCGACATTAAAAGCACTCAGTTCCATGCAGGTACACTCAAAGCTTGTGTGGGACTGTTTGGAAGCCCTAACAGAGCTGGGTAGTCAAAACAGACTAACCTTAGCCTGGGTACCAGGCCACAGGGGACACAAGGGTAATGAAGAGGCTGATTTACTAACCCGAGAAGGAGCCTCAAATGCTCTTATTGGCCCAGAACCCTTCTATGGTGTAACAGAAACAACTATCAGAACATGCACAAAGCAGTGGATGTTTAAAATAATCTCAGGAGTGGTAGAAAAACTCACCAGGACAGAGACAGGCCAAAAAGTTCTTAAAAGGACCATCGTCTAAACTCACCGAGCATCTACTAAGCCTTAATAGGAAAAATACTAGCATACTAGTAGGTCTATTAACAGGGCATTGTAGGCTTAACAAACATTTGTTCAATATCGGTCTGACAGAAGAGGCCTTGTGCCGATTCTGTCAAGAAGAAGAGGAAACGGCAGAACACGTATTGTGCTACTGAGATTCCTTACACTTGGAGAAGAAAAACCAAGGGCAACTAGCTATACCGGAGAACTACTTCCCAGTCTATGGAGTCTACTACAAAAGACCGAAT
The DNA here is from genome assembly GCA_927349885.1 of Psylliodes chrysocephalus. Classification (NCBI taxonomy): domain Eukaryota; kingdom Metazoa; phylum Arthropoda; class Insecta; order Coleoptera; family Chrysomelidae; genus Psylliodes; species Psylliodes chrysocephalus. The sequence continues at coordinate 7,165,907 of OV651827.1, read as the reverse complement.
TAGACAAGGTACTCTAAACAATGATTAAACTATATCCACAATAGATCTGAAAAGGTCGAGGTGGGGGAGGCCACATGGCCCATAGTCCTAATTAAATCTTAAATCTTAATAGGTGTTATGATAGCTACCAAAATGCCCTTCAAAACTTAATAGATGATCCAAATCAACCTCCAGTAACAAAGGTTCAAGCTACTGGTTTGCGGACTACAATGAACAAGTGTGGAATAAGTTGCTACCGAAATTTGATAGTGTGAGCAAAACATTACAAAAACAGTCTACAGACGTTTTCTTAGTGACAAAACTCTACGATTCACTGATACTGTATATAAGCAGCTTGCGAACCGACGAAACATTTGAAGAAATCGAACAAAATGCTATAGATTTAACAAAATGTAATATATACAAAATTGAAGTGAGCAGAATCCGAATAAAAAAGAAAGCTTTCGATGAGAGTAAAGAAGTTGAAACGAATTTTGAAGAAAAACAAAATATGAAAACTAACACATTTTACGTTAAATTAGATAATTTGTCATCAGAACTAATTCGAAGAAAAATAGCTTATGAAAGGGTCTCAAACACGTTTGTATTTATGGGATCGTTATATGATCTTTTGGACAATCAAATTTCAATAGAGGAAGCAAATTTATGGCAGAGTTATCAGTCTGAACTTGATAGAGATTTTGCAAAAGAATGTATTCAATTTAAATACTTTCTAAAAGCTTTGAAGGAAGAAAACAAACTACAAGTACTGAGAAGACTTAAAATAGTTACAACATATCCAAATATCGACCTGCTTTAAAAAAAATTTTGACAATACCAGCAACTAATGTTACGTACAGTCAAGAACTATTTAAAAAATAATTTATCTGATTCGAAGACCAGCAATTTAGCTTTATTGTGAATTGATAGTGAATTTGTTGACTCTTTAGATGAAGACGATATTATATCGCATTTTGGAAATGGGATTCGATGAAGTTTTTGTTTTATTGATTTTTACTTTCCTATCTGTATACAGATATAAGGAAAGTATAAGAATCATGATTTTTTTCGACCTCGAGTTTTCGACGGATTTTTACGTTTTGAGGTCCCCTGAATCCGTTTTGACTATTTTCGCGATGATGTCTGTGTGTGTGTGTGTGTGTGTGTGTGTGTGTGTGTGTGTGTGTGTGTGTGTGTGTGTGTGTGTGTGTGTGTGTGTGTGTGTGTGTGTGTGTGTGTCTGTGTGTGTGTGTGTGTCTGTATAACGCATAACTCATGAACCGATACACAGAAAAACACCAAATTTTAAACTTAAGCTTTGTTTCAGCGTCCAATGAGCTGATTAGATTTTGGGCAGTGTCGGAACATCTGGGGGGGTACTTTATAGGTGGTCATTTTTATATTTTATGGAATATATCTGTTATTTACGTTTGGAGAAGAAAATTCTTCAAATAAAAGTTACTTCTAATATAATTATCTATAATTTTTGTTTTATGCAAAATTTTCCTAAAATGGTCCGTATTCGAGAAATTTGACAAAATGTAAAAAACATAATTTTTTATAAAAATTGTTCAAATAAAAGTTGTTTGTAATATAATTCTCTATAATTTTTGTCCTATACATAATTTCTCTAAAATGGACCGTATTCGAAATATTTGAGAAAATGTGTAAATTTCGAAATTTGAAGAAAACTCAAAAACGGATAAAGGAAAAAACATTAAATTTTAAACTTAAGGTTTATTTCGGCCTGACGTGAAATGATTAGATTTTGGACAAAGTCGGAACATCTGGGGGGGTACTTTATGGGAGGCCGTTTTTATATTTTATGGAATATATCTGTTATTTATGTTTGGAGAAGAAAATTGTTTAAATAAAAGTTACTTCTAATATTATTATCTATAATTTTTGCTTTATGTCAAAATTTCCTGAAATGGTCCGTATTCGAGAAATTTGACAAAATGTGCAAAATTCTGATTTTTATGAAAATTGTTGAACTAAAAGTTGTTTGCGATATCGATTTCTATAATTTTTGTTTATACATGATTTTTCTAAAATGGACCGTAATGGAAAAGTGCTAAATTTAAATTTTTCTGTATTTTCGTTTTCAATGAATATCTATAGAAAAATGTTTCGAGGTAGATGTATGTGTAAAATGTATATATTTAGTTTATCCTCTAAACATTTATAGAGATGCTGCAATAGGTTGTACAAAATAACCGGAAAATGCCTATAATAACTAGATAGGAAAGTCATGTGTTGGACACATCAGATTTTTTATCTTGAAATGTTTGTAATATTATTTTTTGTTATGTTAATATTCTTTCAAAATAATTGCATTAAATAACTGTTTTGATCATGTTTATACCTCAATAATAGATTGAAAAATTAATTGTAGGGAAGGGGCGCTTTAAAAGTTTTGACCCGAGGCACCGCTGGTGCTAAATCCGGCCCGGAATGGATATTATATAAAACAACTTACGAGTAATGTCGCCATGGACGAAATTTCAAAATAAAATTCCTGTGTTAAATATATAGCACCGGCCAAGTAATTCAAAATATAATCAATACTGTGTATAAATATTACAAATGTCATGATTAAGAAAAATAAAATTTTCTTTCCGAAAATTACATTCAAATTCCAAACAATTAAAACATAATATTTGTACGTAGTTTTAAACGTTCTAAATGTATAATTGATTACATTTTTTGCGTGATAGGGATTTTCATTTAGTTGCTGAATCCAATAGCAAAATATTTCTTGTCTAGTTTTTAGCATAGTTGCAATTTCCAATAAAAAACCGGCTACAGCAAATATTTGTAATATGAAAATTAGCCAATAAGAACCATATAAAACACCCAAGAAATCTATTAGGAAACTTCCCAAAGAACCAAATATAGCGATACATAATAAAAGTAACCATGCTGCTGCTTTCCATAATATTTCAATTTTGGAAGTCTCCTCACAACAGTTTGTACTCTTCTGCAAGTACAAAAGTAGTTTGTTTAACTTCTTCCAGTTGTTTTTTTCTCTACCAAGATAGGACGATGTCATTAAGTAAAAAGTTATGTAAACTAGTAAATGCGAAAACATGAATACAGCAGAATCGAGAGTTTCCTCGAGTGTTACAAGATAAAATCCTGATATGGTAATGGCCAATGCTAAACATGTTAATAAAAAAATTTGATGAATGATTTTCCAATATTGTAAGCTAGAAGGAAATTGTCCCAATAAAACACCAAGGCGTTGCCAAAAATTCAGAAAAAAATTATCTTCAAACTTATGAGAATATTCTAAAACAATGTCGATCATTTTGTATATATTTTACAACTACGCGACTTCCTGTTTTGTATAACTAATCAGGTATTGCATCTAAAAAATTCTTCATTGCAATCACCTGTATTTCAAATGCATTATATGTTTTAACCTAACACGAACTATTTAGTTTAATATTATGATATTATATGTAATGGTGGTACGTTAAATAAAAACGAAGGTATTATTATTTACACTCTTATTAAATCGCATCTAAATTATTCACTCACACACTTTCAAACACCAAATGCGACACAAAAAATATATGCCATTGTGTTGTGACTTAAATTTTTTCCCAGTGCAGCAATTTTGTCGCTTTAAGGACAGCGTCTCCTAGGAATTTCTGAACAAAATTATGTCAATTTAGATTCAATCAAGGAGGTGCTGTTACCTACCAACTAGAGATTGAATTAGTGCAAATTATTACAGAAATCTTTAAGTAACTATAAATATCGACCGACTAGCTATTAGGGGATATTGTATTTATTATATTGTATTATAAACCGGTTTTTAGTAGACTGAGTTCGAAGGATCATAATAATAGTCCTGAACATAACATCTATTTTTCAATAATTGCCGGGATTTTACCAAATAAAAAAAAATATTTCGCAATTGTGAAAACGGTCCATTTATAATATTATAAAAATGTTAACTCTAGGACTCATTTTGGAGTATGAGCATACTTTATTTCAATACTTTTATTGTACTGTTTCATAAAGTATTACCTACCTATTACATTTTATTTTTATCGAAAATTGACTTTGTTTCCTGGACCAAAGTAAAGAATGTAGGTAGGTATGCGATGGTAACAACAAAAATCTGATGTGTCCAACACATGACTTTCCTATCTAGTTATTATAGGCTTTTTCCGGTTATTTTGTACAACCTATTGCAGCATCTCTATAAATGTTTAGAGGATAAACTAAATATATACATTGTCCACATACATCTACCTCGAAACATTTTTCTATAGATATTCATGAAAAACGAAAATACTGAAAAATTTAAATTTCCTACAATTTTTTCATTACGGTCCATTTTAGAAAATTCATGTATAAACAAAAATTATAGAGATCGATATCGCAAACAACTTTTATTTCAAAAACTTTCATAAAAATCAAAATTTTGCACATTTTGTCAAATTTCTCGAATACGGACCATTTCAGGAAATTTTTACATAAAACAAAAATAATAGATAATAATATTAGAAGTAACTTTTATTTGAAGAATTTTTTTCTCCAAACATTAATAACAGATATATTCCATAAAATATAAAAGTGGCCTCCCATAAAGTACCCCCCCAGATGTTCCGACTATGTCTAAAATCTAATCATTTCACGTCAGGCCGAAATAAATCTTAAGTTTAAAATTTAATGTTTATTTTCTTTATCCGTTTTTGAGTTTTCTTCAAAATTCGAAATTTACACATTTTCTCAAATATCTCGAATACGGTCCATTTTAAAAAAAATTATGTATAGAATAAAAATTATAGAGAATTATATTACAAACAACTTTTATTTAAACAATTTTTATAAAAAATAATTTTTTTTACATTTTGTCAAATTTCTCGAATACGGACCATTTTAAAAAAATTTTGCATAGAACAAAAATTATAGATAATTATATTAGAAGTAACTTTTATTTGAAGAATTTTCTTCTCCAAACGTAAATAACAAATATATTCCATGAAATATAAAAATGACCACCTATAAAGTACCCCCCCAGATGTTCCGACTCTGCCCAAAATCTAATCAGCTCATTGGACGCTAAAACAAAGCTTAAGTTTAAAATTTGGTGTTTTTCGGTGTATCGGTTCATGAGTTATGCGTTATACAGACACACACACACACAGACACACACACACACACACACACACACACACACACACACACACACACACACACACACACACACACACACACACACACACACACAGACACACACACACACACACACACACACACAGACATCATCGCGAAAATAGTCAAAACGGATTCAGGGGACCTCAAAACGTAAAAATCCGTCGAAAACTCGAGGTCGAAAAAAATCATGATTCCTATACTTTCCTTATATCTGTATACAGATAGGAAAGTAAAAACGATATCTTGCCTCACATTAAATATAAATATTTCCTAAAACAAATAATTTGGTTTATATACGAGTAGTAATACGAGGGATGTTTATAATTACAAGTCACGAATATGGAGTCGTTTCAAAATATATTGCCACAATAATTGCGTCACATTGAGTCGGAGTGGGACGCTTGACGTGTCGCAATTCGCAATATATTTTAAAACTATTCTACCTAATTAATAAATTGTGATTTTGAAGTATCGAATGAAAACTATATTCTCATTGGTTAAAGATGGAAGTTTTTGTCATTTGAATGTTCAAGAATATTAATTGTGATGAATTGGTTAAATATCGAAGTTATCTGTTATCTGATGTTGGTACTAACCTAATGTTTTTGGGTAATTTTGACGGTCATTTCCTGGAATTTCCAAGCCCGCATAAATATTTATCCTATTAAAGTACAAAAACCCTACAATAGATATTATGAGTAGGTATTTAACATTCATTTATCTTATCTTAGTTATTACCTAGAAACATTTCCCTGATTGTCAATAACACATTACCGTATATCTGTGCCAATATGACGTCACGACTTTTAATATACTTAATGAAGGCTGGGGGAAGGAGTTAAGAGTCTATAAATTTACAAACAAGCTTACGGGTATTTAGTTTTATTGAGCTGTTTGTTTTTAATAAGTGCTATTTTCTTTAATAGAAAATTGATTTATTTGTGCCAAGTGTCCTAGTGAGTTTCATTGTACATTTTAATCAGTTTTATTTTTGGATAAATTGACATCGACTTCCTGCATTAAAGGTAGGTAGTATTTTTTTTCTATCACTCTCGAGTTCGTCATTGAATAAAAAAATTAAACGCTATAATTTTAACATTCAAATATTTGCAATTAAAAAATAATATTATGTATTAAATTTGACAATAAAAAAACTTTTTATTTAATAATAATGTTTCATTATTCTGAATATATTTTTTCTACGATCAATATCCAAAGTAGGTAGGCTTTTGCACATTAAAATCTAAATAAAAAGTTGACGTTTTCTGCGAATTGTCATAATTTGACATTATTGGCGCACATTACCTAATATTCAAACCCATTTCCATGCTTAAAAATAGAAGATGGTGACATTCATTTAAAAGAAAACCATAACTACTTTTACCAGGTGAAAAATTTCAATATGTTAAAATAATTCATTATTTTTAAGAAATGTGCTAGAAATAATACTACAATATTAATATTCTTTGATTTTCTAATAATGATTTTATATACTTTTAGATTCAAGGACAGCTAGGTATAGCTCAAAGAAAATTGTGCTACTTTGTAGTATATACTGGAGATGAAAATCCACTATTTGTTGAAAAAATTCATTTTCAACCCATTTTTTTTTAAAATATGGTTGAAAAATTAGAAAAATTTTACTCGGAATATATGGCACCTGAGATAATTTTAAATAGAAGAGGACGAGGAATAAAATGTCTGGATACCCCATATAATGAAACTTAAAGTGCAAAGATTAGCAAATTTATAAAAATAATAATTTAATGGGCTTTAATGATACAAGTACTTGAAATAATGTTTTTTTTTGCGCAGAAGCATGTTCATACGTAATTTGCAATTGGTAATCACTAAACACAGATGGAAAAGTATATACATCAACTATATGATCTCATATTTTTGATTTATTTTAACAGGTATAATATATGGTATGTTACTTATAGTATAGATTTTTTTATTTCTCGACCTAATTTATTTGTTACGTCTTCAGCAATTGTCGCCTTCAGTTGACATAAACGAAATTGATAAAAAGTCTTTTTCGCATTTTATTTTGACTGTTTCTCTTACTTTCGAATAGAAACTGAGCTTTGTAAACATAAAATGACGGATATGTCAAACTAAAACTGACGGTAAAATGAAACATTGAGTATCGTTAAATGCAACTTTTGAACTAGTTTCAAAAATAGCATTAAAATGTACTAATTTCCTATACTTTTAGTTGATAAATAACCGATAATCATACATCATATAACAAATAGGCGCGTGTCAAAAGGTCAGAAAAAAGAGTGCCGATGAAACAAGGTCGTTTCCAATTGTATCACATAAACAGTATCAGAGGCAGTATTATCATCTCGTATATCCCCCGTAAACACACATAATATAAACGGAAATAATCAAATACTAGTCAAAATATTATCGATCGGAGCACCATCTTTATTGCATTACATGAAGTAATTATTGATTTTTCGGGGTTTATTTAGAGTTAAATTAGACGCCATTTTTGGTCCAAATTCGTTTTGACATGTTTTTTCAAAGAAAGTGACTTATAAATTTAAAATCTACACGTTTTGAAAAATATACAATATTTAAATATTCTGAGTGTACCAAATTCCAAGTAAAGGTTGAACTTGGGTCGTATTACATTTTTTTTTATTATTTGTTTGACATCGAGGTTAAAATAATTCTAGACGGCACCTTTGAGATGAAATAAAAGGGGGTTATTTTACATGATTGGTTTTTATTGAAAATATTAAATTTATTAATTTTCAATAGTAAGGTGACCTAAGTTAGACCTTTATTTTTAATTTGGCTAAAAATTAGATTTTTAAACACTATATATTCGAAAAACTGTCGATTTAACTTTTGGTCTACACATACAATTTTAATACACAGGGATACCCCGTCCTTAATAACATATATTAAGGCCCATTGAATGCCAATAAAAGCCTTTACCTGGAATTGTCTGATTTGGAAGACAAATTGATAGTGATTTAAGCTCAAATTATTTAATTTAGATTGTACAATTTTCCGTAACGAAAAATGGTAAAATTTATTAAACTCAGGGGTGAATTCTCAGTTGTTTATTTTGGAGTTTTATGGTGTATCTGAATTTGAACAAGGCGCCACCTGTTTTGACTAATTTAGAAAAAATATATACTTTTTCAGAGAAAAACACAACAGGAAACAAAAGTTATACTGTGGCCAATGTCAAGATACGGTACGATAAGTTCAAATTCAAACGAATATCAGGTAAATTAAAACAGATAAATTCAATTTATTATATTTATATTTATTATAAACAATTAACAAAAGGCAGAACTGAAGGTTCTAGCAGAAAAAAAATATTTAGACATGAACGTACCTTGAAATCAAGATGCCTGATATAACGCAAATCATAGTCGGAGAACAACAATAATAAATTAAGGTAAATATTCAATAAATGGGATGGATGTTTGTATGATTAACTTTACCAAAAAATATTTGGACCAAAAAAATTTTTACCAAAAAAAATGGACAAAAAAATTTGGGCCAAAAAATTTGGGCCAAAAAATTTGCACCAAAAAAATTAATTTTGACAAAAAAAATGTTGCCAAAAAAAATTTTGGCAAAAAAAAAATTTTGATCAAAAAAAATTTTGACCAAAAAAATTTTGTTCAAAAAAAATTTTGACAAAAAAAATTTTGACCATAAAAAATTTTGACCAAAAAAAATTATGACCTAAAAAAATTTTGACCAAAAATTGGATCAAAAAAATTTGGACCAAAAATTGGATCAAAAAAATTTGGACCAAAAAAATTTGTACCAAAACAATTTGGATCAAAAAATATAAACCAAAAAAATTTGGGTCAAAAAATTTTGGATCAAAAAAAATTTGGACCAAAAAAATTTGGACCAGAAAAATTTGGACCAAAAAAATTTAGACCAAAAAATTTGGACCAAAAAATTTGGACCAAAAAAATTTGGACCAAAAAATATTTGGACCAAAAAATATTTGGACCAAAAAATTTGGATAAAAAAAATTTGCACCAAAAAATTTAATTTGGACCAAAAAAAATTTGACCAAAAAAAAAAATTTGAACAAAAAAAATGTTGACCAAAAAAATTTTAACCAAAAAAAGTTTTGACCAAAAAAATTTCGAAAAAAAAAATTTGGACCAAAAAAATTTAAACAAAAAAATTTAATCCAAAAAAATTTTGATCAAAAAAATTTGGACCAAAAAATATTTGGACCAAAAAATATTTGGACCAAAAAATATTTGGACCAAAAAAATTTTTACCAAAAAAATTGGACAAAAAAATTTGGGCCAAAAAATTTGCACCAAAAAAATAAATTTGCAAAAAAAAAATTTTAATCAAAAAAAATTTTGACCAAAAAAATTTTGACCAAAAAAATTTGACCAAAAAAAATTTTGACCATAAAAAATTTTGACCAAAAAAAATTATGACCAAAAAATTTTTGACACGAGACGCGAGACACGAGACACGAGACACGAGACACGAGACACGAGACACGAGACACGAGACACGAGACACGAGACACGAGACACGAGACACGAGACACGAGACACGAGACACGAGACACGAGACACGAGACACGAGACACGATACACGAGACACGAGACACGAGACACGAGACACGAGACACGAGACACGAGACACGAGACACGAGACACGAGACACGAGACACGAGACACGAGACACGAGACACGAGACACGAGACACGAGACACGAGACACGAGACACGAGACACGAGACACGAGACACGAGACACGAGACACGAGACACGAGACACGAGACACGAGACACGAGACACGAGACACGAGACACGAGACACGAGACACGAGACACGAGACACGAGACACGAGACACGAGACACGAGACACGAGACACGAGACACGAGACACGAGACACGAGACACGAGACACGAGACACGAGACACGAGACACGAGACACGAGACACGAGACACGAGACACGAGACACGAGACACGAGACACGAGACACGAGACACGAGACACGAGACACGAGACACGAGACACGAGACACGAGACACGAGACACGAGACACGAGACACGAGACACGAGACACGAGACACGAGACACGAGACACGAGACACGAGACACGAGACACGAGACACGAGACACGAGACACGAGACACGAGACACGAGACACGAGACACGAGACACGAGACACGAGACACGAGACACGAGACACGAGACACGAGACACGAGACACGGGACACGGGACACGAGACACGAGACACGAGACACGAGACAAGAGACACGAGTCACGAGACACGAGACACGAGACACGAGACACGAGACACGAGACACGAGACACGAGACACGAGACACGAGACACGAGACACGAGACACGAGACACGAGACACGAGACACGAGACACGAGACACGAGACACGAGACACGAGACACGAGACACGAGACACGAGACACGAGACACGAGACACGAGACACGAGACACGAGACACGAGACACGAGACACGAGACACGAGACACGAGACACGAGACACGAGACACGAGACACGAGACACGAGACACGAGACACGAGACACGAGACCCGAGACCCGAGACCCGAGACACGAGACCCGAGACGCGAGACGCGAGACACGAGACAAAAAATGTGGACACTTGGAATTTCTGAACTGCATTAAATAAAGTCGATGAACGTGGAGTATTTATTGTCTTTGCCAGTAGTTAGAAATCAGGAGTATAAAATCTTTTATTTTACTCTTTCACACAATGTATGATTCCCAAGTAATATCTCATTTCATTATTTATATTTGCTTGCCTATAATGGTTTTGTATCTGGTTTTGTATGTTTGTTGATTTTTAATAAAACTATGGTTAATTTTTTAATAAATTTATTGTTTATTAAATTTTTCTGCACTATAGTATATCCTAATGAATTTACGTAACTCAGTTTTATGTCGTTACGCAATGGTTTTTCAATTTCACAAAGTGACATCTCATTGTCGGCCATTTTAAGAAAAATCAAACAAGTGTTTTGGCGAAAATGATGTACAGCATGTGCTTAACACATTAATCTTCTAGTATACCTAAAATTAGATTTTATTATTGTTACTGTTACTTGTTGTCATATGGTTCAACTTTATAAAAATCTTTAAAACGCTCTCCTGTAAAGTTGTAAAAATCGAGTTACGCCATGTAGTGAAATTAACGACGTTATCTTTAACAATGGAATTAATAGGGCCAATAAGTGGAACTGATCTAGACAAAGTGTCAGGGACAACATGATCCTTGCCTTCACGATGCATGATTTTAAAATCATGCATACATTAGATTTATTATACTCTAAGCCTGGGACGTGATGTTTTCAAAAATCAGTTTAATTATTAAAAAAATATGTAATAAAATAATAAAAAAAATAATATTTCTGATCCCAAACTATAGATATTTATAATTTACTTAAAAAAATTTATAAATCAAATATAAAATAAAGAATTTGCAAATTATTTCAGTTTAAAAGATGTAAACAGGGCTCTTATGTAGATGTGTATTTTATTTTCGTTTCAATTGAATCAATATGATTATATAAACCGTAAAACTGGATATTAACACTGGTAATAACTTTCTGTTTACGTCAATATATCCACAAAATGATAAAGTCGGTCTAAGTTCTACTACAAGAACAGAAAATTCACTCAATTGCTGCTTCAGAAATTCGTCTTCGACATTTAGTTGCAAGACATGTAATAGTTTGATTATTTTGTATCCGGATTTTTCAATAATATCTCCTGATTCTGCGATTATAATGATCAAAACCTAAAAAAAGAAAAAATACAGTGGATGTAATTCAAAACATTTTTTATTACTAAAAGTTGTACTTCAAAGTTGAAAGGAAATTAGATTGACAATTTAAATCTGTCAAGAAATAGCGCTTATCAAAATAGTGCTAATTTTTGAAAACCTGATTAAAATAGCACTGAATAAAAAAATCTGATGTGCCCAACATATGACTTTCCTATCTAGTTATTACAAGCTTTTTCCGGTTATTTTGTACAACCTATTTCATTACCTCTGTAAATTTTTAGAGGATAAACTAAATATATATATTATTATGTTATGAAAACACCCTATATATTAAAAATAATGATAAAACTAATAATAATAATAATAATAATCATACTAATAATAATAACGATAATAATATTAATAGTAATAAATAAAAATAAAGTAGCAAAATTATTATAACCCTGTATAATTAAAGTACATAGAAAGTCTTAAGGAAAGCAGACTATGAGAAGTAGAGAGAAAAGATTGGTTTCTTGATAAAAAAGGTGGATATAAAAAGTCAAGTTTGAAAGATTTAGGAATTTCGAAAAAGGTTGTCAATTTTGAAAAATTTTAGAAAAATGTCAGAAGTCTGGAGTAAAATTGTAATTAAAATGTACATATATGTTAAATTTAAATAAGCAAACTATAAAGATACGGTGTAAAGGTTGACAAAGATCATAAGATTAAGGGGAGGAGGAAGAAGACGAAAGACGAGATTGACCAGAGAGTGACCTGTACAGAGGTGAAAACCCTAAAACTGTGAGAACGGTATTTATAAAACTTTTAATAGTGTCTTACAATAAATTCGACTATTTATGAATAGAGATTCATAACAAGTTTATATTGAAATAATAGTTATTTTTTTTTATGATTTGTTTTTGAGAAGAGTTGTATTTTTTTTTTATTAAGTTAAGTTTAGTAGGGACAGTAGGGTAGTTATTAATAATTTTTCATTTAGTACAGGTAATTAAATACCTGACATATTTGTTTCAATTTGCCCATAGTGGTTTTGTTAGAATTAAATAATTCAATTTTGGAAAAGTTTGTTTATTTAAATCTTTATTTGTTCAGTATACAGGTATCAAGTTTATTTAGGATCATCTTGCATAATTCTAAATAAACTAAACTAACTAATTAATTAAACTAAATTTAATTAAATAAATAAAAAAAATAAGTAATAATTAAAAATAAAGTTTATAAAAATAAAATAATTCTTGAACCGACACCACTTAGAGAAAGAGAATCTGCTCTAAATTATAAAAAAAAAAATTAAAATATTAAAGGTTAGCCGAGGTAAGTTAAGTTTAGTGTGTATTTTAAAATTGTGAGGTTAGTAGAGAACATAACAATTTGGCGCATGCAACGTAGGGCCATTATTAAACAGGGGCGTATATGTAATTTTTACGTAATATTAAACCTTTGGGCTTTCAAAAATAAAGGTGGTATTTTATTAACGTTTCAGTCATTTAATTAAAATAAAATGCCGGATAAAATGGAGCTAAGAGGGGGAAAGACGATTGGACAAACAGAGGAAGAAGATGGAGTACGACAAATATCAGAATGTAAAGAAAATAACCACATAGAAACAAGAAGTAATGAGAGTAATGAAGATGATGAACAGATAGGAAGGATCACAAGTGGGACTCAAGTGGAGCAGAAGAAAAAAGATGAAGATGCAGTAATTAAAATGCTGTTACTAATACAGCAGAAAATAGAAAACAACCAAGAGGAATTGCAAAATAAGATTAAAGAAAACCAAGAGGAATTGCAAAATAAGATTAAAGAAAATCAAGAGGAATTGCAAAATAAGATCATAGAAAACCAAGTAAAATTAGGAGATAAAATAGAAGAGAGTAAACAAGATATAAAACAAGAATTTCAAAAGAAGTTTAATGAATTGGACAAGAGACAGACAATAATAGAACAAAAAATAAATCTACAAGCAACAAAAACAGAGCAAACAGAAAAAGACATTAAGAGAATTGAAAGAAATATGATTACCAACACTAAAGACATTGAAATAATAGGAAAGAAATTAGAGAAGAGAGAAACAGAAATTTTAAAAGTAGCTGAAGAAGAAAATTTAAAAACAAAAAGGGAATTGCAGAAAAATATTAAGAAAATAGAAGAAGACATGAAGAACAAAAATGAAGAAAAATTTAAAAATATAGATGAGCAGATTAAAGAAGGTTTTCGACTACAACAGGAAATAACAAGTATAGAAACCAATACAATAAACTCAAGAATAAACAAAATAGAAGATGACGTAGAAAAGGACAGACAAGTATGGAGACAAGAGTTTCAAAATCATAATGGTAATACAAGAACAATAAACAATTATAATGCTGAAGCGTTAATAAAATTTGATGGGGATATAAACAAAGTGCATCCCAAAATATTCTTACAAATGTTAGAAAATAAAACTAAAGGTATAGTCAATATGGATGAACTTAGAGAGTTTATAAGAATTAATTTAATTGAACAGGCTTTAATGTGGTATAATAGCCAAGTATTTGAAATAGAAGATTATAATCAATTTAAACATACATTTTTTAATTATTTTTGGGGGGAAAATTTTCAGTCATTAGTTCGAGAAAATTTGTATTTTGGTAAATTTGACTACAATAGAAGTACCAATTTAAATTATTATTCTCTCAAATTATTCACAGTTGCTAAATTTCTTGAACCTCCTATGAGAGAAGAGGAGATTCTAATGTCAATTGCAAGGCATTATAAAAACGAGGTAGCAGAAATTGTAGCTTTGCAAAATATTAATAAATTTGAGCAATTTTCCAATTATTTGCTGAGAATTGAAAGAGGGTTAGTACTAAATAGGAACAATAAAGTGCAAAATAACAATCGACAAAGTACTTATTACAATGATAGACAATATAACAACAATAATAACAATAACAACAACAATAACTTTAATAATATTAATAGATTTCAAAATAACAGAAACAACTATACAAATATTAATCGACAGAACTACAATAATAACAATAATAATTACGGATACAATAATAATAGACATAATAGATTTAATAATAATAATGACAACTACAATAACAGATATGATAATAACAATAACAGTAGAAATTCAAATAATACAAATTACAATGATACTAATAGACAAGAGAATGTAAATGACTATGAAAATGAAGGAAGACAAAGAAGAATTAATTTTCAACAGACAGATAGAAGACAGAGAAGTTTAGAAAGAGACAGTAGAAGAGAAGAAGTACAAGAGGACAGAGATGATAGTTCAAGAAGGACATCACTTGACAGGGTAACACATACAAATGACAACAATCAAAATTTTTAGACAACCACTATCCAAATAAAAATCTTTACAGTTGCAATTTAAAAAAAAAAAAAAAAAATAAAAACAACAAAAATTGGACAATAAAATAAATTAAAGGGTATTTCAGAGGACAAACTATAAATCTGTATTGAATGGAGATGTTTTCAATAAAAGTAGTGATATAAAACATAATGTTAAATTTTGAATAAAGGTTAGAAGATTAAAAAAAAAAAAAAAAAAAAAACTACTTAGTTTATGCACAAGAAGAAAAGTTATAAATAAATGAACAGTAAAAGTTTTACAATGTAGACATGAATAGAATTATTTTAACAGTTTGAGAAGTAATTCAACAAAACGTAGAACAATAAAGAATAAAGAAATAAATTTGTATATAAGAAGAGTTCAGAAGAAGAAATGTTTAGCAAAGTTAAGTATTTAAGATGCAGGAGAATAAGTGTTTGTATGTGATATAATAAATAAAGCGGACTAATAATAAAATAATGCGGAATATAGTTGATGATAATGAAATAATGCGGTATAATAATGTAAAGTGAATTATAATAATGTATAAAGTGGTAATGAAGTAATAAATAGTGAGAAAATGAAGATGAGAAAATGTAATAAATGGAAAGAAGAAATTAAAATGGAAAGAAAACAAGATTATGAACTAATAAAAAAAAAAAAAATAAAAAAAATACAAAACAAGAAAATAAAGACATGTCTACAATAAAAGAAAAATGATGAAATATGTGCAGAAATAAACTAAGAAAATAAAGAAATATGACAAATTCAATATAGGTCATTTGACAATACTTAAATCAGGGAATATCTCATGTAAGCCAATATACACATTTTGGGATGATGGAAACGACAGACATAATGACATTACAAGACAGCAACATAGGGACAAAATGACAAATATTCAAGTTAAATATGAGGAACAAAAGGAGTTATTATAGAGTGAATTGATGTTCAGAAATTTTGAATTAGTTAAAAATTTCATGAACATAAACTCGGGGGAATTTATTATGTTATGAAAACACCCTATATATTAAAAATAATGATAAAACTAATAATAATAATAATAATCATACTAATAATAATAACGATAATAATATTAATAGTAATAAATAAAAATAAAGTAGCAAAATTATTATAACCCTGTATAATTAAAGTACATAGAAAGTCTTAAGGAAAGCAGACTATGAGAAGTAGAGAGAAAAGATTGGTTTCTTGATAAAAAAGGTGGATATAAAAAGTCAAGTTTGAAAGATTTAGGAATTTCGAAAAAGGTTGTCAATTTTGAAAAATTTTAGAAAAATGTCAGAAGTCTGGAGTAAAATTGTAATTAAAATGTACATATATGTTAAATTTAAATAAGCAAACTATAAAGATACGGTGTAAAGGTTGACAAAGATCATAAGATTAAGGGGAGGAGGAAGAAGACGAAAGACGAGATTGACCAGAGAGTGACCTGTACAGAGGTGAAAACCCTAAAACTGTGAGAACGGTATTTATAAAACTTTTAATAGTGTCTTACAATAAATTCGACTATTTATGAATAGAGATATATTTGTTTCAATTTGCCCATAGTGGTTTTGTTAGAATTAAATAATTCAATTTTGGAAAAGTTTGTTTATTTAAATCTTTATTTGTTCAGTATACAGGTATCAAGTTTATTTAGGATCATCTTGCATAATTCTAAATAAACTAAACTAACTAATTAATTAAACTAAATTTAATTAAATAAATAAAAAAAATGAGTAATAATTAAAAATAAAATAAAGTTTATAAAAATAAAATAATTCTTGAACCGACACCACTTAGAGAAAGAGAATCTGCTCTAAATTATAAAAAAAAAATTAAAATATTAAAGGTTAGCCGAGGTAAGTTAAGTTTAGTGTGTATTTTAAAATTGTGAGGTTAGTAGAGAACATAACAATATATTTTATATTTATTTTATTTATTTTTATCTATTTTTATTTTTTTTTATTTATTTTTATTTATTTTTAATTATTTTTATTTATTTTTATTTATTTTTATTTATTTTTATTTATTTTTATTTATTTTTATTTATTTTTATTTATTTTTATTTATTTTTATTTATTTTTATTTATTTTTATTTATTTTTATTTATTTTTATTTATTTTTATTTATTTTTATTTATTTTTATTTATTTTTATTTATTTTTATTTATTTTTATTTATTTTTATTTATTTTTATTTATTTTTATTTATTTTTATTTATTTTTATTTATTTTTATTTATTTTTATTTATTTTTATTTATTTTTATTTATTTTTATTTATTTTTATTTATTTTTATTTATTTTTATTTATTTTTATTTAGTTTTATTTATTTTTATTTATTTTTATTTATTTTTATTTATTTTTATTTATTTTTATTTATTTTTATTTATTTTTATTTATTTTTATTTATATTTATTTTTTTACAGTACCCCCTGTTTCCCCCTCCTTAAAATGTAAAAATCAAAAACCTTAAAATGCGTTATTATTTACTTATAATGAGTAGCTAAAATTCCAATTTTTAGGTTCCTACCTTTAAAAAATCGATACGTCTATACAAACTTTAACCCCCGTTTCCCTCCCTTAATATGTGAAAATTCAAAAACCATAAAATACGTCACTATTTATTTATAGTCGAAGCTGTATTTCAAATTTTCATGTGTCACAACCTCTTTCAAAAAATCATGTTGACGGATGCTCTGTAAAAATAAAAACAAAGCTATCCCACGGGAACCGTACATTTTCTGGGATATGTGAATATAATATATCTCTGTGCCGATGCACAACAAAATAAAGCAAAATCTAGGTGTGACCGATCTAAATCCAATACAATTTACAATTTTTAAAAATAAGTTGATGAAAAACAATAAACTAACTACAAATAAATTAACAATGTTTTTCTTTATTTCTTTATATCACCGAGCGGTAAGAGATTTAATATTGTTAAGTAACCGCCTATTATTGTTTTGAGATGCGAGCACGCGAAATGACTAAAGACGACGCTTAACTTACAAACAATAAAGTTTAATAAAATGTGTATCCGCACGAGGGCGCCACATTACAAGCTCATAAAATGATGCCACTTGTCGGGATTTTGCAGACATACTTTATTCTGATTTGTGACATCGTATAAACAATTCATTAAAACCAAAACAGCCGAACATAACTAAAATTTAACATGTGTCACAGATCCATTACCGAAATATGATTTCATAAATTGTGTAACGGTTGGAACCGTTTTCGTTATTTGACCCAGACCCGTTTTCGTTATTATGAAACCAACATCTCTACAACAAACGTCATTTGTCGTTTATGTCTAGTGTCCAAACTTTGATTGTCATTTTTTCATTTTATCTGTCGACAAGCAACTTGATTATAGAATTTTAATTATCTATTATCTGGGACATCCGATGTACTAGTTATCTTAAATATTTTTAATGACCATCTGATTTTAAAAAGGTAAGTTTCCTACCGATATTTTGTTGAAAATATATATTTAGTACAAGATTTGAATTTAAAATGTCAAATTTGAAACATAACCTCAACATGAAAACACATTGAAAATCACAAGAAATCATATGTTTTATATAATTTCCTATATTATTTTGTTTGAAATAGATAATATGCTTTACTTTATTTATATATGTTAAATAAGACTTTTTATGCGAAACCTTTCTAGTATGCGAAACCTTTCTGTCTGACCACACATATCAGGTATGCTCTGTAAATTTACCATCCTCTTTTAATAATAACAAAGTCCAGTATATCCACAAACGAAACTTAGATGATCCTAATATATGCACCTTTAAAAATATTTTATCAAAAGAAAACTGGAATGAGATATACACAACTACTGATTTTCATGAAAAGTTTTCTATTTTTTATACAAGTTTTACATATTATTATGATATAACATTCACAAAAGTTAAGAAAAAAATCAAACCACAGAAACATAAGAATCTGTTCTCACCTCAAATAAAAGAATTACATAACCATCTGTGCGAGATGAATAGGTTGAGAAAGGAAATAGATAACCCATATTATACTGAACGCTATAAAAAATTTAAGAAAGAATACCAAATTATAACAGAAAAATATTTAAAAGAGAAAAACAGCAATCGAATCCAAAATAGCAGCAACCGTATGAAAGAGAGCTGGAATATAATAAACGAAAATCAGGGTAAAATTAAAAATAAATCACTAAATGCAATTGAAACTGAAAAAAATGTAGAAAAAGCTAATTTTATTAATAATTATTTTATAAATGTAAATCAAACTAACACTATTCCTGACTATAATATGAAAATAGACAACTTCCATATAAGTTTCTTCCTCTTTCCAACAACACCGGAAGAGGTAATCTCTATTATCCATAAAACCACCTTGAAATTGGCTGAGGGAATTGATGAAATAAACGGCAAAATCATAAGATCAGTAGCCACTCACATTGCTGAACCTTTATCTCATTTGATTAATGAATCTTTTAAATTCGGAGTTTTTCCGGAATTAAAACAGTCTAAAGGAATTCCTATCTATAAAAATAAAGGTTCACCAAGTGATATAAACAATTATCGTTTAATCTGTATTCCAAGTCAAATTACAAAAATTTTTGAATCTGCGTATTCTATAAGGCTTATAAACTATCTTGAACATTTTAAATTACTACCAGCAATTCAAAATGGATTCCGCAGTAAAAAATCTACTGCCAGTGCTATGGCAGCTTGTTTGGATTTTATTTATAATGCATTAAATGATAAGAAAAATACTTTGGCACTTTTCTATGACCTGAGCCGTGCATTTGACACGGTGGTTCATAATCTCTTGTTACTTAAAATAGAAGGTATGGGAATACGGGGAAAACCTTACGATTGGGCTAAATCTTACTTATCAAACAGAACACAAGTGATAACAAGAAATCAACTCCTCTCAAATATACAATGGGAGTACCGCAGGGATCAATACTAGGGCCAGTATTTTTTATAATATTTGTTAGTGATATCAATAAATTTTGTACCAGTCCTCATCAGATTATCCAATATGCTGATGATACAAACATTCTTATGGCGGATCATCAATTTGAACACCTTGTGCAAAGCAGCAATAATGCATCTTTTGAATTTAACAAATATTCTAGAGAAAATGGTCTGGCATTGAATGTATCAAAAACTAACTTCATGCGTTTTCTACCCAAGAATACCACCCCAAATCTTGAACCGTACTTACATATTAATGGCAAATCTATACAAAATAGTGAAAATGTTAAATTTTTGGGAATTACATTAGACCCTAAGCTAACGTGGGAAGCTCACATAGATAATGTAACTAAAAAAAATATGCTCCCATTGCTATGTTATTAGAAACTTAAGAGAAACTGTGACTTTTGATGTATTAAAGCTTCTTTATTATGGACTTGTGCAGTCTACTCTTCAATATGGTTTAATATTTTGGGGTGCATTATCTCACGTCAACAAAGCATTCGTGGCACAGAAAAAAGTAATGAGAGCTTTATATAATGTATCACCCACAACATCATGCAAATCACTTTTTGAAAAATCTGATATTCTAACACTACCATGTCTTTTCATCTACCAATTAATATTGTACGTTCAAGAAAATGAACATACTCTTAACAAAAACGAAAACATACATTCATATAACACTAGACAAAAAACTAACATACATCAACCTTTCTCACGCCTAGAAATTGCTCAACACTCACCCAAGTATATTGGAATTAAATGCTATAATAAATTCAGTAGCATAATAGATAAAAATAATAGTCCCGAAATAGACAAAATAAAACAGTTTAAGAATAAACTTAAAGTATTTTTAGCAAAAAATGTATTTTACAGTGTGGAGGAATTCCTTAATTTTAATCCTTAATTGTTATCTCTAATATATTATTGTGTTAGTTTAAGTGTATGTATTGCAATTAATCTGTATTATATTGTTTTAATTTTAAATTGACTAGTCTGTTAGTACTTATACATTAAAAAATTGTGTTTTGTTTTCTATGTATAATACTTATGACAAATAAAATTCTATTCTATTCTATTTCTTTTCCTATTAAATTCTAATATCTGTGTAACTATTCAAATAATAGTTTAATTTGTTCATTTGATAGTAAAAAGCATCTTATCTGTTCCTATATACTCTTTCCGGCTCCTTTCTTTATATTTTTACCTTTTTCCTTGTAGCCTTGCTGTATATAGATGGTCTTATGTTCTTAAGGAAATTCTAAAGAAATTACGTAGATGGTTGCATTAGAAATAGATGGTTCGATAGAAACTATATCGAGGATTCAATAGTAGCTGTATCTACATGAATTTTGGAAGAACGTACAAGCTGCATGTTAAGAAAGAACGTAGAATACATCAAGAAGTTTAGTTCAACCACCGAGAGGAGTAACAAGATTTAACACTTTTAATGAAGTCAATTTTTCTCAATCAATTTATTTTAATTTTTCAATATTAATAAATATTAATCGCGGTTGAACTGCTAATTTTCAGATGCGCGAACGCCACTCGAAGTATCGATGCGCGATAGCTTTGAACGTAAGTGGGATTTTCGATTGGGAGAGGGACATTTGTTTGAACGATAGCGGAGATGCTATTAAAATTATCAGTTCGATATAAATTTTGATTGCCAGCAGTTTAGTCCGATAAGCCGCAGTAGAAATCTAAACACCGCCGATATTTTTTTCCGTTTTTTGAATATTTACGAATCCGTTAGGTAAAAAACCTGTTCCGCTTTTTACATTTGCAATTGAAACGGTATTTCATTTTAAATAGCGAATTAGTTTGTAGGAATAGGAATATTTTTAATAGACACTGTTTAGTTAAAAGAATTAATTTGATTTAAATAATAGAATATGTTTCTTAGCAAATGATACCGTTTCTTTTGTTTTTATAAATAGGATTTAGTTAAAAACATTTGAATTTATTTCTTGACAAATATTCCGTTTCTTTAAAAAGGGATATAATTTGAATTAAACATTAATTGATAGGATTTAATTCTGTAATATTGTAAAACCGAGGATTTTAGACTTTTGATTGTCAGTCGGTTTTAAGAAATTATTCATTTTCTTTTGATAGGTTAAATCGGGATTTAAATTTGACTTTATTAATTTTTTTTTTTTTTTGCATAGACTCTTTTGTCATACAGCCAGTCACAAAATGAAAGAGATAAATCATTAAATATTTCATTTCAAATAACAAGAGGATTAAACGGGGACACTCGCTTCTCGCCTAGGGACCCATCAAGGCATTACAAAAAAACAGACTACACTAGGTCACGGTAAGGAGGTAAAATAAAACAATAGGAAAAAAACAAAGGTAACGAGTCTAAGAGAATAACTAATCACAAGCGTATACCTGATTCCATTAAAAAATTAGTCAAGCAGGACAATAAACTTTGGATATTCCAAGGGGAGCATATTTTGCATTTAAGCAGGTCGTTATATAGCTTGTCGGAGAATTTTTTGTTTTTAGTACAATTAAAGAAGATATGGTCCAGATCTCCTTTTTCATTACACGTCTCGCATTGGTCACTTTCAGAGACTTTAATTTTGTATAAATGGCTAGGATAACAGGCATGACCAAATCTCACCCTAATCATTGTCGATATGTACTTTCGCGGTATTTTATAATGCTTGTACCAAGGAATCTTAGGAATGTTTAACTGAAGAGTCGTATACCTCGTTGGGTTTGTAAAACAATATTCCTGCCACAAGTGTTGCCATTTATTGAATTGATTTCTTTTTAATATTGCAGTGACATCAGAAACAGATAACTTATATTGGCAAATATACCGTTTCTTTAAAAAGGGATAGAATTTGAATTAAATATTAAATGATAGGATTTAATTCTGTAATGTTGTAAAACCGGGATTTTAGACTTTTGATTGTTAGTCGGTTTTAAGAAATCATTCATTTTCTTTTGATAGGTTAAATCGGGATTTAAATTTGACTTTATTCATAAATGCTTTTGTTTAGTAGGTACCCGCGTTGTAATTATGTTGAGAATATTTATAAACGGAGTTTTCGAGGAGACGTTTTCCCTCTTTTAATAATTGGTTTATTTCTTTTACCGTATATTTGAATAATCTTAAATAGCAACCTGTCCTGGTCTGAACGGGCTCGTGATGACGATCAGTTCACCCTTGGAGTAGGTGCTATCCGCGTTATATTTTTTTTGAGTTAATCTGTAAACCGCAATTTTTTTTAAAATAATTTTAAATAGTATCCTGTCCTGTTTGAACGGGCTCGTGATGACGATCAGTTCACTCTTGGAGTAGGTACTATCCGCGTTAGTAAATTTTCTTTACTCCGATAATAATTTACTTTTTTTTTTATCGACAATTTAAATAATTTTAAATAGTGTCCTGTCCTTGTCTGAACGGGCTCGTGATGACGATCAGTTCATTCCTGGACTAGGTGCTATCCGCGTTAATTTTCTTTTCCGCTGTATATGCTTCATTTTTTTTTTTCGCTACCTTATTTAATTATAATATCATAAAGATTAGTGATTTTCTATATTTTCATCACTGATCGATTGTCAAGTTTAGAAAGTTTTAAATATAGTGGCGTCCAATATTCTCTTTCAAAGTCATATGAGTTGTTTAATAACCTAACCCACTCCCTAAAATCGTAGAGCTTAAAACACTATAAAAATTGATAAAATAATAAGATCACATTACAATTGATGAATATTTTTGATATACGTTAAATTTGCTATATTCTAATAAGTTTTGCTGTACGATCGGAGTGTAAGAGGCCACAAGTCGAACAGAGGCCATTTCACAGGATTATGTACGCACAAAATGCCACAGCAAAATGCGGTGCATACACACACACACACACACACACACACACACACACACACACACCACACACATCGCGAAAATAGTCGAAACAAATTCAGGGGACCCCAAAACGTAAAAATTCGTCGAAAACTGGAGGTCGAAAACTGGAGGTCGAAAACTGGAGGTCGAAAACTGGAGGTCGAAAAAAATCATGATTCCTATACTTTCCTTATCTGTATACAGATAGGAAAGTGAAAATTAAAAAAACCTACCCAACTTGTGCAGCTTTGAGCCTTTTAAAATCAACAAACGTTTGTGCACAGGTTAGATAGGTCGCAAAGGATAAGCAAATTAGCTTGTTTTTTTTTTATAAATTTATTTTTAAATTTCTTTTGCTCTATCTTGTCTGACGATATTTTAAAAATCGCTATTTCGTTCGTTCAAAGGTAAAACAACTCGACCACGGCCGGCCAGAGAAATGCAGCTAAACAAAGTAGTCTTCTAGTAACTTTTCAGTTATTCATGTTGGTATCACAAGAGATTCCTGTATTTGCGCTGAAAACATGCCGGCATTATTTAAATTTTAGGCTATTTTTAATTTGAGTACTAAATCTGTGGTAATTTATACTTATTAATAAACACCCCCCGGATAGATGGGCGTTCTTCCGAACACGACCCAACTTATTTATTACGGAATTTATTCAATTTGGCTGTTCCAGACTATATATAAAAATAGGATATTATATAAAAAAACTTACGAGCATTGTTGCCAGGTACGCAATTTCAAAATAAAATTGCTGTGTCATATATAAAGTACCGGACAAGGAACTCAAAATATAATCAATACTGTGTATATATGCTACAAATGTCATGACTAAAAATAATAAAATTTTCTTTCCGAAAATTGCATTCAAATTCCAAACAGTTAAAACATAATATTTGTACGTAGTTTTAAACGTTCTAAATGTATAATTGATTACATTTTTTTGTGCGATAGGGATTTTCATTAAGTTTTTGAATCCAACAGCAAAATACTTCTTGTCTAGTTTTTAGCATGGTTGCAATTTCCAATAGAAAACCGGATACAGCAAATATTTGTAATACGAAAATTAGCCAATAAGAACCATAAAAAAACACCTAAGACACTTAGTAGCCAACTTCCTAAACAAGCAAATGTAGCCATACATAATAAAAGTAACCATGCAGCCGCTTTCCATAATATTTCAATTTTGGAAGTCTCCTCACAACAGTTTGTGCTCTTCTGTAAGTTCAAAAGTAGTTTGTTTAAATTCTTCCACTTGTTTTTTTCTCTACCAAGATAAGACGCTGTCATTAGGTGGAAAGTTATATAAACTAGTAAATGCGAAAACATTAATAAAGCGGAACCGAAAATTGTCTCAAGTAATAAAAGATAATATCCTGATATGGTAATGGCCAATGCTAGACATGTTAGTAACAATTTTTGATGAATGATTTTCCAATATTGTAAGCTAGAAGGAAATTGTCCCAACAAAACGCCAATGCGTTGCCAAAAATTCAAAATAAAATTGTCTTCAAACTTTTGAGAATATTCTAGAACGATGCCGATCATTTTTATTATATTTTACAACTACGCGACTTCCTGTTCTGTATAACTAATCAGGTATTGCATCTAAAAAGTTCTTCGTTGCAAACACGTGCATTTCAAATGTATTATTATTTAACCTAACACGAACTATTTAGTTTAATATTATGATATTATATATGATGGAGGCATGTTAAATAAAAATGATGGTATTATTATTTACACTCTTATTAAATCGTTTTTATTCACTCGCACACTTTCAAACACCAAATGCCATACAAACAATACATTCCATTCTGTTTTTTCTTAAATTATTTCCCAGGTCTCAATAGAAATTTCTCCAGTAAGAGCAAACATGACGGGCGCTCCTCCACCAAAAATCAATTTTACATTTGAGGCAGTTAAAAAAAATTGTAAAAAAAGTGGTTCAGGCCAATCGTTGTAAAAATGAACCAAGGATTTTGCTAAACTGCGAAAAACTTATATTTTTTAAGAAAAACAACAAAAATTTCAACTTTTTAATAAATTTAATTTTTTGGCTCTTTACCGGCATTCTATAACAAATATCTTAACTATTTTCTAAATAACTTTTTTTCAAAAAGATTACCAATTTTAAACAGGACCGAAGATTAACATAGTTTTCAATCCGATACTAATTCTATTAAAACAATGATACCAGTGAATATGGCAACGCTGCTAGTCTTTGAAGCCCGTGGTTAAAAGGGTAGCTGCCGTTTAGTTAAATTCCTGTGTCGAAAAATAGGTTTTTGAAGAGGTGCGAAATTATTATGATCGTCTTAGTTTGTTGTTGAGGCGTTGTTAGGTTTTTGTTTAATTTAGTTTTTAGTTAATTTATGAAATGAAAAATTCTGAAAGGCAAAAATGCACAGCTGACAAATTTCTATTTTATTTGTTTGCTGCCAGAGTTAGTAAATCCTAGAAAAATACGACATGTGCCAATTAGGGAAAAGAGATTGTCAAGAATTTTGCACGCTTAAAAAAATGTGTAATATACAGGGTGTTTCTAAATACATGCGACAAAATTCAGGAACTGAGTGCTCGTATGAAATTAAGATGAGTTTTTTCTATAACAAAATTTCCTCAGCCCACCCCTTTTCGAGATATCACCCTTAAAAAGTGGTGACTAAAATTGAGTTTTTATTTTTTTCTAAAATTTCAGTAAAGCTAGAAACTTGAGATTCTGTAATCGCAAAGGACTAACCACGGGTATTTTTTCAATATTTCTGTTACATTATAGGGGGGTGAAATTAGCAACACTTACTTTATTTCATATCAAAACTTTTTTTCGAGATGAACTTTCATGCAATCCTTGATTTATTTAATTTTTTTTTATTCTTGAATTTTTTCCCCAAAACCAATAGCTTCAGAGAAAAAAAAATTAACACCCTAATTGATTATTATTTTTTTTTAATAAATTGAGTGGAAAGCAGTGTAACGGGCTTGTAACTATCGTATCGTACACTCTGTCATTATTCATTTTTTGCAATAATTTACACCAGTTTACACTAGAAGATAGCACTTAACGAAGCGTTTTAACCACTAATTTTGGCGACTTTTAAGAAATCATTAACAAGACATTAGAGGCTTAAAATTTGGGGATTATATTAAGAATAGTGCTGTCGACGAATGCATTATTTTCATTAGGATATTTCAAAATTAAAGCCCTTTTAGTTTTTTTGGGAAACTGGAAGGAATTAAAACATTAAAATATATGCATATTATAGATATTATTGCCTAATTTATTTTGCCAAAATTTAAATATTTTGAGATATTCTTGTCCGATAATTATAAGGGGTATGAACACCTTAAGATTGAAAAAGAATTAACTTTAATTCATGAGATGCAAAGCATCATTATTGTCGAGTCACAAAAACCACCTGCTGCCAAGAGAAAATTTTGATTCAACAGTATTGTATATTTTGTGTTGTAAAAGAGAAAAAATTAACATTTCGTGTTTTAATAGTTATTTTTTTAATTTAATAATCTATGTGAAAAAAAATTTTTTCTACACCCGTATTATAATAATGCACTTATATGCCCATAATCCGTTTCATAATGATACCCATTATGATACAGATTTTTCATTACGATACAGATTTTTAATCAATAGAAACCTACTATTTTTCAATCAAGCATGCTGTTTGATGTTTGTCCTAGGTTTCTATGTAATTGTTTTAGTTGTCAAAACGTATTAAATTTTCGTAGATAGCTAAACTTCGATAATTATAATATTAAAATGTCTCATATCAGCGATATAGAAGACTCTTCCACACATATCGGAGAAAGCAGAAAATACAGTACAAAATATTTTGCAGCAAAAATCTAGGGAAATACCAATACCCGAAGTAATACCATTAATTACAATTTTGTAGAATTTTTTATAGAAATACGAGTAATTACTGTTATTGTGTTCAATACCAATATAAATATAATATTTATAGGTCTTGATTATTTATCGGGTGTAGAAAAAATAGCGTATGCAACTCTCATGTAATGGTTATTAAAACACTCGCATAGACCATACGAAACTCGCCTTTGGCTCGTTTCGTATCCCGGTTAATGCTCGTGTATTAATAACCATCATTACATGATCGTTGCATAATATACTATTTTTAATACAGACTTTGTTATAATAATATACTTATTTAATTGTACTTATATTTGTTGTTCCTTTAATACAATAAATACAATTTACCTATCTCCAATTCATCACTTTCCGTATCCATATACCTAGGGTCCGATTACAATTAGAAAAACACCGCTACGTCATAACTCATATTTTGAATTTCCAATATACAGGGTGTCCCGAAATTAGACAGTCATATTTTAACAGCGTAATCTACATCCTACAAGTATTAGAAATTAAAAATTAAAAAAAAACCGAATTCAAAAACGCGCAGATGCCGTCACCCAGAGCTGGGACGAATCCTCGAAAAAATGGATTCGAATCACGAATTCGAATCACGAGATGTGATTCGAATCACGGATCCAATGTTCGAATCCTTTTTCAAAAAAAAAAAAGGATTCGAATCAAGTGATTCGAATCCTTTTTTTCGGATCACGGATACGAATCACGAATCAGTGTTATACTGTGATAATAATTATATTTACTTTCGAAACTAATACTGTTTTATACCTCGGTACTAAAATATTTAACGCACTTCTGGTGGAATTTAAAAACCTAAATTCGATAGGTCTTTATGGATCTAAATTGCAATAATGGATATTAACTAAACAAGGATAAATATTTTAAGATTTTATTAATTTAAATATAACTAAAATCTAAAATCATTTAGCTAAAAAGAACTTTACTTATTTGCAATTATCCAATTATTTATGTATATGATAATTATTTATAAAATATTCAATGCTGTAGCTAGTTTGTATCTATAATAAATAAAAAAACAAGTATTAGAAATTAAAAATTTAAAAAAACCGACTTCAAAAATGTGCAGATGCCATCATCACATCTTAACCAAATTTATATGGAACCATCCCTGAGGTACCCCCTTACTAACAAAAAAAGAATCATATGAATCGGACAAGGTGGTAAAGCATTATCGCTAAACATACATAAAAAATGAAGAGTTTGAGGATTTTGTCATGGACCCAATCATTAGATTTTGACCAAATTTATATGGGACCACCCCTGAAGTACCCCCTTTCTAACAAAAAAAGAATCATTAAAATCGGACACCGTGTTAAAGAATTATCGCTGAACATACAAAAAAAAAATAAAAAAAATATTGCGACGAATTGAGAACCTCCCTCCTCCTTTTATGAAGTCGGTTAAAAATAGGAGTAAAAGTTTAAATAAAAAAAGGTCCGAAAACGTTTCGTTTTCGAGATACAGGGTGTTACAGGTGAAGTCCAGATGAAATATTTTCTAAAATTTCATTAGTTACCGGTTTTTCAAAGTAAAAAAAAAAATAAAATTTCTAATTCTACAGACCTACTAATTATTGTTTACACTTTCGAATAAGGTAACATGCTTTTCTCTTGAAAATGGCGCGTCTAGCGAGATGCAACAAATATAGCTTTATTATACAGAAAATATTGGTTTTCCAAATTTTATAGTCAAAAAATCTGATGTGTCCAACACATGACTTTCCTATCTAGTTATTATAGGCTTTTTCTGGTTATTTTGTACAACTTATTGCAGTACCTCTATAAATGTTTAGAGGATAAACTAAATATATACATTTTCCACATACATCTATCTACCTCGAAACATTTTTCTATAGTTATTCATTGAAAACGAAAATACTGAAAAATTTAAATTTAGCAATTTTCCTACAATTTTTTCATTACGGTCAATTTTAGAAAAATCATGTGTAAACAAAAATTATAGAGATCGATATCGCAAACAACTTTTAGTTTAGTTTAGAATTTTGCACATTTTGTCAAATTTCTCGAATACGGACCATTTCAGAAAATTTTGACATTAAGCAAAAATTATAAATAATAATATTAGAAGTAACTTTTATTTGAATAATTTTCTTCTCCAAACATAAATAACAGATATATTCAATAAAATATAAAAACGGCCTCCTATAAAGTACCCCCCCCCAGATGTTCCGACTTTGTCCAAAATCTAACTGTTTCACGTCAGGTCGAAATAAAACTTAAGTTTAAAATTTAGTGTTTTTCTGTGTATCGGTTCGTGAGTTATGGTAGATATAGACACACAGACACACACGGCAATTTTACCCTAAGCTCCCCCTAATTTACCCACCTAAGAAGATGATCAATAACTGGGGTTTAGTCCAATAAATGAAGCGTAAAAAGGTAAGTATTTGTAACAAATTTTACCTAATTATTTTTAAACGTTTAGAAAATATTTACAAAAGTGTGGTATCAGGACTTCACCTTTAACACCCTGTATCTCGGAAAAGAAAAGTTTTCGGACCTGTTTATATGAACTTTTACTACTATTTTAGGATGTAGATTACGCTGTTAAAATATAACCGTCTAATTTCGGGACACCCTGTATATTATCTATAACTATCAATAAATAAAAAATATTTGAGATGTTTGGTTAAAAATAGTATTCCTACATTCATATATTAACAAGCCACAGTAGGCGGCGATAGCCAACGAATTATACCTGAATTGTAATCGGACCCTTCAGGGTACGACACACAACATTGCCAAATTTATGTAGCGAACAAGGTTCCAAATACTTTAAAGGGAGGTCATGAGATTCGTGCGGTGTGACGTCAGAAGGGACTGGATTGCTCTTATGAGGAGTACGAGTAAGGAAGGGTTTCTTTTTAAAGTTTTGTCAAGGTAGTTAAATCTATATTTTCTATAACCATTAAGTTATCCTATTAAAAGGGATTTTATATTTTACTCTATTATTAATTGTGGATATTTTTGGAAAATTTTAGTGTTTTTGATAAATGCCCATGGTTTATTGGCCTATTCCACACCTGCTAAAGGAATTTATGTACTTAAAAATTGTGAGTATGACATAATATAATTCTCTATAATTTTTATTCTATACATAATTTCTCTAAAATAAACCGTATTCGAGATATTTGAGAAAATGTGTAAATTTCGAATTTTGAAGAAAACATTAAATTTTAAACTTAAGGTTTATTTCGGCCTGACGTGAAATGATTAGATTTTGGACAAAGTCGGAATATCTAGGGGGGTACTTTATGGGAGGCCATTTTTATATTTTATGGAATATATCTGTTATTTATGTTTGGAGAAGAAAATTGTTTAAATAAAAGTTACTTCTAATATTATTATCTATAATTTTTGTTTTATGAAAAATTTCCTGAAATGGTCCGTATTCGAGAAATTTGATAAAATGTGCAAAATTCTAATTTTTATGAAAATTGTTAAACTAAAAGTTGTTTGCGATATCGATCTCTATAATTTTTGTTTATACATGATTTTTATAAAATGGACCGTAATGGAAAAGTGCTAAATTTAAATTTTTCGTATTCAATGAATATCTATAGAAAAATGTTTCGAGGTAGATGTATGTGGACGATGTATATATTTAGTTTATCCTCTAAACATTTGTAGAGATACTGCAATAGGTTGTACAAAATAACCGAAAATCATATAATAACTAGATAGGAAAGTTATGTGTTGGACACATCAGTTTTTTTTGGAATAAGATATTTATTTATTTTTATTTTTTTTTTCGTGTTATCGGCATCAACTGCTATGGTTATTAGCCTCGTGTTCTATGTAGGCTTTGTTACTGTTTCCCAGCGCCATTTTTAAAACAGCACTGTTAATTAGTACCCAACAGTGAATGGTCGAGTGGATATATTATGCTTTACTATGTTTAAATGTATTAAATAAGATTTTTCCTTTTCATATTAATTTCATTTATTAGTTAAAAGCATTTTATCTAAATCCTCTTCCAATTTCCTATATCCTGTCTTAACATTTTAACCTTTTCTTTTTAGCATTGGCTATATCTAGACGGTTTATGGTTTATGGAGATTTGTATCTAAACGGTTTATATCAAGAAGTTTATGGAGATTTGTATCTAAACGGTTTATTTGGATCTATATCAAGAAGTTTATGGAGATTTGTATCTAAACGGTTTATTTGGATCTATATCAAAAGGTTTATGGAGATTTATATCTAGACAGTTTATTTGGATATATATCAAGACAGTTTATGTAGATTTATATCTAGACAGTTTATTTGGATATATATCAAGACAGTTTATGTGATTTATGGTTTTTATGCCTAAGAGTTTGGTGCTATCTGAAGACGGAGGTTTGGTTCACCTAATGAAGATCGACACAATATCGTTCAAGTCCAGAATTAAGAATAAGGATCCCGAATCTCTTTGAAGAAGGCCTAGAATTCCATGCAAATCGCTCCTTATATTACTACCTCCTGTTTAACAACAGACGTGTTTTTTTTTTAAATAAATCATCTAAATTTGAATTAAGTGAATCTCTGTGAATTAGAATTTGTTACTACCTTATCTAGAACTTGGTTTAAATATAATTTGTTAATGGTTAGTGATTTTTTATATTTTTATCATCAATATAAAGTCAAGTATAGTAAGTTTTAAATAAAGTGGTGCCCAACGTCTTTTTTAAGGTAATTCGAGTTATTTAATAACCTGCCCACGTCCAAAATCAATAGAGCTTAAACACACTATAACAAATAGATAAAATATCAAGTATCACTTTACACTCTTTGGAGTTGATCATTAGTAACTAGTTTATTCGCATCGCTGATATTTTTAACTTGGACCCTAATTCTTTTTTACCCCACTTTTTCTATTTTTAAAATATTTTGTATATTGAGTTTCTTATGTAGAATATGGCCTACGGCCATGGGATGTTCTGGTCATTGACCTTTTGGGTTTTTGTAAATTACCTATTTCGTTATCTTTCGATTGTTGTGTTAGCCCTTTTCTTCTCATTAACCCCTTGGTTAAAGACAGGGAGGGTTAACAGTGTAGGTTCTTTCCTATTTCCTAAATTACCTGGCTAATTGATAGGTTACAATCAAATAAACAAATTCGAACTGAGAAGAGTTCTTTCAGGAATGTATTTTAATTAGACAAAGTATCTGTAGTTATGTTGGACAATATCAAGATTATCAAATGGTATAAAATTCAATTAGTATTCAATCGATTACCCAAGGTTAGTACTAACTGTGGTTTACAGTAATGAATGCTGCATATAAATATTACTCAAATAATAAATTATAATTTGTATACAGTATGTTTTTACTTCTCCAGTTGATTCCTTTAATTGGTTTAATGGGTACCACCGACAGGATGCTTGAAAAACTAAACCAATCTTACTTGTTATGAAGAGGAACACTTCAGGTTTTCTAGATGGTTCTAAATTGAACTGGTTAGTAACTTTACCATCTTAATCTGATAGGCACTGATTCCGTGATTTCAGGTACTTTAGCAGCCTATGGAATGCATATATGTTATTTTACCAGGACCAGGAAGCGAGTAGGGGTAGCTGTATTCTAATAGCTACTCTTTAGCTATCTACTTAGCTCGAAGCAGCGGGAGATATAGCTTAGATTGCTAGGTACGCAAAAGCTGAGGGAGGTATTCTAAAAAGGCCTAAAATATAATTAGGTACAGTTAGCTTGGGTAAAAAAAAGCATTTATACTATATATTACTAATGAATTTATTTTAAACATGTGTTTCTGTCTATAACTTACCACTGTTGGAGTTGGGCCTCATAAGTTTATTTTAAAATTATTTATGAAAATATAATCCACAAAAGTGTGTATATATCTTCTTAGATATATAAGTAACTAATCCTAATAATAATTTATTCTTTTCAGACTAATTAAATCCGGAAAATTCGAAATTGCACCACGTGCACGTCTCTAGGTTAGCCAGGAAAAGAAGCGGGAACAAGAGAGAGAAAACGAGAGAGAGATAAACACTGTAAAGAAATTATGGAAGAAATAAAGACCCATATCCTAGCAGTTAAGCAGCCACTTAACTGAAGGGCTTAGCAGCATTAAAGGCAGTACTGGTCAATGGTAAAAGAAGAATATTCAAGTGATTTGTGCCCTATACATTAAAACTATTTATGTAAACATAACCATAATTAGAATGTTTTTATTATTATTAAATGACGTCTGAGGAATAACCTATTTTATTTGTTTTAAATGAACTGCTAAGAAAATTCATTTGGATTATTCATCACATCTTGATAGTCGTAAGTACATTTGTTCTTTTAAAAATCTCGTCTTTTACTACAAATCGTTATTTTAATAAATCAAATCGTATTATGCAATAAACCCGTAACAGTTGTTCCATTGCGACCCTCGCTCGACCTTATTGGGTCTGGCGTTTGGATATTATTTGTTTGCGGTGGAGTTTGATATGAAATACTCTCATCATCATTGCATGTTCTTCACCAATGGTCTCTAACCAAAGAGTACAAAATATAACTATAAAAGAGAAGTCACTCGCGGCATTTACAAAGGAAATCGCGCTTCACATGCGGGCCGACAAGTCGACGTTTTTTCAAAGAATACAGAGGTAATTGGGCTATACCGGGGTTAAGCGGTAAGACGCGGCGGCGATGATAGTGGAATGTAACGGCCAATACTCAGCGGAATCTAATGTAGCGGAGCAAACAAGCCTTACGCGTTGAACTACACCGGTATACTGCCGATCGAGGAAGGACTGTGGAGGACTGGCGGCTGATCGCGTTAGAAGGCGAGTGACTCCTCTTTTATAGTTATATTTTGTACTCTTTGCTCTAACTCACTTAAGATCTTGATATATTAGTGTTTATAACAAAACAAGTCAACTTAATAGCAAATCACTGATAAGCTTCGATACCGGAACGCACTCGAATTAATCGCCAAGGGACATGTGTTTACGTTACGACGGTCACAGGTGTACTGTACCTGAATATTAATAAATAAAAGGTGACATGTTGCATTATTAAAATAATATATTGTTTTGTTTTTATTTTTCGATTATTTTTGTCCTGTGATATATAAACGAGTATTTTTAATGTTTTAAATATTTTTTTATTTCTTGTGCTTTTGTATCATTTATTACATTTGAAACCATAATACAAAAATTTTGAGTTGTTAGAATATATTACTGTTTTCTATAAGTTTATTTATTATTTAATAATTTTTTATTTATATGTCTCATTTATCCGCTAATTAGTAAATACAGTATGCCTTATCTAAACACTCAAAATGTATTTTTTATTATTTTTTTTAATTCCAACAGACGGACGTGTGAAAATAAAGAAAAATATTTGACGTAGCATTTATAGCGTATGTGTCATGAATGTATTCGGTTACATGTGTTTGCTAAGGAGGCAGATTAGTCGCCTCATTACCGTGACACGAACCACCTGGGTCATGTCGCCTCGTCCTCGTGTCCGCCTCTCCGTATCCTCCGCGTCTAATGCCGAATTAATAGTAACGTTAGAACGGGATCTGTGACGCGTAAATTAGGATAATTCCCTGACAACACATTCTCACTCGATGCCGGTAAATACATATAGGGTGTTATTCGCTACTAACAGAAAATAATTCGTAAACATATGCACTGAAATGATAAACCTACTAAAACAAGAAATGAAACAGTATAATTGGTCTCAAATTAATTACAGAACTTTCAGTCACACTTTAGGTTGCGATTACTAAAGGACCACGCACTTTTCTTATGCAAACGGGAGTACCGTCAAAATTTTTTATATGTTAAATTACTTGATGTCTCCATCAAAAGTGTTCATGGGCCCAATCGTATCCTATGACTAGATTTTGAAGTTAGAAATCCCTAATTCTTTAAAATGGGCACCATAAATCACCCTTAAATATATTTGGAAGTTATTTGCTCATTCTGTATAGTCAAAATACATAACTACTTAAATTAAAATATTGTCCCTTACAGGGTGATTAATGATTCGGCAGATCTTTTTTGGTCAAAGTCGGTATTTCCACCGAACAAAAATAGCTGAAATACAGAAAAAAAAAATATATCACCGTCAAAGTTTCTCAATATTTGATATCGTATAGTACTCGATGTACTCGTTCAAAATTCTTATTGGTAAAATTACATCCTTTGGCTAGTTTTCCAAATATAACCTAATATGTACCAAATATATGAATTTTAAACAAAAAAAATATACTGACATAAGTACAGTATGGTTCAAATGAAAGGAATAAATTCATTATAATGGAAGTAGTTGGTTTTTCGAAAAAATGCTCGGACAGGTCAATTTTTATTACTCAAAGCGCAATTTTTTAAATCGAATTCAATTTTCGCCCACTTCCCATTTTTGGGCAGTGACGTCACTGACAATTTTTTTAAATAGTTACTATGTCCGAGCATTTTTTCGAAAAACCAACTACTTCCATTATAATGAATTTATTCCTTTCATTTGAACCATATAGTATATATGTTTCATTTGGAGTGAGGGTAGCCATATGTGAGTAGTAGGGATTAAGTGTAAAGGTTAAAGAAAAAGTCCTTTATTTCTCACAAAGTCAATTTATTGGCACAGACAACAGGATTAGCTATGGGTTCGCCTTTATCTCCTATACTTGCAGACATCTTTATGCATAATTTTGAGAATAACAATATTTTAAACAACAATCCTTTTTGCTCAGCTATTAAATTCTATCATAGATATGTTGATGACATACTGATACTATGGACTGGTGATCTGGATAAGTTAAATAACTTCCTAAATTATATAAACACCATACATAGTAACATCAAATTTACATTAGAGATAGAAAACAACAAATCTATCAACTTCCTTGATTTAACTATATCCCATTGTACAGATCTTAAGTTGGAATTTAACATATTCAGAAAACCTACTCACACAGTGGTTGTTATTGATAATTTATCCAATCACCCAGTTACACATAAGTTGCAGCTTTCAATTGTTACTTGGAACGTCTTCTGAAAGTACCACTATCAGTAGATAACTTTAATAAAGAACTCAATGTTATCAAACAAATTGCTAATAGTCACAATTATGATCAGAACTTAATAGATAAAATGCTTCATAGAAAACAGAATAAACGTAATCAGAACAATAGTTACATAATTGAGCCCCTTCCCAATATTGAAGCAGATAATCGTAAGTATGTTTCACTTACTTTTATTGGAAAATTCTCATATCGTATAGCCAATTTGTTCAAAGATTCCTTCAGAATTAGCTTTAGAACGTCCAACTCGATCAGTAGCCTGTTTGTTAGGAATAAGGATAAGATTGATCCTATGGATCAGTCTGGTGTTTATAAACTAACTTGTTTGAACTGTCCATGCTCATATGTGGGAAGGACCTTTCGTAATTTTAAAATACGCCTGAAAGAGCACACACGCTGTCTTAACACTAACACTACTGGTTTTTCTTACTTTGCTGCTCATTTGTTAGACACTGGTCACGATTTTGATTCTAGCATTGGCTTCGACATTTTGCATATGACTTCTAATAAATTCCTTCTGAATAACTTTGAGAACCTGGAAATTTTAAAAAATATATTAAATCTGGCCCCTCTTGCTCTCTGAATGCACAAATTCAATTTATTAGTACCCCAACGTTCTCTGCGCTTATTTAAATTATTTTCAGACTTTTACCCCCACTCATTTGATCTTCAGTCAGTTACTTACCACAATTAACTCTCCCAATTTAGATTTTCTTTCCATTAATTTTTGCCCATTCGCATCTTATTAAAACTTTTTTAGCTTATTCAAATTCTCCCACGTGGTTGTCATACGCCAAAATTTGACTTTCCTCTTTTTTGACATTCGTACTGTCAACCTATTTTCCGTTTCCTGTAACAGTAATTTTCTTTTTGATTATCTGCTTCAAATTATCCCTTTTTACATATGAATTTTCATATTTTCTTGTTTAGTGTTCTAATTTTCTTGTTAGTATAAAAATTTTTTGTTTTCTCATTCTCAGTTTAATATATTTTACTTTCAATAAATTTTGTCATCGCCACCTATACTCACTTTCAGTAAATAACACCTCCGTTAGTACACTATTTATCCGCTAATTTAAAATTTACAGTTTACTGCATTGATTCGTTAAAAATCTAGATAGATGTCTTGACAGTCTGATAATTTTTACTTTTTTACTTTTTACTTTCAGTAATTAACATTATTTCCTTAAATTTTTTTAAACTGTTTGTGCTTGTAAAACTAT
>OV651827.1:7119593-7127063 GCA_927349885.1 Psylliodes chrysocephalus | reverse complement strand
CGTCAATATATCCACAAAATGACAAAGTCGGTCTAAGTTCTACTACAAGAACAGAAAATTCACTCAATTGCTGCTTCAGAAATTCGTCTTCGACATTTAGTTGCAAGACATGTAATAGTTTGATTATTTTGTATCCGGATTTTTCAATAATATCTCCTGATTCTGCGATTATAATGATCAAAACCTAAAAAAAAAAAAAAATGCAGTGGATGTAATTCAAAACATTTTTTATTACTAAAAGTTGTACTTCAAAGTTGAAAGGAAATTAGATTGACAATTAAAATCTGTCAAGAAATAGCGCTTATCAAAATAGTGCTATTTTTTGAAAACCTGATTAAAATAGCACTGAATAAAAAAATCTGATGTGCCCAACATATGACTTTCCTATCTAGTTATTACAAGCTTTTTCCGGTTATTTTGTACAACCTATTTCATTACCTCTGTAAATGTTTAGAGGATAAACTAAATATATATATATATTTTATATTTATTTTTATCTATTTTTATTTTTTTTATTTATTTTTATTTATTTTTAATTATTTTAATTTATTTTTATTTATTTTTATTTATTTTTATTTATTTTTATTTATTTTTATTTATTTTTATTTATTTTTATTTATTTTTATTTATTTTTATTTATTTTTATTTATTTTTATTTATTTTTATTTATTTTTATTTATTTTTATTTATTTTTATTTATTTTTATTTATTTTTATTTATTTTTATTTATTTTTATTTATTTTTATTTATTTTTATTTATTTTAATTTATTTTTATTTATTTTTATTTATTTTTATTTATTTTTATTTATTTTTATTTATTTTTATTTATTTTTATTTATTTTTATTTATTTTTATTTATTTTTATTTATTTTTATTTATTTTTATTTATTTTTATTTATTTTTATTTATTTTTATTTATTTTTATTTATTTTTATTTATTTTTATTTATTTTTATTTATTTTTATTTATTTTTATTTATTTTTATTTATTTTTATTTATTTTTATTTATTTTTATTTATTTTTATTTATTTTTATTTATATTTATTTTTTTTACAGTACCCCCTGTTTCCCCCTCCTTAAAATGTAAAAATCAAAAACCTTAAAATGCGTTATTATTTACTTATAATGAGTAGCTAAAATTCCAATTTTTAGGTTCCTACCTTTAAAAAATCGTACGCCTATACAAACTTTAACCCCCGTTTCCCTCCCTTAATATGTGAAAATTCAAAAACCCTAAAATACGTCACTATTTATTTATAGTCGAAGCTGTATTTCAAATTTTCATGTGTCACAACCTCTTTCAAAAAATCATGTTGACGGATGCTCTGTAAAAATAAAAACAAAGCTATCCCACGGGAACCGTACATTTTCTGGGATATGTGAATATAATATATCTCTGTGCCGATGCACAACAAAATAAAGCAAAATCTAGGTGTGACCGATCTAAATCCAATACAATTTACAATTTTTAAAAATAAGTTGATGAAAAACAATAAACTAACTACAAATAAATTAACAATGTTTTTCTTTATTTCTTTATATCACCGAGCGGTAAGAGATTTAATATTGTTAAGTAACCGCCTATTATTGTTTTGAGATGCGAGCACGCGAATTGACTAAAGACGACGCTTAACTTACAAACAATAAAGTTTAATAAAATGTGTATCCGCGCGAGTACGCCACATTACAAGCTCATAAAATGATGCCACTTGTCGGGATTTTGCAGACATACTTTATTCTGATTTGTGACATCGTATAAACAATTCATTAAAACCAAAACAGCCGAACATAACTAAAATTTAACATGTGTTACAGATCCATTACCGAAATATGATTTCATAAATTGTGTAACGGTTGGAACCGTTTTCGTTATTTGACCCAGACCCGTTTTCGTTATTATGAAACCAACATCTCTACAACAAACGTCATTTGTCGTTTATGTCTAGTGTCCAAACTTTGATTGTCATTTTTTCATTTTATTTGTCGACAAGCAACTTGATTATAGAATTTTATTTATCTATTATCTGGGACATCCGATGTACTAGTTATCTTAAATATTTTTAATGACCATCTGATTTTAAAAAGGTAAGTTTCCTACCGATATTTTGTTGAAAATATATATTTAGTACAAGATTTGAATTTAAAATGTCAAATTTGAAACATAACCTCAACATGAAAACACATTGAAAATCACAAGAAATCATATGTTTTATATAATTTCCTATATTATTTTGTTTGAAATAGATAATATGCTTTACTATATTTATACAGTGTGTCTGAAAAAGTTGGCAACAAATGGGAAACTTTTTTATTATTAAGTTTAGGAAAAAACGTCATTCTTCATAAAAAGTTCTGCAAGGCCTAAAACCCAATATACGATAATCAGATATCGAAATTTTCCAATCGTATACGAGGTTTATTTTCGACAATATCTAAAATTGTTATTAAGAAAAGTTGATTAGAATTGAAAACTACGTTTAAATGTCTAATTACAGCTATCTACGATAAAAACCAGGTTTTATTATTGTTTACAATTTCTTTAAGATCGAAAATGATCAAAAACTAGGTATCTAAATTATTGACCTGTACAAAATCAAGTTGCTGTGGAAATGTTTTGAAACATATCTTATGTCAGTATGCTTCAAAACCTCAGTTTGTAATAATTGTACTTTTTTAAATACTAGTAAAAATGCCGTTAAAATTAAGTCTTGAAGAGAAAATTGAAATTGTTTTAATTGTTGGAGATAACTACAAAACTTATAGGGAAGCTGCCATAATCTTTAATAACAGACATCCTGATAAAAATGTACATTTTGCAACAGTAAGTAAAATAATAAAAAAGTTCAAGTGTTCCGGAAATGTTGAGAATAAATTCAAAAAGAAACATGAGGCATGGGTTGCTACTGTAGAAATTCAAAATCAAGTAATGCTCTCAGCAATAGAAAATCCTAAAGATTCCATAAGAAAAAGGGCAGCTTTACTTGGTGTGCGCAAAGACGTAGTTGCAGGAATATTAAAAGCAAACAAATTTAAACCTTACAACCCCCAGTTCACTCATACCCTAAAAGCAGGAGATTTTAATAGAAGATTTGAATTTTGTGCTTAGTTCCAAGGGGAGTTAGAAGATAATAATTATAGGGCACGGTGCATAATTTTTTCGGACGAGGCAACGTTCACTTCTAATGGGGTAGTCAGCTCACAAAATTGCCGTTGGTGGAGTGATGTTAATCCTAATTTCACTGTCCAAACTCGTGACCAATACTGTTTTAAAACAAATGTATGGTGTGGAATTTTTAAAGATAGAATAATTGGACCATTTTTTTTTCGAACTAATATGAATGCTGAACGTTATCTGGAATTTTTAAATAATGAGATTCTTGAATTTCTTCATAACCTACCAATAATGGAAAGGCAACGTACATGGTACCAACATGATGGAGCAACCTGCCATAGTACAAGAAATGTTCGAGAATGTCTTCTACAAATTTTTATCGAAAGAGTAATTGGAAGATTTGTGGACTTTGCTTGGCCTCCAAGATCTCCGGACCTGACCCCCCTAGACTTCTTTTTATGGGGATACTTGAAGCAAAAGGTATACCTTAAAAGACCGTTTGAAAATATTGATCATTTGGAAAGAATAATTAGGGAAACATGTGACGGTGTTACTCCAGATGTTATTAGAAATGCAATAAAAGAATTCTCTCGAAGAACAATTACCTGCTTAGAAAGGGACGGTGGATATGTTGAGGCGTACGTGCAGTGAGGGAAAAGTTAATCCGGATTCTTCTTTTTCATGCATGTAATGTTTGATGTTGTGTTTTGAAAATAAATGATTTTAATTATGTATGCATTTGTTTACATTGTATTATTGATAACTCGTGCAAAACAAAGTCAATATTTATAGCAAAATTTGCAATGAGAAAATGAGTGGTGTAATTAGTAAGTGCACATGAACATAATTTTTAATTTCTATCGATATCTGAGGTTTTGAAGCATACTGACATAAGATATGTTTCAAAACATTTCCACAGCAACTTGATTTTGTACAGGTCAATAATTTAGATACCTAGTTTTTGATCATTTTCGATCTTAAAGAAATTGTAAACAATAATAAAACCTGGTTTTTATCGTAGATAGCTGTAATTAGACATTTAAACGTAGTTTTCAATTCTAATCAACTTTTCTTAATAACAATTTTAGATATTGTCGAAAATAAAGGTACTTTACTCTTGAGCAAAATTCATACTTTTTGACAAACCTCGTATACGATTGGAAAATTTCGATATCTGATTATCGTATATTGGGTTTTAGGCCTTACAGAACTTTTTATGTTTTTTCCTAAACTTAATAATAAAAAAGTTTCCCATTTGTTGCCAACTTTTTCAGACACACTGTATGTGTTAAATAAGATTTTTTCTTTTCCTATTAAATACTAATCTCTGTGTAACTATTCAAATAATAGTTTAATTTGTTCATTTGATAGTAAAAAGCATCTTATCTGTTCCTATATACTTTTTCCGGCTCCTTTCTTTATATTTTTACCTTTTTCCTTGTAGTCTTGCTGTATATAGATGGTCTTATGTTCTTAAAGAAATCCTAAAGAAATTATATAGATGGTTGCAGTAGAAAAAGATGGTTCGATAGAAACTATATCGAGGATTCAATAATAGTAGCTGTATCTACATGAATATTGGAAGAACGTACAAGCTGCATGTTAAGAAAGAACGTAGAATACATCAAGAAGTTTAGTTCAACCACCGAGAGGAGTAACAAGATTTAACACTTGTAATGAAGTCAATTTTTCTCAATCAATTTATTTTAATTTTTCAATATTAATAAATATTAATCGCGGTTGAACTGCTAATTTTCAGATGCGCGAACGCCACTCGAAGTATCGATGCGCGATAGCTTTGAACGTAAGTGGGATTTTCGATTGGGAGAGGGACATTTGTTTGAACGATAGTGGAGATGCTATTAAAATTATCAGTTCGATATAAATTTTGATTGCCAGCAGTTTAGTCCGATAAGCCGCAGTAGAAATCTAAACACCGCCGATATTTTTTTCCGTTTTTTGAATATTTACGAATCCGTTAGGTAAAAAACCTGTTCCGCTTTTTACATTTGCAATTGAAACGGTATTTCATTTTAAATAGCGAATTAGTTTGTAGGAATAGGAATATTTTTAATAGACACTGTTTAGTTAAAAGAATTAATTTGATTTAAATAATAAATAATAGGATTTGTTTCTTGGCAAATAATACCGCGTCTTTATTTTTATTTTTATAAATAGGGTTTAGTTAAAAACATTTGAATTTATTTCTTGACAAATATCCCGTTTCTTTAAAAAGGGATATAATTTGGATTAAATATTAATTGATAGGATTTAATTCTGTAATATTGTAAAACCGGGGATTTTAGACTTTTGATTGTTAGTCGGTTTTAAGAAATTATTCATTTTCTTTTGATAGGTTAAATCGGGATTTAAATTTGACTTTATTCATAAATACTTTTGTTTAGTAGGTACCGCGTTGTAATTAAGTTGAGAATATTTATAAACGGAGTTTTCGAGGAGACGTTTTCCCTCTTTTAATAATTTGTTTATTTCTTTTACCGTATATTTGAATAATCTTAAATAGCATCCTGTCCTGGTCTGAACGGGCTCGTGATGACGTTCAGTTCACCCTTGGACTAGG
The DNA here is from genome assembly GCA_927349885.1 of Psylliodes chrysocephalus. Classification (NCBI taxonomy): domain Eukaryota; kingdom Metazoa; phylum Arthropoda; class Insecta; order Coleoptera; family Chrysomelidae; genus Psylliodes; species Psylliodes chrysocephalus. The sequence continues at coordinate 7,121,369 of OV651827.1, read as the reverse complement.
TGCTATCCGCGTTATATTTTTTTTTGAGTTAATCTGTAAACCGCAATTTTTTTTTAAATAATTTTAAATAGTATCCTGTCCTGTTTGAACGGGCTCGTGATGACGATCAGTTCACTCTTGGAGTAGGTACTATCCGCGTTAGTAAATTTTCTTTACTCCGATAATAATTTACTTTTTTTTTTATCGACAATTTAAATAATTTTAAATAGTGTCCTGTCCTTGTCTGAACGGGCTCGTGATGACGATCAGCTCATTTTGGGATAATAGGCTACCCCGGGTATAAATTTATTTTAATTTTCTTTCCGTGTATTTACTATAAGTAATTCTTTCGCGTCCCTGTCTCCTCGCACTCTCTTCGACCGTTTATTTCATTTTTCCTCACGTAAAGTGCAAAATAACTACATTTGAGTTTAAATTCCCGATACCGCGGTTAAACAGTTATTTACCGAGTAAATAACCAAATTAATATTTTTTTCTGCGATCGAGACATGTATTTTACTTTGATTTAATTTTGACGTCTGATTGAGACTAGTCGCGAATTAATACCGTCTGTTTTGTTTTTTTTTTATATTCAGGGTTATATTGATTATCACCACAACTGGGGTGGGCGTTGAAATATTTATTTATTTTTTTTTTGTTGTAAATAGTTAACCACAATATATGTGTCAATGTTAACCTGCCGTATTACTGGTTAATAATTCCATATTTTATTTCCCCCTTATATTTCAGCTAGTGATAAATTTCTGTACGAGTCCAAGCAACGATTAAAGCCCGTTACTTGTGGCCTACTATTACCTGTGTCTAAGTGACCTTTGACCTCTGGAATTTTTCATCTCCATCTGTAGCTACCCGAGTACTTTCGACGCCGTTTCGAAAGTTTGTGGAGTAAACCATCATCAAAAATCTGGCGCTCGAGAACCGCCCGTAACCAGCGTCATTCGTAAGGAACCGTTTTCTCTGTGGCGAGAAAACCCCTTACACACTACCTAGTAAATTCTCACAAGAAGGCCTCTACAGTCACTCCTTAACTGTTTCCTGTACACCTCCAGATAAGTTATAATAAATCATTTAAATTTGAATAATTAAGTCTCTGTGAATTAGAATTATTTAATTATAATATCATAAAGATTAGTGATTTTCTATATTTTCATCACTGATCGATTGTCAAGTTTAGAAAGTTTTAAATATAGTGGCGTCCAATATTCTCTTTCAAAGTCATATGGGTTGTTAGCCCTTTTCTTCTCATTAACCCCTTGGTTAAAGACAGGTAGGGTTAACAGTGTAGGTTCTTTACTATTTCCTAAATTACCCGGCTAATTGATAGGTTACAATCAAATAAACAAATTCGTACTGAGAAGAGTTCTTTCAGGAATATATTTTAATTAGACAAAGTATCTGTAGTTATGTTGGACAATATCAAGATTATCAAATGGTATAAAATTCAATTAGTATTCAATAGATTACCCAAGGTTAGTACTAACTGTGGTTTACAGTAATGAATACCGCATATAAATATTACTCAAATAATAAATTATAATTTGTTTACAGTATGTTTTTACTTCTCCAGTTGATTCCTTTAATTGGTTTAATGGGTACCACCGACAGGATGCTTGAAAACTAAACTAATCTTACTTGTTATGAAGAGAAACACTTCAGGTTTTCTAGATGGTTCTAAATTGAACTGGTAAGTAACTTTACCATCTTAATCTGATTACCGGGACCAGGAAGCGAGTAGGGGTAGCTGTATTCTAATAGCTACTCTTTAGCTATCTACTT
>OV651827.1:7069593-7112093 GCA_927349885.1 Psylliodes chrysocephalus | reverse complement strand
AAAAAATAATTTTTTGACTCTTTGGCATATTTGATGCCGCTTTCACTAACTCAACCAGTTAGATGTTCTTTGGAAAAGACGTTTTATATTTTTTTGTTGTAGAGTTTATTCTTTTGTTTAAACAAATTGTTTTTTTATTGAATAAATATGTGTTTTGTAATTGCTTGTTTTTTTTAATACCCTCCTCGAAGGAAGGAATTCAAAACAAAACCTCATGTCTTTTTGCAATTTTTATACTCTAATAAAAAAGATGAAGCCCCCCAAGATTTTGTTTAGCCCCCCCTGAAGCATAGGACTAGCTACGTCCCTGACAGACATCATCGCGAAAATAGTCAAATCGGATTCAGGGGACCTCAAAACGTAAAAATCCGTCGAAAACTCGAGGTCGAAAAAAAATCATGATTCCTATACTTTCCTTATATCTGTATACAGATAGGAAAGTAAAAATGAAAATAAACTTATGAAAATATTTTTTAAAATTATTTTTCAATAGTGGATAATAATACCTAACTTAACCCGTATCTGTACTCACATATATAAACGTAATACAAATTTGGGGCGTTATTTTGAATTTACTGTGTCCTGTGCATCTTTCATTTTCTGCTTAAATTTTCCATTTTTATTGATTATTAAATTTGGTAAGTACGCCATAATGAATTTAATAATTTTTTATTTATATGTCTCATTTATTCGCTAATTAGTAAATACAGTATGCCTTATCTAAACACTCAAAATGTATTTTTTATTATTTTTTTTAATTCCAACAGACGGACGTGTGAAAATAAAGAAAAATATTTGACGTAGCATTTATAGCGTATGTGTCATGAATGTATTCGGTTACATGTGTTTGCTAAGGAGGCAGATTAGTCGCCTCATTACCGTGACACGAACCACCTGGGTCATGTCGCCTCGTCCTCGTGTCCGCCTCTCCGTATCCTCCGCGTCTAATGCCGAATTAATAGTAACGTTAGAACGGGATCTGTGACGCGTAAATTAGGATAATTCCCTGACAACACATTCTCACTCGATGCCGGTAAATACATATAGGGTGTTATTCGCTACTAACAGAAAATAATTCGTAAACATATGCACTGAAATGATAAACCTACTAAAACAAGAAATGAAACAGTATATATAATTGGTCTCAAATTGATTACAGAACTTTCAGTCACACTTTAGGTTGCGATTACTAAATTTAATAATGGAGGGCTAAATAACACAGGAAGCAATAGCAGACATTGCGACGAAAGTTACTTAAAAATCGAAAAATTCTGAATATCTAAAACGACTCTAAATAAAGCAAAGTTTGAGATTTAAGGGACATTTTCATTGGTATAGTAAATAGGATAGTTACTGGTTCCTGTAACTTGCAATGTTACCTACATTATTACTTACTTGCACCAGTATTTGTGCCAGCAGACTGATTAGAAACATAACCTAGGCTATTTACTAGCCTGCTAGCTTTCTCCCACTATAGTAAAATTTCCTATTATCCTCTATACACGCCTAATATTAACAAATCTGCGTCAGCCAGTGCCAGTGACTAACTATATAATTATGTATAGACCTAGGAATATATGCACTCAAAAAGTAGTTAAATATGCGCATATATATGCCGCAAAATACTTCAATATATGCGTAAAAAATTATAAAATATGCAGAGCATAAGCAATAAGAGTAATTTGTTATTTGATCGAAATAGTTTATTAATATTTATTATTTTTTTATTTTACAATACCTAATATAATACTTAATAATTATTTAATTATTAACTAATTTTATTTACAAATCAACATTATTATAAAACGAATGAACAATAAGATGTTTTTCTAAATTATCTGTATTAAATGATTGTCTCCTATCAGTAAGTATGTACTTGTACAAAGAAAAACTCCTTTCGACATCTACAGAAGTAATAGGTGCAAACTTAAATTTTCCTGAAATATCTGGATGAATAGTATTAATATCTTCAAAGTTACCAGAATAAATATTAGCAAGGTTTCTTAAAACAATAAATCCTTCATTTTTTAAAATTACATTTGAAAATTTTTAAAAAATTGTCTTTCCAATATCGCCCTGGACATTTTTACACTCTGATTCAAATGTCTTAATTAAATTTACGGAAGTTACCAAAGGTAAATTTTTTTGTTCTAAATCTAATATAATTTTGGGTACAAATGCATAATTTTTTTAAAACACTAATTGAATCGGTTATTGTATAAAGGGAACAAGTCCACATTTCTTCAAAATTAAACTGAGATATACATTTTGTAAAATCGAAGTCAACGGACCTGTGGGTCTATAAAAGAAACTTATACCGCTCGCCTGTTTCGAAATATCATGGGCAGAAATTTATTGTTGAGTCTATAAAGGGAACTATTCAAGGACTTGTTACCTTTATAAAATAATTTTCGTGGCGCTAGCGTCGCTACTTGTGTTTTGTTTACAGTATATTACTTTATTACTTCATTTAAAGAAAATACATGCATGTGCCTGGTTCGGCAATTATTGCAATATCATTTTTATACAAGTAGTGAGTTACAACCGAAACGGAAAAAGGGTGTGCGAAACTGTGAAAAATATGAAAATAATGTACGAATTAAATCCCGATTACTTGGAAAAAACTATATTAGTCAAAAAGGCGTTGCAAAACCAGCTCGACAAACTGGGCCAGACTGCAGGTATGTACTTGTACAGGGTGTTAGACTAGTCATAGGATCTCGCCTTCTTTTTATGTATTTATGGGGTTTTTAGTCAGTTTAAGGACGATATTTTTTACAGGTGTAAATTTAAATGCACAGAGAAGTTCTCTGATGAGCAGAAGAAGACAATTTTTAAATCGCTGTATTCTGGGAAGCCAAAGAATGAACAAGACACTTTTTTAATGGGTCTTCTTGATGCTAAAGAAATTAAGAGACGTAGGTCAAGGAATCAAGAGCCTAAGCAAGAGCGCCGAAGCAATTTTGTGTTTCACGTATTAAACGGAAAAGAGCGTGTCCAAGTATGCAAAAAAGCATTTCTTAGTCTGTATGCCTTGTCAGTAAAGGCAGTTTTCCGTTTAACTTCACTTCTGTTAAATGGCGATAGGCCAACTGACAGGCGAGGTCAACACCTTAAACGTGGTAATGCTTTACCTGATTCTGCTATTTTAAAAATAAATGAGCATATCAGAAAATTTCCAAAAAAAGAGAATCGATATGTTTTGCTGGGAAAATGCAGATTTGGTGAACATTGTTAAGTATGAGTACTATTTAAAACATTTTAATGAAAATTTTGGATACAGATTTGGTAGACCACAGGTGGACGTATGCCAGAAGTGCGAGGAATTAGGGTTGAAATTAAAATCGTCGGTATTAAACGATACTGCAAAACGAGTAAGTAGCAGCTGCGGAATTAGTTGTGCATAAAAGAAGGGCTGCTAAGTTCTACAATAAAATTAAATCTGTAAAAGATTTGTGCAATAACAACGAAAATGTAGCAGCAATCGTTTTCGATTACATGCAGAATTTGCCATTACCTTTTATGCCAGTGAATGACATGTTTTACCTACGAAAAGTATGGCAATACGTTTTTGGGATCCATGATATAAAAACTAATGGTGCAACATTTTATACATACCATGAAGGCACAGCTAAACGCGGAGCGAACGAAGTAACTTCTTTCCTACAGGACTACATTAAGCAAATTCCAGAAACTATCACCGAATTATACGTGTTTAGTGATGCATACGGAGGCCAGAATTGAAATCATACCCTTGTTCGATTTTTCCTGAATCTTACCCTAAATAGAAGATTTAAAGTGATTCACCAATATTTTCCTATTCGAGGGCATTCATTTCTGCCATGCGACAGAGACTTCGGAATAATCAAAAGAGCTATTAGGCGCCATGATAGGATATATACACCATTGCAATATGTGTCAATAATAGCAAAAGCTAAAAGATCCAAACCAAACTTTACTATAAAAGTGATAGATACACATGAAGTGTTAAACTTTAAAGCATGGTGGCCAGCTTATTTTAAAAAGACTACGAAGGAAATAGTTACAGATAAAGAGACAATAAAAGAAAGTTTTAGCATAGCAAAATATAAACACTTGACTTATGAAAGTGAACATCCCGGTTTCATAGTAACACAGGAATTTATAGACGGCATTACGACATCCAAGTTTCGGTTATCAAAAAATAATGTTACAGCTCCTCCTTTTCCAAATAAAAGGGCTTATACCGGAAAAGTACCAATCAAGGCTAAAAAGCTGGAGGATCTCATGAAGGTTTTAACCTACATTCCTGAGGAAGATCAAGAATTTTTTGAACAGTTCAAGGAATGGCCAACAACCGACAGAGAATATGAGTCTGACTAATAATTGTTTAAAGTTTTAGAATGCAGATTTGGTTTTTTATATCATTTATTCCCTTTTTTATAAATAAAATAATTAACAGTAAAGCATCAGTAATATTGTTCTATGTTTTTTTCCTTTATTAAATGAAGGAAACAAGTCCAAGGGTTAAAAATCGCCCTTATGATCTTAATACTTTTCAAAATCCAAATAGCTTTATCGCTTATCATTCTGCTACTCAATTAATACATTTCATTCATAGAACATAACTTAATAGGTATTCAAATTTCGAAGCTAGTTGGTTTTTTTCATTTTTCTCAAAAGTAGTTATCATGGACTTGTTCCCTTTATACAATAACCGATTCAATTGTTTTGGTAATATGTGATTTTGAATCAACTTCTTTGTATTAGATATTCCCTTAGATGAATCATCAAAATCAAATATGATTTCTTTAATTTTTTCATAATTATCTGCGTAAAAAAAGGCAGCTTTAAGCCACAGGTTCCGATGGCATCTGTAATTCACGAAACTTTTCTTTGTACAATTGAGTTCTTAGAGGAGCTTAAAGAAATATTTTTTTTTACATTACTAATTAAATCATTTATTAAAGGAAAGTTAGACCTAATTTCTTCTGCAACTCTGTTGAGGCCATGAGCCAAACATGTAACATGGATTAATTTTTCATAAAACATTTTTAAATTTTGTGCGGCTTTTACCATGTACGTGGCAGCATCGGATAACAGCAATAAACATTTTTCTGTTGGAACGGCTTCCGGAAGAAAAAAGGAAGACAATTCTGTCTGGATAAAACGAGTTATTGTCAAGTTATTTGTTTTATCTAATTGCTTTGAAGCGATTAGATATGGACCAATTTGCATTTCTTCGCATAATGAACCTATCATTAAATGGGCTATATATCGACCACAAGAGTCTGTTGTTTCATCCACAATAATGTAGAAATGGTTTCCAACGGTAATCTCACGAATTTTTTCACGAGTCTCAATGTACAAACTGTCAACACCACGTTTGCGTAATATACTTTGCTCTGGAATATTAAATTTACAGTATTTTTGCAAAAATGATCGGAAATTTGGATTATTTAATCGTATTAAAGGGATATTCGAAGTCACTGAAGCTTTGCACAAATCTTCATTAAAAATAGCTTGTTCACTTCTAGACGATCCAGATTCTAAATATTGTTTCAAGGGAAGTTGTCTTTAGATTTCTGCTTTGCTATATGTGAGGGTGTTTTCGCGTGTTGGTGGATTTGAAACTTTTTTGTACATGGAATCTAAAACAAATAAATTCCTGTAGATGTTGAAGTTTTAATTAAATTAAATAAATGTGTACGTTGTAAAGTTGGTCTACTTTTTTTTAACTGTGAGTTAAAATAATATTCTACTGTCGTTTGATTTACCATTGTGAAAGGTCAAAATAAAATATAAAATAAAAAAGTACTTAAAATTTTAGAACATGTTTTACAAAACACCTGGTTATCACCTTCTACAACAAAATCTGAATAAGATTTTACCCACAACTCAATTAATTTTGCCATTTTTTCCACTGGTTAACACAACACAACAATAAAGACTGAAATGAAGTTGAAAGTAAACTGAGTCATTTAGAAATTTAAAGATATTAATACAACTACCTGAAAAGATATTTAGCAAAATTTGTTGGTTTAAGGAGGGTTTTTATAATTTAATCCTCTTAAGTACCTTACACCATTAACCGTAATTTATTACAGGGAAAAGTTAATCCTTCAAAATTTTAGGAAATCGACCTGTAAAGGCATTTCACAAAATATTATTTTGGTCCAAAACTCATAATTTTAATATGTCCAGCCAATTAGTACATTAGATATACAGTATGTCGCTAATGTATGGAATAAATTCATTATTTTTAAAATAATCGACTTTTGAAAAAAATCCAAAAACAGGTCAATTTTAATTTTTGAATCTTCATCACATGATGTAGATGTAACGAACATTACGTCACCAATATTACCGTGGTGACGTAATCGGCAATTTTTTTAAATGCAACTATGTGTCTCAAAACACCTCATTGGAAAGGTCTTCTAATCGTCTTTACAACGATGTAATTATTTGAATATTTATTTCTACAGGGTCGACCAAAACTGTTTTGTAATGTAATGTAATTTACAGAAAATAGCTAGGTATGTATTTGTTTTTAAATAATTTGACAATTTATGAAAAAAGGGAGTAAAAGTGGAATGACCAGTGGTCAGTAGGTCAGTCAATACAAAGTATCATATATTTCTATTATAACATAACTAAAATACCTACATCTTTTAATCATAAGGACATAAGTTAAAAACCATTTTAATATATGCATTAGAATGAAGTAATAATAACTTAAAGAGACGAGGTCTTAAAGTAATAGCTGGTACAGCATGTTTTTTAAACGTTTCCTCATTGCTGCATACATATTAAAAAATAATTAAAAAAAAAACATATTATATACCTATATAGTTTTCGGTTCTGGGTGCCCTAAAAGAGGACACTTGCCTAAAAAATAACTACAAATAACTTACCTGAAAAATGAAGGCGTCTAACTTTACACCAAAAAAACCATACACTTTTTCCCATTGTTGCAAGCACCCGATGACGATTAGGTAGATATCAACTAGAAGCATGTACCTAATGGTTATAAAGCTTATTTTAACACAAAAAGAATAAAGCACTAGTCGAAAAGCAGCAATCAAATATAAATAGACCACAATATTAAAATTCAAATTAAAAACTATATAAAAGACAAATACTCTAAAAGCGCAAAAGATCAGAACCAAATAAAATAAATAACCATAATAACCTAAAAATCACACTAAAATTGCAAAAACTATTACTGTAAAATCATGAGATTACATCAATAATGCATATGCGTCGGAGTATCGCAAATGTCAAAAGTACAGTGTTTCCATGAAAATTTAGCTATGTTTTTAGCAGTATTATAGGACCATTTCTACCACGTGCATTCAACGATATCGGCGTTCCACAGTTCACTGTATTTTCCTCACACCTCTAGTATAAATGATTTGACATAACGAAACTAACAATAATTATAATTAATGTAGTAATAAGTGATTCGTGAATTCTAAATAAAACAATTATTATATAAAAGTGTAAAAGGAGATGTAATTTATTTCCCTATTTTCTTCTGTAATATCTTCAATTATTATGTTTAATTTCTATAAATAAACCAACTGGTTAGGTGAAACATTGTGATATAAGATTTTATTTATGTGTCCTATGCGTACACTTTAATATACAAAACACCTGGAACATTCTTTAAATAATTGTGGTCGTAGAAATAATTGTGTACATAACTCGTTTGAAAGTGTATTTTATGCACTTGCCAAATATATTATCCATACAGATTAATCAGACTATTTTTTTACTTAACTTCAGTACATCTCTTACTACTATAACTATTTTTATCAATGGAAAAAAAGGGCCGTGTTCTCGTATGTTTTGACGCATTTTCGGCCTTAGCCCATCGGATCTCCCCTCTAAATATATATGAATTTTGCTTAGAATTGCTAATCCTACAATTCTCTATTCGTGCTTGCTGACTGGGAAAATAAATACCGAAAATCGTCACTGTCTCCTGGACTATACAATAGATGATGATGAGAACTTCACAACAAATACACTTTTATGAATGGCTAGTTGGGATGTGGTAAAAATCGATACTGTGTACCGTTTTTGGAATATGCTGGTTTAAAGTATTTTTCAAAATCCTACCGACATACAAAGTTCCTGTTTGTCATAATTATACAGGATGGTCCAGATTTGACATGTATACAAGATATCACTGAATTAGCAGGGGATAAAGTAAATGTCGCACCTTTATTATAAACTCAACACAGTATTTTAAATCCCGTTATAAATTCTTCCCCTAAGTAAAATCCAAGAGTGATTTTTAAAATATCATTATTTTGTTTGGGTGTTTAATAAAAAATGGTAAATGGTATTATCTCAAAAATTTGTAATCCTTGCAAAAATAATCGATACGAAAATAGATTTTACATAATATGTAACTCATGGGTGAAGTTATGTCATCAGATCTGGGGGGCTAAAGCCCTAGCTCTAGTAATCTAATATATTATGTAATAGGTATATTGAAGATTGGTAATTCTGGCTAATCTATGAGTATGCATAATATATATTTATATCAGGTGAAAATACTGAAAAATTTCCTTCATTTTCGCAGTCATGAAATAGTAAGTAGTTTGTGCAACAAGAGCGGATATGGACAATCCAATTAAGTTGTATAGTATATTTTTTCTACGGCGCACTAACGAAAATCTACAAATTTAAAAAAATATTTTAAGTTAAGACAAAAAAACTAATTTTAAAATAATTTATGAGTTTTAATAATTAATAAAATAAAATGAACATAAAAAAAATTAACCACTAGCCCACTAAAAAAAGCAAGTGAATTACAAAGTAGTAATCATTTCTGAATCTGTAGTATTTTTTTTGTAACAAAAAATAATATTATAAAAGGGAAAAAACAAACGAATTCAGCTTATAAAATATGTTTGTTACTCATAATTAAATTAATATTCATAAGTAAACAGTAAAACGTTGTAAGCTAGAAATAATATTTTTTCCACGTTTCCACCTAAAAAATTAGGCCAGGAGCACCGAAGATTGTTCACTTGGAACACAGCAGAGAAGTTTGTGTGTACGTGCACTGTGCAGGAATGACACCCGGCACAGTCGCGATTGTGCCGGATACCACCCATTATGATGCGAAAACTCTCGAAAATAGTTTCGCTTTCGGTTGCAGTTTCGGTCCGTTTTCCGCCGAAACCGAAACTGTAGTCGAAACTCTTGATTTAGGCCGCAGTTGGCCGAAACCGTAATCGAACCTTCGGTCGGACTCTACTTGTGAGTCTGGAAGGCCTTCGTGATTGTGAATGTAAGCCAGACGTGTATTTTCACTAGTGCCTAAATTATTTTCGGAAATTTTTTCGAACTTACAAATTTTCGTAAAATATTCGTGAGTGAGCAAAAATTTACTGATAATAACTTAGACACGTGTAGTATTCGGTAAGAAGATTTTACACCAAAATATCAAAATTTTTAAACTTGACAGACATGCATTCAAATGACTAAAAATCAAATTTGCAAAATTGGTCATACCATGTTATGTTATGTTTCAATGGGGTACCCTGCGACCTAAAAGATCTATTGTGTCCCCTTCTATCGCTAATGAACCAAGGAAATGTCTCAATGCCCTTCAAATCCTATCTTCTCAAGGAAGTGTAGGATTTGGAGTGGCTTCAAGTTAGGTAAATAGTCCATTTAAAATAACGGTAAAAGGTCAAGAAACGCCGCACTTGACGAGACCACTTGTCCCCTACATATTTTGGGGCGCCGATTACGAAAATGAGGGTTAAAACTGGCTGCAATGATTGGAACAATCCTAAAATTGCAAAAAACACCTCTAAATAGGGGTGGTTTTCGACGGTACTTGTTGTTTTGCAAACTAACTCATCTCATATGTTTTTTGGGGCGCTGATTTCGAAAATCGGGGTGTCGAGACTGGAAAATTTGGGTGACACCCCCCACATGCCAGAAACACCCCTCCCAAGGGGTGAATTTTCTGAAAAAATTACCAGTCACGGTGTTTCGCGACCTAAGTCATCTTATATGTTTTTTGGGTCGCTGTCCAGCACATTTTTTCCGAAAATTCACCCCTTGGGAGGGGTGTTTCTGGCATGTGGAGGGTGTCACACAAATTTTCCAGTCTCAACCCCTGATTTTGAAAATCAGCGCCCCAAAAAACATATGAGATAAGTTAGTTTGCAAAACAACAAGTACAGTCGAAAAACATCCCTATTTAAGTGTGCTTTTTGCAATTTTAGGGGTGGTTCAACCATTTCTGCAAGTTTTAATCCCCATTTTCGTAATCAGCCACTTAAAAAACATGTAAGATGGCTTAGTTTGCAAAACAACAAGTACAGTCGAAAAACACCCCTATTTAGGGGTGTTTTTTGCAATATTAGGGGTGTTCCAAACATTGCTGCCAGTTTTAACCCTCATTTTCGTAATCAGCGCCCCAAAATACGTAGGGGACAAGTGATCTCGTCAAGTGCAGCGTTTCTCGACCTTTTACCGTTATTTTAAATGGACTAAAATCTGGAGTGCTACACATTCAGTTAGAATGTGAATGGCGGTTTCGTTCTCCTCCTTACAGAATATGCACTCACTATCTTCTACTGTTCTCAGTTTACTAAGGTGTCCTTTTAGTCGGCAATGCCCAGTAAGGATCCCTGTTATAATACGTAGCCTGTTCTTGCTCAGGCAGATGCAGACTTCCTATCCTTTGTGGTTAAATTTACCCAGAACTATCTTAGCCTCTCTCAGCCCCAAGAGATTGTTTCAATTATCGGTTATTTTTCTGCCCAATTGGTTATACCATGGTTATTTGTCATATTTTAAGTCGGTTAGTTGACGCGAAATACCTAATTATTATTTTACTTAAAATAAATGTACTGTATTTCTAGCTAGTTGAATTGATATTAAATAAAATATTAACCGCTGAAATGGCAAATTTTTTAATCACACTATCGCGTTGCGTCATAATATCATATGTATGAAAGAGCTTCTCAAATGTCAAAAAAAAAACATCGGTATAATTTCTTTCAGTGTACCCACCAAGAGAAAAATTTCCTCTGGTTGTCATGGAATCGTTTTAAAATAACAACATTTGATCGGCTACAAAATAGAAGTGTAAAATTATAATATAATCTATCATGTGACAAATTTTCAAACCCGGAAAAATAAAAGCAAAAATAATATTTTTCCGATTTTGCCATACTCATTTGCCATTTTCGTAAATCAGTCAGACTTATTATTATTTACAGTTTATGATTGTATCAATTTATATGAAAAATTTCAAGCCTGGAAAAATGTCAGTCAATTTTTTTTTAATACGAAAATTTTCAGCCAGACTCACTTTCAGCTATCTGAGATAAGCCAGACTGCTATTTTTATAAACTTTATGTTCTAGTTTAGTAAATGTAAAATATTTATGACTGGGAAAATAAGTGCCAGGCTCAAAAATTTTGTTTTTTGTTACTAAGAGAACAGATTATTTTCATATACACCGACTGGAAAGCTGAGTACGAAAAAAACATTTACTGCCTCCTGGACTAAAAATGTAGAATTGCAGAATTAATCAAATGGCACAATTCTTTTTTTTTAATATCTATTCTGAAATGTGTGGGTGGTGTGTGTGCGATTAATGTTCGAATTATTTTTGGGAAGGCTTAGCTCCCCCAAGCCCCCCCTTAACTTCGCCCATGATGTAACTATGTCAAGTTTATATCAAATAAATTATGTTTAATATTAATAACTTTAGTGGTATTTTTGTAATAAGATTCCTAGACCAGTGATGCATATTTATGCGAAAATAGTTGTACTATAAATAATTTAAATAATTATAAGTGATTTAGGCGTTTGTTTTTATCTTTGTTATTCCTTGAGCCATTGAGAGAATGGATAATTTATACAAATTTTATAGTTAAAGAAAAATATCAAACAATTAATATTTTTTTATTATATCATGTTTAGTAGCAGAGACATTTTGATTCAATTTGAGCCGGATAATATAAGAAAATTGTATTTGAAATACTTTAGAGAACATAGGTAAAGGTGAAGTGGTAGGTGAGAAAGTGATACAAGTTTGAATATTGGACTGAACTTTCGACAGGATATTGACTTCATAATTATCCATCTAGGGGTGCCCGAAATAAAAAAAATTCTTCCCCCACCCTACTCTGCAAGATATTTATCTAAATAGATCTATATGTAGAACCCTTGCAAAGCAAAAAACTACCGACAAAAGAGAGAGTTTCTCTCTTATTTGGTATTACACAGAATTTATACAGAATTGTATAATAATTAAAAGATACTTTTCCATTCTGAGAAAATATTTCTATGGAATTAAAACACAATCCCAAAACGACTAAATTAAGCATTCTAACAATACCAAAATTATTTTTACTCTGCAGTAAAAGGTGTAAACGTACTTTTGTTGCAAGTCTTTGTGAATTGTATTGTAAAAATAGCCGTCAGCACTTTGCGAGTCGTCGTTAAACACACGTCGGGGTTTTTCTTTCGTCTGTTTTTTTTTTTCGTTCTAGGGTGCAACTGTGTTCGGCTCATTGCTGCCAACCCTTAGCGGACAATAATTGATTCAATAAGTGAAAAACACGTTGTCGATTTTACTCCCGACACCAAACATACCGATATCAGTAAACTGGAAAATAAAAATAAATATATTTATACACAGAGAACGGATTTTCTGGAAAATATTTTAAAATGAGTTGTCTTCAATTTCAGGATTAGACTGTAGCAACAAAAAAAATATATATTCAGACTGTGATTATATACAGGGCATTTCTTAGTGATTGACGTAAACTGAACCTTTTAGAACCGTTACTTTAGTATTGATTAGCGTTGTTTGACAGATGATCAAATTTAACATATTCATATTCGGTACTTTCATCACCTTGTATTGTCACGCTAAAAAAATATCACCCTATAATAAAATATACATTTTCCATTTTAAGAGGAGTATTTACTTGGCTGTAGAGCGGATCATGCAAGGGTTTCGTAGTACCCCCACTTTTAAAGTTTATTTTTGACTTAATGTGAAAGAAAAAAATATGTACGTGTAGGTAAAGGATAAATCTATGCTCCTCTGGAAACACTTTTTTAAAATTTAAAACAGTTTTTTCTAAAAAAAAAATACAAATCTCGACTTGTTTTACCCATTTTCTCAATTTTTTTTAGAAAAAACTAAATTGAATTTTGAAAAAGTGGTTCCAGAGGAGTATAGATTTAACCTTTACCTACACACACATATTTTTTTATTTTAAAAATAGTCAAAAATAAACTTTAAAAGTGGGGTGCTACGAAACCCTTACATTGCAAGATTTTTCGTCTGGAAAGTGGCGCCTCTGTTAGATTTTTAAGAAATTAATATTTGTGAATGAAAACAATTTATTATATATTTTACTGATGTTTTACAAGGGATGAATAAATTTTACGTATTTGTACACCTTATTTTTTACGTAATTTATTTCTGTAATACTAAGATTGGCATATATAGTATATGCAAGGGTTTCATAGTACACCAATTTTACGGATTATTTTTTAATTTTACTAAAAGAAATTTTATGTAAGTACAGGTAAAGGCTTAACCCATACCTCTCTGGATTTACTTTCAAAATATGAATCAGTCTCTTTTGAAAAAATCTAAGAAAAGAAACGAAAGCCACCCGATATGGCATGGACCATAAATTCAAAACAAAATAAGATTTGGAAATTTATTTGCAAGTAAAAGTTTTTAAATGTGGACATTTTATTGAATTCGAATTTGATTATGTTGCTGCCAGTCTGGATGGAATTAAAAAAAAAAACAAAACTCTATGATAGAGTTAAAATGTCCATATGGAGCTGAAGTGCGGACTGTAGCAGAAGAAATATGCAGTAGAGAAATAACTTTTTGGAAAAAGAACAATTCCATTAAGGAGAACCACTATTGGTATTTTCAAATTCAGGGCTAGCTGCACATAACACAAATGGATTTTTGCATTTTGTGCTTTTGGACTTCTGGAGGAATAGAAGTGGAGAAAATATCTCATATTGACAGCTTTTGAGAAAAAAAGATACAAAATAAAATTAAAATTTTTTATATGCAATATGTCTTGCCGGAACTTGTTGACAGCGAAGCAATAGAGACATGGAAGTACGAGACAGAATATTAAATAATTCGTGAGAAATTTTGTTTAATGTTTATTAACATAACGCAAGGAATCTTAAATTATTTTAAATATTTTTATTAATTTAAGAATTAAATTTTATTTATTTCTAAAACATGGTAGTAGGCGATCCATTTAAGATATGATTAATGTCTTCTTATTATTATATTACAATATTTTAAATTTAGGATTTTACCAGTGGCAGTGGTAATTGATGATAGGTATATAATTATTATTACACCAAATGTTTTAAAAGGCTACACCAACTAGTGGACCACGCTTTTAAGTCCCCAAATAATAGTTTCAAGATTTTTATTCGGATTAGAAGTTTTACTATACAGGGTTTTGTGTCAAAGCCAAGTCATGTAGGTATTGTTATTGTAATACGTAGATGAGTAACTATCATCAATAGAAATTTAAAATTCAAACATAAATCTTTGTAACGACGTTATTTATAACTTTATTAACTTCATAACGGTCAAAAATGTTAGTTAACTTATTTAATTTTAAATATAAATTGATTTTAATTTTAACTTAGAAATTTTCAAAAAGTTCACTATATTGTTTAGTTGTTGCAACTTTACTGCGCTTAAGTAGCGTTCAGATTAAAATATAAATTTATGGAGCTTAACTGAAAAACAGAAACTAATGCTTTCATTCCAAAAAAAGTATTATGGCCAATAAAAAGAAATTTTGAATTGTGATATCTGCAAGTCCTTATTTAAAACCTTTAAATTTAATATTATCATTATACAAGAGTTATTTTTACAAATTGATACAAATATCGAACATAAGTTTGTTGACATAAACATTATTTCCATAATACAAATAAATATATCTCTGTTAAAGAATACTCATAATTTATTTAATATATTCATTTAAACATGTTTTTGTTTTTTGTCTGGATGATATTGAATACTAACTTTTTCTATATAACTTCTTATCGACACATTGTGAGATAAAAAACAGACAATTAATTAAAAGCGTACTCACAATTTCAATGCTATACTGTTTCCCAAATTATGAAAATACTAAAGAATATTTAAAAAAAATAAAAAGCCAATTAAACAATGTGTTAATATCTAGAGAAGAACATCGTACTTCTTTTTTAGAAACGAAAAGTAGTCAAAAATTGTGAAAATAACAACATATTTTTATTTCACAAAAATAATAAGTCAGTTTTTGTTTTTTATGTAAATCATATCATTTTCAAGGCAATAAAACAGAAGAAAAGTCACCGAATACCGATTTCAAAAAGGTCTATTAGTTTTTATAGGAAATGGAAAGAGAAAGAACACTTTTTAAACGAGTTAAAATTCTTTACATATTTCGATGACTTTAAACGGATTAAGGTATTTTGTACCGTGTTAAAAAATTTAAGAAAATTTTTGAAGAATATTTCTTTTTTTTAAATTAGTAAACTTTGACAAACATATACAATATTCTAAAAGATAAATCACATTTATGTGATTATATAAAACTTTAATTTATTTTTCTAAAATAATATGGATTGTCCTCTAAAATATATATAGTGGCTCGCAAAAAGTCTGCTTTTTATGTTACTTTTTTCAGAAAATGTTATTCCTGATAAAACTTAGTGTTTAATTAAACCTAAAACTTTATTTATTCAAAAAATTCTGTACCATAAATATAAATTTGGCTGCACAGTGAACTAGGTACTCTTCTAGGAAGCGAACCCACATTTTTACATATAAGATTAATTTAAGAAGATGGTATATAACTCCACATAGTAGTTTTTTAGTTATTACAAATAATATAGATTATTATATTCTTTTTAACCTACTTCAAAAAGGAGGAGGTTCTCAATTCGTCTGTATATTTTTTTTATGTATGTTCAGCGATAATTCTTTAACACAATGTCCGATTTAAATTATTCTTTTTTGCTGGAAAGGGGGTACTTCCGGGATGGTCCCATATAAATTTGGTTTAGATGTGGTGATGGCATCTGCACGATTTTAAAGTCGGTTTTTTAAAATTACTTTCAAGACATCTTACGGAAATTAAAAGTTTAATAATTTGGTGCTTTCTTTATGCGTCGTTTTATGATTTCTTTTTGCATATGTTTAAGTACAGATAATTATTATTATTATTACTGGCAGTTTATTTTAAATCATTAAAATAATATTTTGTTGATCCAAAAAAGGCAAAAAAAGCCATGTCACATTCAGTGTAATAATAAAAATTAGATATATAAATATAGTATATTATGTACCAACAGACTAAACTTTCAATTTCAATCTCGCCTTTTGTCGTAAAAGACTTTTAAATTTTTACCAGTGACGTCCGTGCCGGGTTTGAACTGAATACTTTTAAAAAAAAAATATGGGGCGCCACTGCTTTTTCTAAAAACCAAAATTATCTTTAAAATTCTTATATATTTTGGAGCAAATTTGGTTTATGACGTACTTTCGTACGAAGCACCCTTGTCGGGTAAGAAAATGAAAACCAGTATATTGAAACTGCTTTTGATATTTTGTTGAAATTTGGTAGGAACCCACCATGAGTGGAAACACTTTTTTTGGGAAAAATTTTATAAAAATATCTAGAGTGATAAGAAACTTATAAAATAGTTATTTTTTTTTCTTAAAACTTTAACACCCAAAGGATTCACACCCTTAAGTATCGGCACTCAATAAATAAATACCCTGTATTAATTGATATTACCTTATTCGAGCCAATCGTCTATTTTTTCGTTATTTGTATTTATATTTCACACCTCTATACTCTTAAATGTAATTTAATCTAACTAAACCTATTCACTAAAATAAAATATAAAAATAATGTAAACCCTCTAATAAATCGAACTGCGTTGTAACAATATCTCGCAATGCACCGAGAAAAGCAAATACCATTCTGGTTCCCCTAATTTAGGTAACTCTGACTCACTCCGTGTTAGGATTTTTTGGTTCCTTTGTCTTAATTTCGCGCGTTAGAGTTTGGAATACGTATCCCTCGTATCTACAGGCAATTGTTAAAATTATGAATGAATGCGGGTTTTGTTTAGTCTCGGAAGTAATTTTGTAGTATTTAGACTCCACCCTAAAGTTGTAATTTTTATACCTACTAAACTACCGTTGCCCCGCAGGTCTTTCAGTTTGTAATGTAAATTTTCCTCTTAATATACATTCGTTAAATTAAATAATTCAGCATATTATTTTATATGATATTTTAATAAACTTTAGATGCAATTCATAATTACATTTTCGAAAATGTAAATATAACATTAAACTAGACACGTACTGACCCCAGTCGATTAATATAAAAATCGGCTAGGTTAAAAATAATGGCACTCCTGGTCGGAGTCTCATACGAGACTCTTGGTCGGAGTCTCACCCTAGAGACTCTTAGTTTGAGTCTCATGATCGTCTTGCATCTCATTAAAAGAAGTGACGTAACGTGTCCTCGTCGCCTTTAGATGTTTAGCCCTTGGTAAGGCCCTTTTTTATATTATTGTAATATTTTGGATATATTATTTTATCTTTAATAAATTGTTAATTGTTGTTCTGCTCTTTTATTTCCCCGAGTCAGGTAGCACATAGAGTTACTAGATAAAGTAGCTCGTGACAGTATTAATCATAATTAAAATGTCTCAAAGACGTTGTTAAATTAAATCAGTCAAGTTCCGTTGTTTAAATTCTGTAATCAAGCTATTCTAACCTGACATTTTAGTTATTATTATTTTAAACATGAAGCTACAAGAACTGGATGAACTTTTCGACGACAATGACGAGTAAATTGCACTGTTCTGCCGAGACCAGACTTTTTAAATAGTTTGGATAATAAAAATAGCTATAGAAGTATTAGGATTTCAAAACACACTGCTATAATGTTATCAGAAGAAATTGAACCTTTTTCAGCTCATGAAAATAAACAGTAAGTGTTTTTTTTATGTATTAATATAACTGCTATTGTAAAAAAAGTAACTACATATTATATGGATTTATTTACCTAGGAACTTGAAGAAATTGCAGTTAAATATAAAAAGCATAATTATGTTTTTTTGAATATATCATGAAGTTGATGTTATAACAAAACTGCTAATTACACTTAGGTTCTATGCAACTGGAAATTGGAGATTTTGTAGGAATCCATAAAAGTACAGCTGTACGGTTTATAAGACGACTAACCAATGCCCATTGTCTTATTGGGTCCAAGATTTATTAAGTTCCTTTTAAATCGTCAAGAAAAACAAAATACTATGTGTAACCTACCAAAAGTTTTAAGCAACTTCCAGAAGGGAATTGCTTAAAATTAAACTTTGAAAATAAAAAGAAATAACTTTATCAATAAAATCCTGTCTACTTTGGTTACACAAGTTTCGGTTTTTCCGGTGTCAACCTTTGGGCCTTTGACGTTGTTCAGACGGCAGCTAGGGGGTGAATAGCTATAAAAATTCCGAAAATAGTAAACAAATGATAGGCGCCAACTGGGTCTATATAGTGGCCAAACTGTATTTCTATTTCCCCACAAACCCAATAAATGAGGAAAAAAATAAAAGACAAACTTCAACCTATGTACCTGTATAAAAAATTACTAATTTACCCAATAATTTACAATTTAAACTTAAACAAATTATTTACCTAATAGCTTTTGATGATTATATAAATAAAAAAACATAGCTAAATATGGTAAGATTTTAAAAAAAATAATTTATATGTAATACGCATGAACCCAAAAATAAAATAAATTCACCAACAGGTGGCACAGTTGGTTGTTAGCTTGGTACCAGGTGAAGTACGCTTGCGCAAGATGGTATGCAAAAATTTTGAGATCCTAATTTCTACCTTTACATAAACAGTCAAATAAAAAAATGTATATATAAAAGAAAGAATAATTATGTGCATAACCGCACTTATATCTATATATCAACGTTTAATGTTGAAACACAACAAACCTTTAACGCTCTCCAAATTGGAAGAAATTACCTGCTTAACTCATAGTTAAGACCAAATTATTAATATGAAAAATATAAAACCATGAAATTTTATAATTAATATAAATCGTAAAACAAAATGAAAAGAAAATGTAATAAACACATAAAAAGGACTTGAGCCACAGGGGTTTTTTACTGAAACTCTCAGATTAGAAGAGCTTAATTTACTTAATCTAATTTCTGCCCTTCATGGGTCTTAAGCACTTCCTAGAGATGATGCTGTTCTATATTTTTTAGAAGATATTTTCAAATATTATGAGTATATTTTTATTGATAGTACTGTTACCAAAATAAAAGGGGATAGCCGAAATTAAAGGATAAGATAATACCATGTACATTCCCAAATATTCCTCTATACGTGTATTACAACAATAAAAATATGTTAACTTTGTTCTATTTTGCGCTTAAAACTCTATGAAGGTTCATTTAAAAAAAATTGTCACAAAATTGTATTTATAAAATTTCAGCATTTAACAAACCTTTTCGAATTTGGTCATAACATAAAATTAAATAATTTATTAATTAAAACATGCAAGACTTGTTTAGAAATAAATACAACAGTATGTTTTATGCTTTTTTTAGCTATAAACAAGTTTATTTTTATTTTGATAAAAATATGTATAATTCCCATAAGAAGCCATGTATTTTGAATACCGTAAGCAGTATCAGTGCCCATGCGGTTAATTATAAAAGCTCAATTAGCCTGCGTTTTTTGGGACTGTATTTTAAGTATTCTTTATCTCTAGTCTTCATAAACCTAACAAACTAACAAACTGACAGAAATATGATGAATATGATGATTAATATGAATATATAATATGAAATATGAACATTGAATAAAAATAATTACTCTGGTCAAAAAGAAAACAAATTCAATGAAATTGGCGCCTCGTAAATTAAGAGGAAAATTTACATTACAAACTGAAAGACCTGCGGGGCAACGGTAGTTTAGTAGGTATAAAAATTACAATTTGAGGGTGGAGCCTAAATACTACAAAATTACTTCCGAGACTAAACAAAAACCGCATTCATTCATAATTTTAACAGTTGCCTGTAGATACGAGGGATACGTATTCCAAACTCTAACGCGCGACGTTGAGACTCATAGGAACCTAAAAATCCTACCACGGCTGCCGACAGACGTTCATCAGTTCTTGTTCTTGAGTGAGTCACCTAAATTAGGGGAACCAGAATGGTATTTGTTTTTCTCGGTGCATTGCGAGATATTGTTATAACGCAGTTCGATTTTTTAGAGGGTTTTACATTATTTTTATATTTTAATTTAGTGAATAGGTTTAGTTAGATTAAATTAAATTTAAGAGTATAGAATTGTGAAATATAAATACAAATAACGAAAAAATAGACGATTGGTTCGAATAAGGTATTTATTAATTGAGTGCCGATACTTAAGGGTGTGAATCCTCGGATGTTAAAGTTTTAAGAAAATAATAACTATTTTATTTTGCCCTAAAAAAAGTGTTTCCACTCATGGTGGGTTCCTACCAAATTTCAACAAAATATCAAAAGCAGTTTCAAAAAACTGGTTTTTATTTTCTTATGCGAAAAGGGCGCATCGTACGAAAGTACGTCTAAAAACCAAATTTGCTCGAAAATAAATAAGGATTTTAAAGATAATTTTGGTTTTTAGAAAAAGCAGTGGCGTACCATATTTTTGTTCAAAAATATTCAGTTCAAACCCGGTACAGACGTCACTAGTAAAAATTTAGAAGTCTTTTACGACAAAAGGGCGGGTTTTAAAGTGAAAGTTTAGTCTGTTGGTACATAATATACTATATTTATATATATATATATAATTTTTATTATTACACTGAATGTGACATGGCTTTTTTGCTTGCCTTTTTTGGATTAACAAAATATTATTTTAATGATTTAAAATTAACTGCCAGTAATAATAATTATCTGTACTTAAACATATACAAAGTGTTCATAAAACGACGCATCAAGAAAGCACCAAATTATTAAACTTTTAATTTACGTAACAAGTAATAAAAGTAATTTTAAAAAACCGACTTTAAAATCTTGCTGATGCCATCACCACATCTTAACCAAATTTATATGGGACCACCCCTGAGGTACCCCCTTACTAACGAAAAGAATTATAGAAATCGGACAAGGTAGTAAAGAATTATCGCTAAACATAATACATGAAAACTGAAAAGTTTGAGGATTTTCTCATGGACCCAATTATTAGATTTTGACCAAAATTAAAAGGAACCATCCCGGAAGTATCCTCTTTCCAGCAAAAAAAAGAATCATTTAAATCGGACATTGTGTTAAAGAATTATCGCTGAACATACATAAAAAATATATATACAGACGAATTGAGAACCTCCTCCTTTTTACTTTCCTATCTGTATACAGATATAAGGAAAGTATAGGAATCATGATTTTTTTCGACCTCGAGTTTTCGACGGATTTTTACGTTTTGAGGTCCCCTGAATCCGTTTTGACTATTTTCGCGATGATGTCTGTGTGTGTGTCTGTGTGTCTGTGTGTGTGTGTGTGTGTGTGTGTGTGTGTGTGTGTGTGTGTGTGTGTGTGTGTGTGTGTGTGTGTGTGTGTGTGTGTGTGTGTGTGTCTGTATAACGCATAACTCATGAACCGATACACAGAAAGACACCAAATTTTAAACTTAAGCTTTGTTTCAGCGTCCAATGAGCTGATTAGATTTTGGGCAGTGTCGGAACATCTGGGGGGGTACTTTATAGGTGGTCATTTTTATATTTTATGGAATATATCTGTTATTTACGTTTGGAGAAGAAAATTCTTCAAATAAAAGTTACTTCTAATATAATTATCTATAATTTTTGTTTTATGCAAAATTTTCCTAAAATGGTCCGTATTCGAGAAATTTGACAAAATGTAAAAAACATAATTTTTTATAAAAATTGTTCAAATAAAAGTTGTTTATAATATAATTCTCTATAATTTTTGTTCTATACATAATTTCTCTAAAATGGACCGTATTCGAGATATTTGAGAAAATGTGTAAATTTCGAAATTTGAAGAAAACTCAAAAACGGATAAAGGAAAAAACATTAAATTTTAAACTTAAGGTTTATTTCGGCCTGACGTGAAATGATTAGATTTTGGACAAAGTTGGAACATCTGGGGGGGGGTACTTTATGGGAGGCCGTTTTTATATTTTATGGAATATATCTGTTATTTATGTTTGGAGAAGAAAATTGTTCAAATAAAAGTTACTTCTAATATTATTATCTATAATTTTTGTTTTATGTCAAAATTTCCTGAAATGGTCCGTATTCGAGAAATTTGACAAAATGTGCAAAATTCTGATTTTTATGAAAATTGTTGAACTAAAAGTTGTTTGCGATATCGATTTCTATAATTTTTGTTTATACATGATTTTTCTAAAATGGTCCGTAATGGAAAAGTGCTAAATTTAAATTTTTCTGTATTTTCGTTTTCAATGAATATCTATAGAAAAATGTTTCGAGGTAGATGTATGTGTAAAATGTATATATTTAGTTTATCCTCTAAACATTTATAGAGATGCTGCAATAGGTTGTACAAAATAACCGGAAAATGCCTATAATAACTAGATAGGAAAGTCATGTGTTGGACACATCAGATTTTTAAAGTAGGTTAAAATGGATATAATAATCTATATTAATTGTACTAACTAAAAAACTACTATCTGGAGTTGTATACATTTTCTTAAATTAATCTTATATGTAAAAATGTGGGTTCGGTTCCTAGAAGAGTACCTAGTTCACTGTGTGCAGACAAATTTATATTTATGATACAGAATTTTTTAAATAAATAAAGTTTTAGGTTTAATTAAACACCAAGTTTTATCAGGAATAACATTTTCTAAAAAAAGTAACTTATAAAAAGCGAGCCACTATATATATTGTAGAGGCCAATTCATATTATTTTAGAAAAATAAATAAAATTTTTGCATATTCACATATATGTGATTTATCTTTTAGAATATTGTATATTAGACTGGGCCAAAAAAAATTTACTATTTTTTTTTTTGAAAAATATATCGAGAATGTCATTCAGGATGACAAAACAAAAATTTCGTGAAAATTTGAGACCTTAATATTAATTTAATAGGTCTATCATCGCTATTTTTGATTTTTAGTTAAAATTTGATATTTTGCGTTAGAAAAAATTAAAGAGAAAAAATTGCATTTCTCTTATTTTTATATAAAATGTTTTGACAGTTCTAACGTGAAACATCAAATTATGACTAAAAATCAAAAATAGCGATGATAGACCTCTTAAAATTAATATTAAGGGCTCAAATTTTCACGAACTTTTTTTTTTGTCATCCTGAATAACATTCTCGATATATTTTTCAAAAATAAAAATAGTCAATTTTTTTGACCCAGTTTATTGTATATGTTTGTCAAAGTTAACTATTTAAAAAAAAAAATTCTTCAAAATTTTTTTTTAACACGGTACAAAATACCTTAATTTGTTTATAGTTATCGATTTTAAACAAGACGGAGACCGGACATCGTCGAAGAGAAACAGCGAAATTAGTAAAGAATTTTAACTTGATTAAAGAGCGTTCTTTCCTTTTCCATTTCCTATAAAAACTAATAGACCTTCCTGAAATCTGTATTCGGTGACTTTTCTTCTGGTTCATTGCCTTGAAAATGATATGATTTACATAAAAAACAAAAACTGACTTATTATTTTTGTGAAATAAAAATATGTTGTTATTTTCACAATTTTCGACTACTCTTTGTTTCTAAAAAAGAAATACGATGTTCTTCTGTTGATATTAACACATTCTTTAATTGGCTTTTTATTTATTTTTTTTTTTTTGTAATATTCTTTAGTATTTTCATAATTTGGAAAACAGTATAGCATTGAAAATTCTATACCTGAAAAATTGTGAGTACGCTTTTAATTAATTGTCTGTTTTTTTATCTCACAATGTATCGATAAGAAGTTATATAGAAAAAGTTAGTATTCATTATCATCCAGACAAAAAACAGAAACATGTTTAAATGAATATATTAAATAAATTATGTGTATTCTTAAACAGATATATATTTATTTGTATTATGGAAATAATGTTTATGTCAATAAACTTATGTTCGATATTTCTATCAATTTGTAAAGATAACTCTTGTATAATTATAATATTAAATTTAAAGGTTTCAAATAAGGACTTGCAGATATCACAGTTCGAAATTCCTTTTAGTGAACATAATACTCTTTTTGGAATGGAAGCATTAGTTCCTGTTTTTCAGTTAAGCTCCATAAATCAATTCATATTTTAATCTGAACGCAACTTAAGCGCAGTAAAGTTGCAACAACTAAACAATATGAAAATTTATATTTAAAATTAAATAAGTTAACTAAAATTTTTGACCGTTGTTAATAAAGTTATAAATAACGTCGTTACAAAGACTCATGTGTGAATTTTCAATTTATATTGATGATAGTTACTCATCTACGTATTACAATATCAATACATGACTTTGCTTTGACACAAAACTTCTAATCCGAATCAAAATCTTGAAACTATTATTTGGGGACTTAAAAGCATGGTCCACTGATTGGTGTAGCCTTTTAAAACATTTGGTATAATAATAATTATATATCATCAATTACCACTGCCACTGGTAAAATCCTAAATTTAAAATAGTGTACTATAATAATAAGACATTAATTATATCTTAAATGGATCGCCTACTACCACCCAGGCAGCACACATTAGTATAACTAACGTATTTTATACGTAATACTCGTTTAATTTTGGTATTGGTTGATTCCGTATACGTTTACAGTTTACGATTATTATACATGCCGTATTTTAAAAGATATATTATACGTTTTTTGTATACATCCTATGGTATATAATTGTAAATTTTTCTGCGTTTAAATGTAGTTAACAATATACGACTATTTTTAGTTTACGATGAACTATTTATATAATGTGGGCCTAAATATACGTTTAGGTTTATTTAAATTAAATTTGTATAAATTTACATAATATTACAATATGTGTTCTTCGTTTATAACTCCCGTTTAAATTTCGTCTTGGTTGATTTTTTAAACGTTTACCATCTACCATTTTTATACTTAACGTTTTTTAACATATAAATTAAACGCTTTTGTTTGTGGATACTAGTTAATATACCTATATTATTCTACGTTTAAATATAAGTCACCTTAAACGCATATTACCAGTTTACGATGAACTAGTAGACAGAAGTAAATAATATGTATATATTTAGGTTTATTTAAATAAAAAGCTTACTTATTTACATTACACCATATTTAAATAACCCGCCAATAACCATGGTGGGATGGACTAGTCCATGTCGTTTCAGTGAGTGAGATTTGGGGTGTGCTTTAAGCTAAGTCGGGCTGGTCCAAAGTTCGCGTAGTGGAGAGAATCGAGAGGGGAGTAAGGTACCGGCAGACGATCGGGAATCAGCTGACTGATGGTGGCTGGTTGCTGTGAAGTGCTCGCATCAATCAGACAATTCACGCTATTATAAGTTATATTTCTGTTAACTAGTTGCTAACCACGATAATTGTTTTTTATGTATTAAAAAGTTCTTGTAAAATTGTTGGTGTTGTTGTTGTTGTGCCCAGTTGCATTGCATGTTGCTTTGGCGTCCTGGCTTTTACGATATTGATTAAAAGAATATAGGCAAGTTTCTATTAATGTTTTAATTTAGCTACTCTTTTAATAATTGTTGCATTTTATTACACTGTGTAAAATGATTATAGAAATTCCAGAACATAACCTTACTTTTGTTTCTCTTATTTTTATACGTATTTCTATACGTATTTTTTAGGCTACCTAGTTATTCCAAGCATACTTATTTCCCTTTTTTTTGATCAGTTGTTTTTTATTTAATAAAATATCTAAAATAACCCTGTCTCGGCGTCATCTACTAAGAAAAATAGCACAAAATGTGCAAGATGCTTTAAAGTCAAATCAATTTTTTTTATTCCCAATGAATAAGGCGTCGGACATTAATATATCATCTGATTCTATTATTTATAATAATTTCCTAGAAAATAATACAAATTTGACTTTGGAGCTTTTAGAAAATATTTCAGTTATATTTTGGTTATAGGAATGGGGGTAAACCAAGAGACTTAACCGACCGAACGATTAGAAGTGCTATGCAAGATTGGCTTAAGTTAGCTAAGGCCTGTCTAGGATACAACACATCCAAAATGTTAAGCTAAGATTTTAATTTTCATATATATTTTTTGTCAGTCAAAGAAAAGTTTCGTTTAGTTTGTTATTCAGTATTTTTGTGTTTATTTTTTAGTAGGTACTTATTTATTTTTTAGTATTTTATTGTTTATTTTTTTTTTAATAAAATATTGTTCTGTACATATAACAAGTGATCAAAAAAATTTGCTAAATATTTAGGCCAATTACAACCAAAATAGAAACACGAGTAATACCTATTTCTAATGTATACACACCTGCTATGGATGAAATCCAAACTGTCATTTAAGAAATATTAACATTTTTCCTTGGCCTCTTTTAGAAATTTTGTTTTGATCACTTTATTTAATTTGTGTTTGAAATACATTTAAAACAATATCAGGTAGACGCATTTTACACATTAATAAAATAAGATAAATCTAATATAGACGTATAGTAAAACAGGATAATAAAAGGTAGATAAAGTAGTAAAGTTAGACGTATAAAACATAAAAAAAATATACGTTTATAGGGCGGACATTTTCACGTATATATTGGGTAGCATATCAACGGTATCCATACGTATATTGTAGTACATAAAAAAACGTCTTTTATACCAAAGTGGATTCGTATAAATATACTACAACTATAAATCTAATATAGACGTATAGTAAAAACGTTTAATTATAGGTGGATAAATTCTTAGTAATCGACGTTTATAAGGCGGACATTTTCACGAATATATTTGGTAGTACATCAACCGTATTCATACCTATGGTAGTACCTAAAAAAAAACGTAATTTATACCAAAGTGTGCTGCCTGGGCATGTTTTAGAAATAAATAAAATGTAATTCTTAAATTAATAAAAATATTCAAAATAATTTAAGATTCCTTGCGTTATGTTAATAAACATTAAACAAAATTTCTTACGAATTATTTAGTATTCTGTCTCGTACTTCCATGTCTCTATTAGCTTCGCTGTCAACAAGTTCCGGCAAGGCATATTGCAGATAAAAATTTTTAATTTTATTTTGTATCTTTTCTTCCCAATTTTGAGATATTTTCTCCACTTTTATTCCTCC
Organism: Psylliodes chrysocephalus; assembly: GCA_927349885.1. NCBI lineage: Eukaryota > Metazoa > Arthropoda > Insecta > Coleoptera > Chrysomelidae > Psylliodes > Psylliodes chrysocephalus. The sequence continues at coordinate 7,084,732 of OV651827.1, read as the reverse complement.
AGAAGTCCAAAAGCACAAAATGCAAAAATCCATTTGTGTTATGTGCAGCTAGCCCTGAATTTGAAAATGCCAATAGTGGTTCTCCTTAATGGTATTGTCCTTTTTCCAAAAAGTTATTTCTCTACTGTATATTTATTCTTTTACAGTCAGCACTTCAGCTCCATATGGACATTTTAACTCTATCATAGAGTTTTGTTTTTTTTTTAATTCCATCCAGACTGGCAGCAACATAATCAAATTCAACTTGCAAATAAATTTCCAAATCTTATTTTGCTCTGAATTTATGGCCCCTGCCATATCGGGTGGCTTTTCAAATAAATAAAAGATTTTAGGAGATTTTTTACAAACTTCTCCAAATTTTAAAGCAGTGACTCGTCTTTTATTGTGTCACAATGCACAATCAGCTTGTCAAAATCGTTTTTTTTCCCATTTATAGAAATTGGCTAACTTTTTAGAAAATGTTTTCTTGCAACGCGCCTCAAAGTGTGCGACAGATCAAAGCCATGCGCGAAAGCAAGAAAAAATATTTACATTACTTTAACAGATTGAAGAAAATGGAATTAATAATTATTGTTGACTCGAAGAGGTATTCATTAAACAAAAACATATTTATAATTCACATCTCAGTGCATACCTTCTAATTTCGGATATATATTTTTTTAATAAATAAATGATAAAATTAATTTAATATAATTGAGCGAAATTACTGTATGTTTATCACTAAATAGTAGAAAAAGATATATATTTTGTTGGTGACACCATCTAGACGAAAAAGCTTTTAACGTATTTCTATTTTTATTGTAATAAAAATAAATGCTCCTGTAGGCAAAAATTAAATATATTGTTCTCTTTTAGCATTTTTTAACATTTCTATTTCTTTTCGTTTCTTTTCTTAGATTTTTTTCAAAAGAGACTGATTCATATTTTTAAAGTGACTCCAGAGAGGTATGGACTAAGCCTTTACCTGTACTTACATAAAATTTCTTTTAGTAAAATTAAAAAATAATCCGTAAAATTGGTGTACTATGAAACCCTTACGTATAATATATATACCAATCTTAGTATTAAAGAAATAAATTACGTAAAAAATAAGGTGTACAAATACGTAAAATTTATTCATCCCTCGTAAAACATCAGTAAAAGATATAAATTGTTTTCATTCACAAATATTAATTTCTGTAAAATCTAACAGAGGCGCCACTTTCCAGACGAAAAATCTTGCCATGTAAGGGTTTCGTAGTACCCCACTTTTATTTTGGACTTATTTTGAAAAAAAAAAATATGTACATATAGGTAAAGGTTAGATCTATGCTCCTCTGGAACACTTTTTCAAAATTCAATTTAGTTTTTTCTAAAAAAAATTGAGAAAATGAGTAAAAAAAGTCAAGTTTTGTATTTTTTTTTTTAGAAAAAACAGTTTCAAATTTTAAAAAAGTGTCTCCAGAGGAGCTTAGATTTATCCTTTACCTACACGTACATATTTTTTTCTTTCAGAATAAGTCAAAAATAAAGTTTAAAAGTGGGGTACTACGAAACCCTTGCATGCTCCGCTCTATTGCCAAGTAAATACTCCTCTTAAAGGTCTCTGCCCATAACACCTTACCATACTAGGACCGTAACCGTATCGAAACATACAAACAAATATTCTTTGCATGTTTTGATATGCGATAATGCCCACTAGACCGTTCCGTCACCTGCCAACACCGTAGCGTGCCATGACAGGACCGTCAACAATTTCACAGCGAGAATATTTTGCAGGTTCCTACACGGACCGTCCATAGCAAGCTATGTTGTAGGTGAGGATAAAACGCTGCTGATTCGCTGTAGTGGGCATAGTAGTGACCGGAGTGCTTTCTTTCGTGCCTGACACGTTCCTGTTATGGTCATGGTATGGTACGCTATAGTGGGCAGAGAGCTTATTCGCGATTCAAGCTAAGTGATGCGCCCTCTGGAGGAAATTTGTAGAAGGTCCGTATAAGTAGGATATCGTTCAGTGTTGCCAGAAGTAGCAAAACTTCGCTACGTCGTCGGATTTTAGCTCTTGAAGAAGTGGATAAGACCTTTTATTTAAGAATCAAAATTTGTGTATGGTAATATGTAATCATACTCTATATTTATTTAAGGATTTTTTTATAAAACCGATTTATTATAATGTTTTTTTTTAAATTTCAGTTCATTTATTAATTTTGTTTTAAAATCAGTTCATCATTTGGCAACATTGGCGTTCGTGTTCATTGTTTACATTTTAATTTGTATCAATCACAATTCGAGTTTTTTCTTATTTTTTAGCTTTAAATTCGTTTATTTCTTATAGTATGTGATAGTGTTTATATTAAAAATGAAATCTGCGAAAAAGTCCCCAGAAAATTGCATTCTATATGGTGTTAATTTCAAAATCAAAACTGAAGTATACATTATTTTCCAAGTGCAAGTCGTAAAATTTTATTTTTTACGATAAATGGATGTCTACAAATTCACAATATTGAAATTGTACAAAACTTTGTTTAGAATCAAACTGTAATCTGATTTGTGACGGTTTTATTACCATTTACATGTATACAACGTACTACATGATTCACTTCATAATATAAGAATAAGTCTAGTAAGATTTTTAAATAAGTTCATCAATAATAAACGTGTGGTACCTGAAATGTCCTTTAAACCACATAATAAAACATGTCCTGGGTTTAGTGAATACATATTTCTAGATGTTCTTGTAGCAACCAATAGGTGAATATTTCCAACAAATTAAGTCATACACATGATAAATATTATATTTATGACGAAAGCACGAGACTTAAACTTAAATTAACACTAAATGAAACTCAAAAACACTATTACAATGAGAACATTATCTAAAAACAGTTAAAAAAATCACAAATACAAAATCCGTTCAAAACAAAAACATGTAAATAAACCACAATATATCCCCTATATATTGTGTAAATAAACAAACATCCTACTTATAGATGACAAATGACAGGCGCACGAAAATTAATTTGAATCGCCAATAGGTAAAGTTATGATATATAATAAACTACGCCGCAGATGAAGTGGGACAGCCAAAAAATTGCCTAATTTTGACTAGCTGTAACTTCGACATTTCTTTGCCGATGTTAGATTTTCAGCCAGAGGTGGAAAGCGCCATCCTTGCTGTTTGCGTCAGTGGCATTGATTATATTTTTTTTAATAGCTTCTTGTTATACAGGGTGTGAATGTAAGGCAGCGAAAAATGTCCGTTTTTTGTCAAAGAATTTGAAAAATGTGGGGGGCCAAATCAAGTTATTTCTGATGTTGAGTGGATCACTAGGTCGACACCTCAGGATGTCTTTGCCATTTTTTTGATACTTTGCGTTGCTATGGAAATATCGCCATTTTTTGAAATTCCATATTTCTTTTAGAATTAGCCTTTTTTTAATTAAAGAATAACAGATAACGACTAAACTGCATCAAGGAATAACGTGTAAAGAAAATGGTCAACACCAGCGGCGTGCAAAAAGGGGTTTATGAAATTTAAAAAACGAAAACTTGATTTTATTTGAAATTTTTAACACTTTTGGTAAGCGTTACAGTTTAAAAGGTGCCATAACTGTAATGAGTTTGATTTTGACTAATTCAGAGGAATACAAAAGTAAAGCTACTCACCCTGTAAGCGCTTACTGATAGTGTCAGTAAGCAATAATAGGTACTTACCATTTTTGTATTTGTAAGTCGGGACATTTGCTTTGACGAAACTTTATTTCTGCAATTTTATCAAGAAGGCGACAAAAATATTACCATAGAGATAAGATTTTGACGTTAGATTGCATAAGTCAAAACAAAAATAAATTGCTATTGTCCAAATGGCGCGACTTACGGCTGCAGATTTGGTGAATATTTTAAGATTGCGGCAGAGAAATCACACATTAAGAGAGATTTCTGATTTTCTTAATGTCAAGAAATCATCCGTTGGAAGAGCGTTGCAGAGAGAAGATAACAATGGTACTGCTGCTTACCGACACGGGGGAGGATCTCGAAAAAGAACTAATCCTCGTCAGGATCGAGCAGTAGTACGGACTGCAATCAGAAACAGAGTTTGGCCTGCCAAGAGAATCCGAGCGCAACTGCAGTTAAACGTTTCAGCAGACACTATTAGAGGTAGCCTACATGATCAGGGATTAAATGCTCGCCGTCGGCCAAAATGCCCACTTTTAACTGTCATGCACCGGGCCAACAGGAGAAGATGGGCCCAAGAACATATAAATTGGGATCGTAGGTGGAGAGACTGTCTTTTCGTTGATGAAAGCCGTTTTAACCTCTACAATTCCGACGGCCGATTGCTACCTTGGCGGAGATGGGGAGAACATTATTTAGCAGAAAATATGCGTCCCCAAGTTGCATTTGGCGGTGGTGGATTGACGGTTTTGCGGTATTCAACACAACGGAAGGACAGAACTCGTGGTATTTCGGGGTTATGTAAACGGCCAGGTTTACCTGAATGAATGTCTGATTCCGCTAGTTCTCCCGCATGCTCGAAATTATGGCGAGGATTTTGTTCTTGTGGACGATAATGCAGATATATTATTAAGGTGCGCGTGCGTGTAATTTATTTATTGTTGTTATTATTTTTTTATAATTATTATTTTTAAGATTTACTGAAACTTACCAGTGTGTAGGATTGACTCTTGCAACATTCATGATCAAAGTTAAAAAAAAATAATGTCATTGGATAAAGTATTAAACAGAAGAAAATAAAACAAAAGGTAATTTTATTAAAAAAAAATATTGTTAAAATAATGTACCCTGGGCGCCAGCAAAAGCTCGTACCTTGCAACACCTATTCAGTCTCAGTACGCACCATACACCTAATAACTTTATTGCTCCAAGCTAGCTATTAAAAATAATATTAATAATTTAAAATAACGATCCTCTTAGATCTGGTTGTGAGCCGAGTAGTCTTAATCCACAGGTGGGTTTCTTGAGCGTGAAGTTGCAGCATGTCATAAATATTAAATATGGTTGGAAATGGAGATCGGAGAGGTTATGTTGATATTTGTAGCGAAGATTTAAATAAATAAATGTATTTGTTCAGTTTTAAAAAGAAATTTATTTAAGAATTGTGTGATTAACTGTTTTTCTAACAGTGTACTGCATAAATATGAAGTGAATCACGTAAGTACTTAATTCAAGAATAGTATATTATGCAACGATCATGTAATGATGGTTATTAATACACGAGCATTAACCGGGATACGAAACGAGCCAAAGGCGAGTTTCGTATGGTCTATGCGAGTGTTTTAATAACCATTACATGAGAGTTGCATACGCTATTTTTTCTACACCCGATAAAGAATCAAGACCTATAAATATTATATTTATATTGGTATTGAACACAATAACAGTAATTACTCGTATTTCTATAAAAAAATTCTACAAAATTGTAATTAATGGTATTACTTCGGGTATTGGTATTTCCCTAGATTTTTGCTGCAAAATATTTTGTACTGTATTTTCTGCTTTCTCCGATATGTGTGGAAGAGTCTTCTATATCGCTGATATGAGACATTTTAATATTATAATTATCGAAGTTTAGCTATCTACGAAAATTTAATACGTTTTGACAACTAAAACAATTACATAGAAACCTAGGACAAACGTCAAACAGCATGCTTGATTGAAAAATAGTAGGTTTCTATTGATTAAAAATCTGTATCGTAATGAAAAATCTGTATCATAATGGGTATCATTATGAAACGGATTATGGGCATATAAGTGCATTATTATAATACGGGTGTAGAAAAATGTTTTTTTTTTTTTTTACCAAATTGATTGCATCAAAGCCAAAAGAGTTAGTAGATAGAAAGTAAAGTATTATTGTTCTAAAAACTTGTGTGGTTTTAAGTCTGTAGATCAATAACATGCATGATTATTCTAAATTAGATATAAATAGAAATGAATAGGCAATATCTTAGCCTAATTACAAAATAAATGTCAATGTTAATATGGGTCACTTTCGCATAAATTTAATTAGAATTCTGTTTGAATAAAGTTCGATTAGATTAGGTATGTTTATTTAACTTTTTTATATTTTTGTCTTATAGAAATAGTTCCTAGTTGTCAAGATTTATCATAGCATTTTTTTTTTTTTATAGGTTTTGCAAATTTGTGCAGAAGTACCTTATAAAATCCTATTGGATGAATTGTGATGTTCCAAACGAGGTAATGCTCCAGTTTTCACTTATATTATTGTGGGAATAATATGTAGGCAATCCAGTAATTGAAGTTTCAGCGGCAATTTTCTTAAATTCGACAGCAAATCTCCTGTCTTTACAGCTCCAATGTCAAAAAGTGTCAAAAAACCGGTAATACAGGAATCTTCCTTATCGACAGTTCGACAAAAATCCTAGGTGTTTACTGGGCAGAAAATAAAAAGGAACTGACTCCATTTTTGGTGGAAATTGCTTTTAATAAAGTTTGATGTCACAGCCTACTAAGATGTAAGTTTTTCTAAATTTTCCTTCAAAATCCATATATGAGGATGATTTATTATTTTTTTATAAACTTTTTCTCACTCTATTTTAAACACTTTCACTAGATAGTTTTTAGTTATAACAATTTTATTTCACAATATTTACAAAGATTTTCTAACTTATTCTTAAATTAAAGCTTTTGCATACACTTTTTTGTAAAACATTTCTTGAAATTATTGACCTAAAAAGTTACTTTATTTTATTATTTTTTTAATGGTATTTAGTTATTTTGAGATTCTAAATATTTGAAAATTGTTCTACAAACCATAATTAACATTATGTAAGCATTAATTCTCATCTACATGTTTTGATATTAAATATTTTTTTAGGATTAGAGATAGAGTCTACACTGACATCTTAATTTGTACCCAGCTATTAGGATTGGACTTCCCAAAGTGTGGATTGTGTCAGTAACTAATCCCAAAACTCCATTCTACAAGTTTCCAGTAAAATTATTGTCAAAGGAGTTTTATTTGTGATATTAAATTACATGTGAAATCAAATTTTACTTGTTGATGCTCAAAATTTGTAAGTATTATTAGTTCATATTCATTTATAATTTATTGTACACTGTTAGAAACCTATTATGCTTTCATAGCTTGAAATTAAATCAACATTGTTACATTATTTATTTATTTTTCTATAAATAATTTAACAGAAACCTTAATAAGTAATTTTAATTTGTTATAATTTTAACTTATGTACATTTCACAATTCTAAAATATTTTTGACCAAGGTATTGTCCGTTACAACATACAAGAGCAAAACCTTAATCGTACTGAATTGCCTCCTAGATCTCCAGACTTGAATCCTATTGAGCACGTCTAGAGCTGGATGAAGTTGGAGTTTTCCCGAAGGGAACGTCAGCCAGAAACTCTAGACGATCTCGAGGAGATGATTTTAGAGCTCTGGGAGGCAGTTCCCCTATGAAGCTAACTAATAACTTAATTTCGAGCATGCCAAGGCGGTGTCAGGCAGTTATTCAGGTTAGAGGAAGTCCAACGCCTTACAAATTAATAATTAACAAATATTTATTAAGGTTAGGTTAGGTTTATTTTAATATTCTAATGAATTCCATTTATAAAATAAAAACCAATAAAAAAAACTGTTTTTTTTTTTAATTACTGAACCCTTTTTGTACGCCTTTGAATTAGTCAAAATCAAACTCATTACAGTTATGACACCTTTTAAACTGTAACGCTCACCAAAAGTGTTAAAAATTTCTAATAAAATCAAGTTTTCGTTTTTTAAATTTCATAAACCCCTTTTTGCACGCCGCTGGTGTTGACCCTTTTCTTTACACGTTATTCCTTGATGCAGTTTAGTCGGTATCTGTTATTCTTTAATTAAAAAAAGGCTAATTCTAAAAGACATATGGAATTTCATAAAATGGCGATATTTCCATAGCAACGCAAAGTATCAAAAAAATGGCAAAGGTATCCCGAGGTGTCGACCTAGTGATCCACTCAACATTTGGCTCCCCACATTTTCCAAATTCTTTGCCAAAAAAACGGACATTTTTCGCTGCCTTACATTCACACCCTGTACAACAAGAAGCTATTAAAAAAAATATATTCAATGACACTGACGCAAACAGCAAGGATGGCGCTTTTCACCTCTATCTGAAAATCTAACATCGGCAAAGAAATGTCGAAGTTACAGCTAGTCAAAATTAGGCAATTTTTTGGCTGTCCCACTTCATCTGCGGCGTAGTGTATATAAGTAAATTCTTAACGAGACTGTCTATTTTTAGGATAATCTAACACAATGAAACAAACCAGTTGGGTAAAATCTACAAAAATAATGGCTTTAAAAGCTTATCAACAATAAATTACGATTTACCTTTTTTCCGTATATTTAAACAAATCGTCAAATACCTTATTTAGCCCAATCGGATTAGTATTTTAGATTCTGAAAAATTCGAAGCAGCAATTTTCCTTCGGAATTCGTTGGAGGGGGTCTGTGGTAGTCTAAATTCAAAAAGTTGGGATTCCAAAGTTGTCGTTACCTCCGCCATCTTGATTTAAAGGGTTATTTTTTGTATCTTGAATAACTCATTTATTTTCAATTTTACACGGAAAATAGTTTTTACAAAAGTTATTTAAAATTAAATTTCCTACAATGCTGCTTCTTTTTTTTGTACGATCGATTTTTTTCGATTTATACCCGAAAAGAGGGGGTGAATTTTTGGTTATAGAATAACTCGTTTATTTTCAATTTTACGAGAAAAATTGTTACAAACAATATTGTTTAAAATTAAATTTCCTACAATTCTGCTTTTTTTTGTACGATCGATTTTTTTCGATTTATACCCGAAAAGAGGGGGTGAATTTTTGGTTATAGAATAACTCGTTTATTTTCAATTTTACGAGAAAAATTGTTACAAACAAAGTTGTTTAAAATTAAATTTCCTACAATTCTGTTTTTTTTTGTACGATCGATTTTTTTGTATTTATCCCTGAGAAGAGTGGGGGTAAACCTAAGTATTGTATTGTCACGTTTATTATTGATGTTGTACCATTATTTTTTCTGTTTGTTTTTTTTTGCTGATTTTCAAAAATGTTATTTGGTACAATTCTGATTCCGATTTTTTCTAAGAGTTTACCCCCACTCTTCTCAGGGATAAATACAAAAAAATCGAGCGTACAAAAAAACAGAATTGTAGGAAATTTAATTTTAAACAACTTTGTTTATAACAATTTTTCTCGTAAAATTGAAAATAAACGAGTTATTCTATAACCAAAAATTTACCCCCTCTTTTCGGGTATAAATCGAAAAAAATCGATCGTACAAAAAAAAGCAGAATTGTAGGAAATTTAATTTTAAATAACCTTGTTTATAACAATTTTTCTCGTAAAATTGAAAATAAACGAGTTATTCTATAACCAAAAATTCACCCCCTCTTTTCGGGTATAAATCGAAAAAAATCGATCGTACAAAAAAAAGCAGAATTGTAGGAAATTTAATTTTAAACAACATTGTTTATAACAATTTTTCTCGTAAAATTGAAAATAAACGAGTTATTCTATAACCAAAAATTCACCCCCTCTTTTCGGGTATAAATCGAAAAAAATCGATCGTACAAAAAAAAGCAGAATTGTAGGAAATTTAATTTTAAACAACTTTATAACAATTTTTCTCGTAAAATTGAAAATAAACGAGTTATTCTATAACCAAAAATTCACCCCCTCTTTTCGGGTATAAATAAAAAAAAATCGATCGTACAAAAAAAAGCAGAATTGTAGGAAATTTAATTTTAAATAACTTTTGTAAAAACTATTTTCCGTGTAAAATTGAAAATAAATGAGTTATTCAAGATACAAAAAATAACCCTTTAAATCAAGCTGGCGGAGGTAACGACAACTTTGGAATCCCAACTTTTTGAATTTAGACTACCACAGACCCCCTCCAACGAATTCCGAAGGAAAATTGCTGCTTCGAATTTTTCAGAATCTCAAGCCTGTTCTTCACCTAATCCGATTGGGCTATATTATTATCAACATTATTCATAACCATGTCAGCAGAACAATTTCTCAGTTTATCTTTAACTGCAAATTCACTACCCCTCAGGACCATATTCTTCCCAAAATTAAGATAGTAAGGCGTCTATTTAGTAGACTCATTAAAAAAAGTACGTATATCACAAGTCACTTTTGCCAAGTCAACGTCCCACTTTCCGAAAGTTATTGGAGCCCTAGACTGAACACATATTCCTATACAATCTTCAGGTCAGTCAAAATTTAAATATACATATCTTTTCTTTATGTATGTCGACTACGGTGGTGTAGGTGTCTATGGCGCGGCATTCATTTGTCAGCCAATTTTCTGGTAAAACGAGACACGGTTTCAGATCCTGTAGAAGATCATGCAAATTTATTTGCATGGTTCTCTTTAGGATTTGATGGATGCCATATTAGCAGAAATTTAATTTCTGTTGATATGACATTCAAATTATTAAAATAAAAATCACCATGCGCTACCGTTTTCGATGATGGTGGGTGGGGTTTTCCGGGTTTTCCTCACCTGTAAGTCAAATGGCACCATCAGTCATCTTTAAGTCGCCCCCGGAGCGCCACGGCAAATAATAATAATAGCCGTCCCTTTCCTCGCACAAGCTCAGCTTTTGGGGTTAAAATTCACTCATAAGGGGGTAAATTAGGGAGAGTATTATTATTATTATTATTATTATTATTATTATTATTATTATTATTATTATTATTATTATTATTATTATTATTATTATTATTATTATTATTATTATTATTATTATTATTATTATTATTATTATTATTATTATTATTATTATTATAATTATTATTATTATTATTTTTTTTTTTTTTTTTTTCACCGGAATTTACGCCGGGTGTGTCTCAACGACAGTCGGCCTCAACAGCAAGACTTTCGTTGGGTGTCACTATTCTAGAAATGACCTAACAATGTTTGTCGCATCCAGGATTACAGACTTTTGCATTATTCGATAGGTTGCCTCAGGAATATCAATGTCTTTAAGAGACCTACTTAGTTTTTTAGGAATTAGCCCCATACAGGACAGAACAACTGGAACAATTTTGACTTCGTTAAGGTTCCACATTTCTTTTATTTCTGTCTTTAGCTCAGCATATTTGTTAAGTTTTTCATTATATTTTATTTCTATGTTAGAGTTGTTTGGGATCGATATATCAATAAGCAGAGCTTCCTTAGATTGTTTTTTAATGATTGTGATGTCCGGCCTGTTGTGTCGTACTGTTACGTCCGTCATGATAGTTTTGTCCCAGTAGATCTTAACATACTGATTTTCTATAACTGGAGCGGGCTTGTATTTGTAGTATGGCTCACTATTTTGAGGGTCAAGGTTAAGTTCTTTCAGTATTTCTAAGTATACTATTGTGGCAACTTTGTTGTGTCGTTCCAGATATTTGGTTTCAGCCAGGCTTTGACAGCTAGCCAGTATGTGTTCTATTGTTTCTTGATTTTTGTTGCATTTTCTGCACCTATCTGTGGGTATGTCTTCCTTCAGGATATACTTTTGGTAATTCCTCGTTTTTATGACCTGATCTTGTATACCAACCATAAAGCCTTCAGTTTCTGGAAAGCGTTCCAGTTTTAAGCCATTCAACGGATTTAGCTTGGTCTACTGCATCTTTCTGTAAGACATTAGGAAATCTTCCGTGCAATTCTTTTGAGCGCCAGTTTAGAATTTTATCTTCGTCAGTTTTTGTGTCAAAGGGCTTATAGTTTTCCACGCTTAGGTTTAAGGGTGTGTAACTTGTATCTGTTCTCACTATGGCTTGATGAAGTTTATTATTTTGGTGACGGAAAAACTTTCTTAAGCCGATAATTTGCTGTGTGCAAGCTTCCACAACATCTCTTATTCCTCTACCTCCTTTTTCTCTAGGTAAATTTACCCTTTCAACGGACGCTTTTGGATGGTGTTTTCTATATTTCGTAAGCTCTGTTCTGATCTTTCTGTTCATTGCTTCTAAATCCGTTTGGGTCCATTTAACTATTCCGAAGGAGTATTGAAGAGCAGATATGGCATAGCTATTTATGGCTGTGGTAAGGTTTCTTGAGTTTAGTTTGCTTTTTAGAAGGTTGTGAAGGCGTTTTTCGAATTCTTTGTTTAATATGGCTTTTATTTCTTTATGTTCTATTTTATGAGTCTGGAGGATTCCCAAGTATTTGTAGGGTTTGTCTGTCATGGCTTCAATATATTTTCCTGGCTCTAGTTCAATAGGCTCTCCTTCTTTTAGCTTTCCCTTTTCAACCGATACAGTTTGACATTTTTTCATACCGAAAGACATTCCGATGTCTGTGCTCCACTGATGTATAAGTTTTAAGTTTGAGTCTAGGTGTTTTTTGCATGCGGCATATATTTTTAGATCGTCCATAAAAAATAGATGACTTATGTTTTTTGAGTTTCGATCCACTTTTAAAGTTGCTCCATATCCTGTGCGGTTTAGCCCGCGTGATAATGGGTTTTAAACACAAGCAGAACCATAAAGCGGAAAGTGAATCACCTTGAAAAATTCCTCTTTTAATATTTATAGCTTCCGTTTCTAGGTCTGTGTGGTTTAGGTTAATTCTAAGTTTTGTTGTCCATTTACTCATAGTACTTTTTAGAAACCTAACCATCACAGGATGCACGTTGTAGATTTCTAAGGTTTTTATTAACCAGCTATGGGGCACTGAGTCGAAAGCCTTCTGGTAGTCTATATAAGCCATGTACAGATTTCTGTTCTTCTTTCTGATTTGTTCTAATATTACATTATCGATTGTTATTTGTTCTTTGCAGCCCATAAATTTCTTTTTTGCACCCTTACTGTTCTTCAGTGAGAATATTGTTTGTTTCTAGGTATGCATATAGCTTCTCACATAGTGCTGCAGTGAAGATTTTGTACATTGTAGGAAGGCATGTGATAGGTCTATATTGGGAAGGATCTTGAAGTTGATCAGATTTTGGGAGAAGATAAGTAACACCATTTGTAAGGAAGTCTGGTAGTTGTTCTGGGTTTCTTAGAACGGTATTAAATTGGTTGGTCAGGTGATGATGGATAGCCGTGAGTTTTTTGTACCAGAAATTTGAATACCGTCGTTTCCTGGTGCTTTCCAGTTGGCCAAGTTTTTTACTACCTTTTTTAGATCTTCTTCTGTAAATATTATTTCTTCCATGTGCAGATGGGTGTTGTTCTGTATTTCTGTTTAATCCAGGGCGTATTTTCATGGTGTTTGGTTTGGTTATTATTATTATTATTATTATTATTATTATTATTATTATTATTATTATTATTATTATTATTATTATTATTTATTATATTATTTTTAGGTGGAGATGATGCAGATGCATTTAGACACCGAAAAAGCTATTTTTCTTTAAATGTGCAGGCTGTTTATGATAATTCAAACTATATCATGGACATAGTTGCAAGGAGGCCAGGATCTTTCCATGATAGCCATATTTTTAATAATTTAATGTTAAAAGTTCGATTTAAAAATGGGGAATAGTGAAATGATTCTATTAGGAGATACTGGTTATGCAGTGAAAAATTATTTGATGACACCTATTACACTGTATACCTTTTAATTTCGAATATATTTTTTAATAAATAAATTATAAAATTAATTTAAAATAATTGAGCGAAATTACTGTAAAAAATAACAAAATGTACAGACAAAAATAAAATAAAGTCAAATACTTGGGTATTGTTTATCATTTATAAATAGTAGAAAAGTTTTAAACATTTTGTTGGTGTCCCCCTTTTATACGAAAAAGCTCTTAACGTATTTTTTTCATTGTAAAAAAAATAAATGCTCCTATAGGTAAAAATTAAATATACCTATTATTCCCCTTTTTTATTTGTATTTCTTTTCATTAGAAAGACATCTGTTTAGATTTTTTTTTAAAGAAATCGATTCAAATTTTTAAAAAGTGACTCCAGAGGGGTACGGATTGAGTCTTTACCTGTACTTGCGTAATTTTTCTTGTAGTAAAAATTAAAAAAAATCCGTAAAATTGGTGTATTATGAAACCCCTTGCATTTTATATATGTCGATTATAGTATTACAGAAATGATTTACGTTAAACAATTAGATGTATACATACGTAAAATTTGTTTATTCCTCGTAAAACATCAGTAAAATATATTATAAATTGTTTTTATTCATAAATATTAATTTCTTAAAATTTAACAGAGGAGCCACTTTCCAGACGAAAAAATCTTACAATGTAAGGGTTTCGTATTACCCCACTTTTAAAGTTTATTTTTGAATATTTTTAAAAGAAAAACTATGCACATGTAGATAAAGGTTAAATCTATGCTCCTTTGGAACCACTTTTTTTAAATTCAATTTAGTTTTTTTTTCTAAAAAAAATTGAGAAAATGGATAAAAAAGTCGAGGTTTGTATTTTTTTTTTTTAGAAAAATCAGATTAAAATTTTAAAATAGTGTCTCCAGAGGAGCAAAGATATAATCTTTACCTACACGCACATATTTTTTTCTTACAAAATAAGTCAAAAATAAACTTTAAAAGTGAAGTACTACGAAACCCTTGCATGCTCCACTTTACAGCCAAGTAAATACTCCTCTTAACATAAAAGTGTAAAAAATTGTATTTATATAATTTTTATTTATATTAATAATTTGTATTTTAATTCTTTGCTTCATATTTTCAAATTCTTACTATTGTATTGTTATAGTTATAAGTTTTTTTATTATTATTTTGTCGTATTTTTTGTCACACGCAATCTGTCATTGTACTTTGTACAGTGAGCAGTTTCAGTGACACATTTCTTATTTGTTTACATTTTATTTCCTATTGGATTTTATTGTATCTGAATGTATATATTTCTGGTAAATAAACATTATTATTATATTATAAACTAATAAGATGCTATATTTCTATCAGGTTTCATTCACAACATTGCAAAGAAGTTGATACATAACATGTGTCTGATATTAAAAATAAACTTTTTTGTTAAACTAACATCGAATATACGTTTTTTACGCATTTTGTTATTAACGAGACACATATGCTTAAATTTAACACTCCAACAACGTTGTTTTCTTAAACGTTAAAGAAAATCGTAATTGTTACATCAAAAAAAATGTTTAAAGGAAAACAATTCAAAACGT